>CM052895.1:41229670-41281117 GCA_028534135.1 Potos flavus
TGTCCTCCATGTTTTTCCTTATGCTCCACACGTAAGTGAGACCATATGATAATTGACTCTCTCTGCTTTTTTAAATGCTGAAGTAAAAATCAGGGCAGCAGCCATGTGGACAATTCAATGCATAGATGCTATGGAAGGGATACCTTGTGTAGAAGGGGGCTGGAAATACTGAATAATGTTGGGACTTTGCTAGAAAAAGTTTTAGATAAGTGTTTATATTTAAAATTTAATAGTAATAACTAAATATGTAATACACTCCCCAGCTTCAAAGTCAGCAGAAGAAAAAAAAAAAAAAAAGAGAGGATAAAGAAAATTTCATCAAGTTAACAAAAGGTAGGAAGGATGTGAAAAATGAAATAAAATGCATAGTAAACAGAAATATAAAAAGGCTATAGAAATTACTGCAAATATGTCATTCTCCACAATAAAATATGAATGAATTAGATTCACTTTTTAAAATACACAGATTATAAAATAAGATTAAAACATCCACAGTCCAAATCTTGGTTCCAAAATACCATTCTCTAATAAAAGTAACCTTGGCTACTTGGAGACATGCTTGATTTCCAAGTTAGGGGAAGATAAATAAATACCTATGAGTTCATGATGATATAAATAAATAACTGAATGAATAAATAAGGATGAAGGAAGGATTAGTCTTCCTTACAGAAGAATTCCAATTAATAAATGTAGAAGAAATGAGGAAGATAGAAAATACCATAGAGCACCATAATAATTGCTGCAGGCAAGATACATAAATAATTGCTAAAATTACTGGGTAAAAGTTTAAGAGAAACAAGATATTGTATAACTTCGAAGTATCATCCATTTCCAAAATATAGTGAAGAAATGTTACAGATAATACCTTAATCAAATGATTCTAGTTAACATCCTCACTGATAAGACATATCGATATCCTGTAAACCCTGGATATTGTGTATTCAGAATATTGTATTCACAGGATACACTGTGAAAGGCAAATCTCTCTGGTGTTCTTCCCAAGAAGCATAAGCTTAATCCAATCCTGAGAAAATATCAGACAAACCCAAATGGAAGGACATTCTACTAGACACCTGATAGTACTTTGCAAAAGTATCAAGTTCGTAAAAGATAAGGAGGGATCAAGTAATTGTCACAAATTGAAAGAAACATGACAATTAAGTGCCATGGTCCGGATCCTGAATTGGATCTTAGAACATGCTTATGAAAAAGCTGGTGAAATCCAAATGAAATCTATAGTTAATAGCATTGCAACAATATTATTTTTTTTTGCTTTTATAATGTTTCCATGGTTACATAAAATGTTAACATTAGGAGAACATGACTAAAGGGTCTATGAGTACTCTGTACTATTTTTCTAACTATTGTGTAAGTCTAAATCTTATCTCAAAAAAATTTTTTTAAAAAGTCAGACTCGATTAACTAAATTGTAGACACCTCAATAACTTTTGAATTTCTCTAATATAATTGATTAATCAGGTTTCTTCCATACTTTTGAGTCACTACTTGTAAAATATTCTTCTAGAAAATATGAATTCTCAAGTAACTCAATAATAAATAGCTCAGTAGCTTGATAACTATCAAAGAGCATGAAATTATACCAAAAATAATTTTCCCACCAAAAAAATCGCACCTGCCCAGATTTTTAGACAACTTTTACCAAAAGCTATAAGAAACAGATAATTCATTTATTATTAAAAAAAAAAAACAAAACTGTTAAGACAGTTAAAAAATGGAGGAAAAAAAACTAACTTATTTTGTCAGGGGAGTATAACCTTGATACCCAAATCAGATGAAAAAAGTTTAAGAAAAAATATCTAGTCTACCAGAAACTCCGGTTAATGGAAGGCAGTGTGTGCCTCTGTGAGTGTGCTAAAGTGTGTCTACTTGCACGTGTATCATGCCAACCTGGAATTTATGCCTGTAATACAACAAATCTATAAGTACCATTTAGGATTTTCTAAGAGGCTAAATGAGAAAATAAAAAAGAATGAAGAAAAGCTCTTCAAAAAAGAAATATAAGTAAATCCATCTGACAGATTATTTCAGGGTGTTTAACCAGAGGGAAACACATTTAAAATGCTCCCATTTTTTGGCCAGTTGGGAGAAATGGGAAAGACTGAACCCATGTGTGGATGTTGCCCCCATGGGTTAAGAATACAGATTGGTACAGTGTTCTTTAGAATATATTACATTTTTCAATATCCATGGTTTTTAGTATCTGAAAATCCACTCCTAAGAATATGTTTTAAGTAAATAATTGGGCAAGAATACAAAAATCATCTACAAGGATGTTTCTTTCTTAAATGGCATTGACAACCAAGGGGGTGTTGGCTCTTCTTTCCTGTCACTTTCAACTCTGGATGTGACACCTGACTTGGGATACCCATTTGGACCTAAAGTGAAGACCTGAAAGCTCCATGGATCAGAAGACAACTCATAATGACTGTATCCCTATTTCTGTTGTATGGGTTAATATTAGTTGTTTACTCCCAAAATATTAATTATTAACTATTAGTCAACATATGGGAAGATCTTAGGAGTAGCCTCAGCCAGTGGCCCTCGTCAAACCACAGACTGCTGAGACAGTCCCCTGCCCAGAGTTTCAGATTTAGTAAACCCAAGAATTTATTTTTCTGACAAATTCCCAGGTATCACTGATGTTGATAGCTGAAGGACCACATTTTGTGAACTACTGCTGTCAGGGAAGCCTCTTGATTCTTTCCCTTTATTTGTAGAGTAATTGGCCAGAGAGAAAATAGAATGAGACTCTAGGACAAAAGCCATTTCTATTTGCTCCTCTCCTATGACATCCTGCCTTTATCTCACTTTGAGAGGAACAGTAGAGTATCCATTCAGCTTTTGTGCTCTGAAACCTCACTGTAATAACATCCTCTTGCTGTAGTAAAAGCAAAGAAGAGTAGGGGCTCCTGCGTGGCTTAGTCGGTTAAGCTTCTGACTCTTGATTTTGGCTTGGATCATGATCGCAGGGCCATGAGATGGAGCCCCATGTCAGCTCCACCCTCGGTGGGGAGTCTGCCTGAGATTCTCTCTCTCCCATCCACTCTGCTTCTCCCACCCACCCCCTGTACCAAGTACATAAATAAATCTGTTAAAAAAAATAATAGAAAGAAAGAATAAACAAAACAGTCAAATCTGAACAGGCCTGAAGCAAATTCTTGCAGCTCATCTAATGGGATCTAGTTACCAAAGTACCAGGATCTTTCCAAAAAACACATAAGGACACTTAACTCTACCTGCTATGTTGACACTAAGGTCATCCTTCTAACAGGACTCTGCCTTGTATTAGTCTTCAATATCTTGGGCTACATTTTTCCAACAATCTGTCAACCTATGGGCTTCTTATCAAAAGGAAAAGAGAAGTAATGATAAAAGATAACAATAAAAATATAATTTGTCTATTTGACTTGTAACATAACCACTTTGAGAAAAGATAGAAAGAAGCATTTGGCACTTGGACCAAAATGTGGCAAGGTCATGGTCTGATCACCTCCATGAATAGGGATGATTGGGAATCAAGTCTTTCCAGTTGATCTGTTGCCAGAGAACACATCAGCGCTTTGAGCTGATGACTACACTTCATGGTCTAACTTCACATTTCATTAAATTACAAAACGTAATTCAATATAACTGAGGTAATGAGACTTAATGTGTTGGCTTGGTACACATTAGAAGATGCAAATTGCTGGCAACCGTAATTCAGCCAGTTGTGTCTAACCCACCATCCTAGCCACCTGACTTAGAAACCTTTTTGTTCTCCTTTAAGTACTGACACTGTGATTTTATTTATTTAAATGCATCATAAATTTCCAGCTCTATATTTGCTAGACCAATTTTTAGTCAGAAAAATTGCCACCAATTTTTCCACATTCATTTTTTTTTCCTTTTATTTTTATTGAATAGCTTAGTAGTTAAGAACATAGTCTCAGAACCTTATCACCTGGGTTCAAATTCTGGCCTTGACATTTTTAGCAGTGTGACCTTGGGTAAGTCAGTTATCTTTGGATTAGCCTTATTTTCCTCAACTGTAAAATTTTCTCCTTGGATAAATTAATTAATACAGGCAAAGTACTTAGAACAATATCTGGAATTTGGTATGTACTTAATAAATGTTAGCTCTTATTAAATATTAATTCCTTTGATGTTTTGGTAATAATTTCTAGAACAATCCTGTTTAGGGACCTGGTCCCCTAAATTGACACAACCTCATTTCCTAACTGAGTGAATACCTGTAGGCCTTAAATAAAAGCTGGTTGACACAAGTTGATTGTAATGGAGGAGCTTAAATTTAGCTTCAAGTATTATTTTTGGTAACGTGTAAAAATGGAAAATCTTTTAGCATTAAGTATTGAATAATTCATGGGTGACTTATGTGTCAGGAGCGGTCTCTGGATAGCTGACCTGAAAGGTCCTAGTATAATTGGGCTTGCTGAGACCTGCCTGCCTGAGAAGTTGCTGCTCTTCCTGGGCTGGACACGATAGGGCCTTATTTCCTTGAGACCCTGTAGACTGACAAGAGAGTCCCACCCACCTCTTTGGCAAGATCTGCAGTCTTCTGCGTGGCCTGAGAGGTGAGAGGCTCTGTGGGTGAAAACCTGGACAATCAGAAAATAGAAATCTGGGGACTGAAAACTCGAGTTTCATGAAACTGATATATCATGATGAATTCATTCAGATAAATATTAAATATTTGGTTGCTGGCCACTGTGACAGATTTTAAGTTCAGTGACGGGCAGTGAGTGATGAATACCTTTTCAACAATACATGAGAGGAAGTCTCTAACTAAAAAGAAGGTCTATTTATTTATTTTCCAACTCTTTTGACATAATAATTGACATGTAACACTGTGTAAGTTTAAGGTATACAGCTTGTAAATGTTAGATACTTTTATATATATTGGAAAATGCCTACCAAAATGATGTTAGCTAACAACCCCATCACGTCACGTAATTACCATTGCTTTTTTTTTTTACATTACATTGAGATAGCATTTCTTTTTTTTTCCCAGATACTTTTATTTTATTTTTTCAGTGTTACAAGATTCATTGTTTATGTACCACACCCAGTGCTCCATGCAATACGTGCCCTCCTCAATACCCACCACCAGGCTCGCCCATCCCCCACCCCCTCCCCTCCAAAACTCTCAGTCCCTTGTTCTGAGTTCACCATTGCTTTTTTGAGGTGAGAACGCGTATCTAGTCTCTTAGCAACTTTAAAGGGTATAATACAGTCTTACTAACTATAATCATACACTATACATTAGTTTCCCAGAACTTAATCTGAAAAGAACTTTTAATTCAGAAAAGAAGATGAGAACTCTCCATAATTATTTTCCATTCTTTATTTTCATATGCAAATGTGAAATATCCTTTCAGCAAATTCATAACCTGCCAATATATAAAAGTTTATATTATATAATGTGTTCTTACATTATTTATGTAAAACTTCTATTGTTATATCTTCATTCCTTTGCTAAGGAAAAGCAGTATCTCATTTGTGTTTTAATTACATTTTTTGGTTACTAGTGAGAGTGAAAATTTTATTGTCCCTTTGTAATTCTTCTTTTGTGAATTTCTTATGGTTTCTGCTTCTTTATGTATATAGGCATCTCTCTCTCTCTCTGTTTTTGGTTTATTTATTTAAGTAATCTCTACACCCAACATGGGGCTCGAATTTAGGAGCCCAAGATCAAGATTCACATGCTCCTCCAAATGAGCCAGCCAAGTGCCCCTAGGCATCTCTTTTTAAGTTAAATGACTCTATTGTGTGTTGCATGTTATGAGTATATCCCTTTTATTTTCTTTTTGTCTATCGTTGATGATAACATTGTTATTTCACATATAAAAATATAATTTCATATTGACCAATCTATTATTTTTCTTTTTATGACCCTGATTTTGATTTGAAGCTTTTAAAACTTTCATCATTCAGTATTTACTAATATATAAAAAAAACAAGTATATGCCATATTCTTTGTACTTTAAGGGTGTTATTTTTTTTTTTTTTAAGATTTTATTTATTTATTTGACAGAGAGAGAGAGAGTGAGAGAGGGAACACAAGCAGGGGAGTGGGAGAGGGAGAAGCAGGCTTCCCATGGAGCAGGGAGCCCGATGTGGGGCTCGATCCCAGGACCCTGAGATCGTGACCCGAGCCGGAGGCAGACACTTAATGACTGAACCACCCAGGTGCCCCTGAGGGTGTTATTTTTTATAAAACTTTTAATCTATGTAAAATATATTTTGAAGTACAATATGATGGAGAGAAAAATGATTATTTTTTAATTAGCCAGTCAACCTGGTACTCTGTATTGAATAACCTAACATTACATGTTAATATTTTCAAAGATACTTTTTTCTAGAAAATTACATATTTTATTACTTATTTCCCTTATACAGTTCTGTAATACTTTTTGTTCCTTTGTTTCTTGGCTCCATACTTTTGAGCTGTCTCTTCACTTGACAATAAATTTGTAATTCTTCCTAGTTAGAAAGAAGAAAGATAATTCAGTCTTTACTCCTGGCATGGTTGATCACACACACAAAATTTTTTTTAAATTCACAGTGCATTATGATAATGCTACATAAATTTTTAGGATTATAGTCAAATTTTAGAACACATCTATTAAATTACTATGTACTGTAAGACTTCATTACATTTCAAGTCTCCTTATGCTGTAACAAATCCTAAATATTATGAACTGATGATACTCATCAACCAATTTATTAAGTCTGTATTAGTTTTGAGGGGATTAGATTTTTAAATAGCACTTTTCTTATTTTAACAGCATCATATGGTCATGTCAGAATGACTTAACAATATGATAAAATGTAAAGAAAAGTGTAATTATTATGAATTACATAAACTAGAAGGAAGTATTTTAACTTTTTAAATAGGAATAATCTGACAGTTATATTTGAATTACATAGAGTGGAAAGAAACAGTTGAAATTTTTAAAACTATTAAATTTTAGCCAAAATTCTTTAAAACTAGTAGAGCAAAACTCAAGCTATTTGATTCTAAAAATTCATCCCAAGGTAAAAAAGATAAAAATCATTAAGATATTGGGGTTGTTTTATTTTTTCAGCTGCATGTTTCTTATGTGAGAATAAGTTTAAGTCTTACAGAAGGTAAAAATGTATCAGTTGTCTCTCAAAAAATTTCAGAAGAAAAAGCCAGAAAATATCTGGAAAGAAAGGAATCCACTCAGCTTCAAAAAATTTCCCTTGCAATGCTGAGGCCCATTTACTGACCTCAGGTCAAGATACTCTCTTCATAACGCCCTAATGATAGTCATGTGGTACAGAACAATATAAGATTGAGCTGTCACATGATGTTGCTTTCATGTCTCATTTTTGCTTCTGGTTTTGTGTATTTTTTTTCTGGTTGTATATATTAAAAAAATACTTCAAATGAGAGTTTGGGGGGGGTTTCATATCTCTGGCTCACACAGTTTTGTTCATTATAGTCTGCTGGGGACAAGGACAATTATCTGTTATTTCCCAGTTACTATATCTTTGCTACACACTTATTCTCTGCCTAGAACTGTGACAGGCACCTTTCTGGGTGGGTGCTCTTGGCAAAGTATTAGCAGACAAGATAAAGAACTCCACCCTTTGTGCCTGTTCCATAGGCCTACCCCCATGCTGTTTTCCCACAGCTTCTTCTGGATCTTTCAGGGTTATTCCTTCCAGACTCCTGAACAACCAGCAAAACCACTCACCATTGCCCAATAATCCACATCTATTTTTTCCTCAATTATTTCTCTTTCTACATAGAGTCGATGGCTAGATGCATTGCCCCAAACTCCACCCATTACCAGGATTTTTCTTCCCTGCCCTTTCTCCGGACCATCCCTGAGTAAGACTGTGGTACAGTAAGAGTCAATTTTCAGTGGGTAACTACATTCCAAACTGACTCATCTATGAATAACCTGTCTTTCCCTGCTTCATATGGTCTGAAGGACTCTCATACAGTCATAGTTGTGAGCTAAAGGAGAGAAGCTAGTGAAATAGTGTTTGATGGCATGGTAATCTGGGCTACTTGACTGTGCAGATTACTTGGGTAGCCTTGCTTATTTCTGATCCTGGATGCGGCATTTGCAACTGAAGTTGGGCACTGTTGTGACTTTACGACCTGTGGCTTGGTGGACAGAACCCAGCTAGAATAGACAGCTGTGGCTTCCTGGTCGCTCATGGCCCAAGTCATCAGTTCAGTCTCTTCCAGGGCCTAATAGCATAGTAAGAGCTGTATTTTGAATGGTGTGTACGGTTCCGACTTCAGATGGCATGACCTTGCTCCAGCCTCGTAGCAGTCTGCATTGTGATTTTCCTGTAAGGGATGACTATAACTGCCACAGAATGTGTCCCTTTGTCACAGATGCCTCTAGGACCATCATGTCTGTGGATTTTATTTTACAGTGCTGATTGTACCATGGCTTGTATTTGCTGCTTTGGGTTCCACCTGAGGCTCTCAGCCTTGTATTGCTCAGTAAATGGATTAGAGCAGTGTGCCCAGGTTTGAGATATGCTGCCTCTAGAACCTGTGCTTCCTTCTTAGTTGGAGGAGGGGTAAGATGCCATGATCTGTCCTATCCCTTAGAGGAATGTCTAAACATGCCCTGGACCTCTACTCTTAAAATTTTCATTGATGTGGAGGAAACGCAAATCTTTAGAGAGTTTATCTCCCACACTTAGGAGCAAAATGTTTTACAATGGCCCTCAAATCCAATGCCATCATGATATTCTGTGGAATGTCCCTTCACACCACATTATGACACAGGGTTGTGGAACTGACGGAACCCTAAGGCAAGACCTTAAATATTGTCCTTCCTGCTTAAAAGGCAACTGCTTCTGATCCTCCTACTTGATAGGGATGAAAAAGAATGCATCTGCCCAATTATATTCCTGAGGCCATGTTGATCTATTTGAGCAGAAATACCAAATCTAGGGTAGCCTGTACAATTGGGGTTAATTCTTGGTTGAGTTAGTAGAAGTCCATTCTCATCTGCTAGGATCCGCCTGCTTTTTCTAGTGGCCAGACTGGTGAATTAAACAGGGATAAGAAAGTGACCTCCACACTAAATGTTTAAGGGTATCACTAACCACTGGCATTCTACTCAGTGATGCAGAAGTCTTTTTGATTTACTCTCCTGAATGGAGAAAGGGTAGTTTCATCAATTTCTACTTTGCCTTTCCCTTTATAATAGCTATTTTACCATAAGCCAAGGAAACAATATAGGGTTTCTGCTAAATGCTAAGCATGATCCTCCAAAATCAAAATACATTTACTGAATGGAGACATGGCCACTAACTGGACCCTTTGTGAACCAGACATCAGACATGACTCCATTTATTACCTGGCACTCAGACATCACAACGCTAACAAGGGCTATGATGATGATTTAAGTCCTTGGCTATAGTGTTAACTATCAGTGTTAACCTTTGCCAAAGAATGCTCAAAACATTTGATTATGCCCCTTTCCCCAGTATATGGTTACCCAAGAAAGAGGATGTTGTTCCCTCCTGATTGGAAGACACATTCCTGTGCATTCTTGCTATGGTGCTGCAGGTCCTTTCATATTAGAACATGGCTTCTCTTTCTGTCACTGAGTTTGAATCTAAGATACAGGCTTAAGTTTAGAAATTGATCTTTATGAAGCAGACTGATGGGGCTTGAGAATTCAACCTTCTCTTAAGCTCTGTTGCTCTTATAATTAACTAGTGGGCCTGGTTCTCAGATTGTTCTGCCCTTCAGTTGTTAGTGTTAAGTGTCTTTCTATGCTGCCAGTGAGACCTTCTAACATTTATATTTGGTCTTATGTTGGAGATTAATCTCCTCAGGATTTTGCCGTCTCTATCCAATATACCAGTAAGACCAGAACAGCCATCAAGTCTCATACACGTATTGATTACTACTTTTCCCATACTTCTCAAACTATCCTCAGATATTCCACCAACAAGTGCATTCTTTTTAGCTCATGTCCCATGCCACCTCTCCACTGGTGTAATGATCAATCACCCCAGTACAACACATCAGGGGCTAGTAGTACTTTACCTACCACTAGTGAAGGGATTCTCCTTGCTGAGCTGGCTGGCAGATAATCTAGTTCAGAAATTCCAATTTAGAGGGTGCTTCCTAGAACCACCGTTGGTATCAACTCTTTTCTTTTTTTACCAATTCCCCAGAAAATAGCCTCTCAGATAGAGATTTATATGCAGGAAGTTTGTAGAGGAAATGAGAGAAGCAGGGCTGTGGAAAGGAGAAATTGAACCACCATGTGGTTGCAACAGAGGTCTTAGCTGGTCTCCCTGGCATCTTTGGCACTGCGATGGTGCCTCAGAGATGTCCCAAATTGAAGCGAGGAGTCCACCAGAACCAGTCATTGGATGTCAGCTTCCTTTGTCCACTAATACTGACCTGAGACTCAGCTGTGAACCATTAGCGGTCAGCAATCATGGCAGCTGAGGAAATGGGTACCTTGGTCCTGAAGGGGGCATCTGAGTGGTGTATGACAGTATCCATCATCTTGTTACCCAAGTATAAAGATCCCAGTGAATGCTACAGCAGTTTTAGTTCTCTGTTGAATTTTGAAACTGGCAAATCTATTGGGGGGAAAAAAAAAATCAGCCAAAGATAACCTGAAATTTAATGGAATGGGAAAATATCCTGCTGGGGCAATATAAGCAGAATCTTTGCTCAGAGACAGATCAGATTTCTTCTGGTTTATCTAAGAATTAACCCAGACTTTTGAAAAAGGAAGTATGTTTTTGAAACATTAAATAAACTATCTGCAGCCTGTGAGGGTAAAGTCTACCAGGAAGGGCTAGAGCTTTTTTTGGGTAAGTGTATATTCTTCCAGTTGTTTTCCAGGCAGAAGTTCCAATTGTATTTGCCAAAGATAACATAAAGTTTCCATAAAGGATGAAGTCTTCTTTTTCCTTCCCTTTTGCTTTCCCCTTCCATTCTGCCCCCTCTATGTGCATTTACTTCAGTGTGAGTCTATTAAGATGCTCTCAGTTTCCCTCGCATGTTCATAGTGGCCATGGTTTATTTTTTTCCTAGGCTGGACAGAAAAAATTAACACATCAAGAAACTATAAGGAAACAAATTATTATGGAAATGGAGAATTTAGATTCTTGTAATATTTCAACACGAAAAAAAGTCAGGGGAACATGATATGCCAACCATAGGGAGAGATCCCTATCAAGTATTCAGCAACAGACCTGTGCATCGTCAACCAGAATGTTAGTCAGTTATTTCTTTAGCCAAAGTCTGGAAGATTTGAGAGAAGATTCAGAATTCTGTGACCTTCATGGCTTTAATAAGAAAAGCCCCTGAGACATTAATTGAATGTAGAAATAATTAAAGTTCTACAGATACATATACATTATGCTAATAAGAAAATGCCTAGAGAACTGAAGAAGATCATTTACACACACAAACACACACACACGTACACACACACACACGTACACACACACACTCATATACTCCAGGCATGACAGAAAGGTTGACAGATCAAACAGTGACACTCTGAAAACTCTAACTATGTTTGAAGTTATAAAATGAAAATAATTACTATTCTGTGCACAATGAAATGTCCTCAGTCTCTGACAGCACAGATCTCAGTATCAAAGTACCTTGGCCTTCATTTTGTAAAGAATATTAAAATACTCATCTAAGACAGTAAATCAGCGGTTGTAAACTGTCATTGCATAAAACAAGTCTGATCCATTGGTTTTTGTTTGTTTGTTTGTTTGCTTTTTGGTCTCTAGTGTCTGTTTTATTAATTTCTGAAAATTCAGAAGCCCTGGGGCGCCTGGGTGGCTCAGTCGTTAAGCGTCTGCCTTCGGCTCAGGTCATGATCCCAGAGTCCTGGGATCGAGTCCCATGTCAGGCTCCCTGCTCAGCGGGAAGCCTGCTTCTCCCCCTCTCACTCCCCCTGCTTGTGTTCCCTCTCTTATTGTCTCTCTCTCTGTCAAATAAATAAATAAAAATCTTAAAAAAAAAAAAAAAATCAGAAGCCCTGGCAACACCAGGCTTACCCCATGGGGCACAAAGACTTACCATTTCTTCTCAGCCTTCTACTGTGTGCTCTCGCCACTCTGTTTAGGGACTTGTAGGTGCAATCCTAGGAAAAAATATCACAGTGGCTAATGAGGCAATTTATAGTAAATGAGAGTTACAAGAAGTTAAGGATAAATTATATTGTTGCTTACCTAACCTTAAAGATGTGACCAAGAAATAGAAACTAAATGAAAATCTTATTATACAAAGACTCTTATATAAAGCAGCTAATGTGACCAATCAGCCATGCATGTGGTTAATACATTAGACAATATATTAAGCTAGAGAAAGACAATGCCTTCTAGACATGAGTGTTGTGGGAGCTGTTGCCTAATGACATAAGTAATCTGTACAGCAAGGAACACACACACACAATTAGTATTTAGTTCTCTGTAAAGTGGTTAAGATAGACAAAACATTCACAAATAATTATAAACAGGCTTCTTCACGTTGTGAGATTATTAGCCGGGGCTTATTAACCACAAATACTGAGGGGATAGTCAGTTGGCAATTGTGCCAGGAACATTCTTATTAACTTAGAACCAATTCTAGGAACTAGAAGTCAAAACCAGCACAATGAACACAAGACTAGAGAGCTGTACTTAGGAGGATGGGCTTGGGAAACCCAAGCTCTTTGAGATTGTGGAGACTCCAGAGAATCCGTTAGGCTAGCACATTCACAGTAGCTGCATTTGAAGGCCCAAGTACAGTTAAGCCATTGGCGTTGTGTGTTACAGAAGTGGCATCAGGTTACTGGCATGCTGGCCTGAAACGAAGGAAGCAAGGACCTCGTGACATTTGCCACACCATATGGCAGGTGGAAACTGCTCAGGGTGTCATCCAACATCACCTCAGGACAGGAACTGTTCTAGTGAGAGTCACTTGATACATGAGGCTTGTGGAGGCGTTCACATTCTCACAAATGATTACATTAGCCAGAGGGGAAGACAAAACTACAGCCTGAGAACTTTGCAAGAGCCACACCAAGAATGGACTAGCAACTAGGGGCCCAGCAAAAGTCACAGAAGCAGCAGTCAATGGGTCATTATTTACCGAGCTCAGAATGAAGTGGCTGAGGGTGTGGGACCCACGTCAGATTGTATGTAATATTTTGTATTACCATATTCACCGTCATAAGCGTACTTCCTATTTATCACGAATTTCCTCCATACCAGGGACTGTGTTTTCTTATTTCTCTACTTTAGGCTGCTTAAGGGACATTTGGTGAATGAAGGGTAAGCTACTTCTTCCAGCCATCCTGCAAGGATTGCAAGGTTGAGAAGTTAAGCATCTTGCTCGAACTGAGATGGCAAATAGGCAGAAAGTCAAATCCAGATCTGCCTCATCCCAAATCCCATGAATTTCACATTCTGATGGTCTTTGCATAGGGCTAAAGAAAGTATGAAGTTATAGGGCACCAGGAAGCACTCAAAGAGTAGTACAGCAGTGGAAGGAGCAAGAATCGCTGAAGGAGGTCAACCCAGAGGATCTAAATGGTGGCTGGTGTCCTGGAGGAGACCAGAGAGGGAGTGACTTGGACACATGGAAGCTCAGTAGGGTGAACATGCTGGACTGGGCTTAGGGCTTAGTCTCAGACCCTGGATGCTAACCATCTGTTTGTCACAAGGCGTGGTAATGTACACGTTATCTCCAGCTGCTGCTCTCTATAGGATGTTCTACTCCAAGGGCGGAGAAGGCAGGAGGGATGGACAAGAAGCTTGTGCAATATGGCTGTGGTCCGAGGTGCAGGCCATCCTTGCTTCTGAATACCTGTGTGGTTATTGGCTCTGAAGTAGAGGTTTGCATAAGGTTTTCTCTCACTTTCTACACAGAATGAGCTCTTAAGAATGATCCAAGCAGCCACACTTTGTCTCATCACTTCTATCCTCACAAACATCCATCTGTAACCAGCTGTGGGAATTATGAGCTGGGGTGTGGGAACCCATTTGGCATTATGCCTTCAGCTCATCATGACCCTCTCCCCCTTGCTTGAAGAATTCTCAAACAGCTCTTCCTACAAAAACCCAGGAAGTATGTTTATTCTCCAGGGGTGGGGGCCCTGTCTGTCCCAGCCAGACAGCATTTTGCCTTGCCCCAATCAGTATACTGCAGAACATGCAAGTTATTATGGCAAGCAGCTAAGCCACTAGGCTCTTGGATACAAGAGTTGATCTGTTACTAGTGCCATCTTGCTAACATCCTCCAGCGTGGGACAAATGCAAGACAAATTTGAAGCCAACAGTTGTTTTACAAATCTAGCTGGTTCTCAATTTTCCTGACTAAAGAAGCACAGAAACTGCCTGAGAACAACGATAGATAAGTCTCAAGCTGCACCCAGCAAAGCCTATCACCTATAGAAGGGTTACAACAAAGCCACAGAAAGGGTATATGTCTCTGGATATGCCTAGACTAGATTTTGAATTCCTATTTCCAAGTCATACTAATATTAAATACTAAACGGTAGCAAAAACAGATGGACTTAACTCCAAAAAACCAAGGAAGGTTGCCAGAGAACCCAACCTAACAGATTGCTCTAGCCATATAAATAGGTCAAGTAGGACCTCATGCATGCTTTTAGGGAAAGCTCTGAGAATAATGTGTGTGTGTGTGTGTGTGTGTGTGTGTGTGTGTGTGTGTGTGTAGACAAACAACTAAGCAGAAAGTGATAGAAACCCTTTTTTGTTAGAGGCTATGTTACTGTGATATATGGGTGAGTGGATTCCAAGATTTTTCTGATACTTGCAGTAAGTGATCCCTTTGCAAGGTGTCCTAAATTAGCCGCAACAGTCCTGAATTCCATACAAGTGTTCCTTGTATCATAGAGAAACTCTGTGCTGTGAATCTAGAATACCAGTAAAGGAAAGGCAACATGTTAAAACAATTCTGGATAAAATTCCAAGCCTGGGAGCATTTCACCTACTTCATTATGGAAATCTGTTGCAATTATTACCAACAAAATCAAGTATCTTCTATTAGTTAAGTCTATTCCAGAGGAACATACGTTGTTTCCAAATTACCCTGACTTCCTCTACTCTTGTAGCCTACTATAATTTTTTCCACAAGGGTTATTAAGTATTTCTGTTTGTCTAAAGCTGCCCACAAAGTGTCCCTTCCAAAAACTATTCTTTTGAATTTTTATTAGGGATAGAGTACATTGAATGATGCCTCATTGTTAGACCAGATTTATGAATCCTATTAAATAATGCAGTAACAGGGTGATTGGGAAGTGTGGGGGAAGGAGGGGGATGTGAGAAGGCAGATGTATGAAAGAGATTTCCGAATACTCATAAGGAAATGGATCATTATGGCCTTTCCCAGAGAGGCAGGATCACATGCTAATGTTTGCAATGGCATTGCCTGAAGTGACACTTGTTGGACCTTTGGGCCCTATACCCTATCACAAACTCTTGTGTCTCTGGACTTTAGACCCACCTTACTTGTATCGCCATACATGTCCTTTTCTCTTCTCCATCCATGGGGGATGCTCAGGGTGATCCAAGTCCCATTTTAGAGCTTTAATACTTAACCGTTTAGCTGCCAAAGAATGAACTCCCAAAGCGCCAACCAATTCTCTCATTCCGTGATTCTTCCCCTCCTGTCTGGTCTTCCATTTTTCTTATTTTACCTTCTTCTAATCTTGGCCTTGCAATATGAAGGTGGGAATACTGGAAATCCAGTCAGAAGAGCCTTTGGAAGAGTATATGCTATTGAGTAGGGTAATTTGTCTAGTCATTGCTTGTCAGTTCCTACAACTGTGACTTTCTGAAGGTCAAAGTCAGCCATACGGGGAGTTGGCTATAAGAACAAGAATGACACGAAGTTTGACTTCAGAGTTTGGGAGGTTGGATGGGAAGAAAGATGTCTCCTTTTTTTGTGATGAGTAACTTGTTTAGGGCACAACAAAAAACTGGGCATTTGGTTTCTTCTTTTCTCTGAGTTCTCCAACTATTTGTTAAAAAAAAAAAAATACACGTTAGAAACCATTATTGTCTCATGAAACAAAATGAACTTGTTGGGCTGTATCCAGTATTTTCTTTTTCTTTACTTATTTTCTTTACTTATTTTAGTTGTTGATGTTGATGAGAGAGAGAAAGAGAGCATGAGTGGTGGGGGAGGGGCAGAGGGAGAGAGAGAATCTTAAGCAGGCTCCACCATCAGCATGGAGCCTGATGCAGGACTCGATCTCATGACCCTGAGATCATGACCCAAGCGAAAAATCAGGAGTTGGATGTTTAACTAACTGAGCCACCGAGATGCTCCCAATATTTTCAAAATAATAAAGTATCTCAGGAGTAAGGATACATTCTTTCACATACACATATAGGAAATAAGTATGTACTGGACAGAGCGCTAGAATGCATTTATCTATCTACCATAGATTGAGCTTTTTTTTTTAAAGATTTAAGATTCTGGATCAAAACACATATTCAGAGAACTGCAGGGGCCAGGCAGATAGCATAAATTTTACTCAGGCCATGTACCAGTCGGAACAACACAGGATATATGGTACATAACTGGAGATGCATGCCCTATGTAGAGGCATGAAAAATTCAGTATTTTAAAACAGAAAATCCACTCTGCAGGCCTAAGAGAACACATTGGCATAGCAGCCCCTTATCTTAAGGATCCGCTTAGATGCTGCTCCCTCAGGGAAACCTTTCACAAATTCGATGAGGACCCTTGTTATGTGATATTCTAGCACCATGTACTTCCCATTGAATCACATATCGCAATTTTATTTAATTCTCTCAGTGTCTTTTTGATGATTGACTATCTATAAAATCAGGGTCTGTGTCTGCTCAGGTCACTTCTGAGGCTGCAGTTCCTCATACAGCGCCTGGCGCATAATAGGCACAAAATGAGTAGGATACATAAATATACTCTTTTGGAGGGCTAGTAAAGACTACAAGTTCAGTAGTGGGTATTAAAAATATTCTTCTCAGAAATAATGTAACTGCTTATTAATTTACCTGGCAGGTCATACGGAACACTTACTGGGTTTTCAGTCATGTTCTGTATGTTGAAGACAGAAAATACATTGCCCTGCTGGCAACTCACAGTCCGATTATTCAATGTTTTTTATAGTTGATTTTTCACATTTCAGTATGGCTGAATAAGAAAATCAAAGTTCATTTTAAAAGAAAGAAAAATACTTTTCAAAGATTTTGTAAAACATAGCACCTAGTTTACTCTGATTCCTTTTGAGGTTATTTTTTCTTAAGATAACTCTTGGCCAATCTAATGGATTCCTGGAGAAAATAAAAGCAACACAATCAGAACCATGCTTCTGCAGAACTTGAAAAATCAAAAGAAAAGAAAGGACTAGGGGCGCCTGGGTGGCTCAGTCATTAAGTATCTGCCTTCAGCTCAGGTCATGATCCCAGGGTCCTGGGATCGAGCCCCACATCAAGCTCCCTGCTCGGCGGGAGGCGTGCTTCTCCCTCTCCCTCTCCCTCCGCTGCTCCTCTGCTTGTGTTCCCTCTGTCTCTGTGTCTCTCTCTGTCAAATAAATAAATAAAATTTAAAAAGAAAGATTAATATGGAAATATTAGTGTATTTACATTAAGTGAAATAGGCTCTGACTCCCTTTTTCCTATTAGTTAATTCACTTGGAAAGGAGGCAGTAAACATCTTGTCTAATTAGAAGATTCAGTTGTCCTCTGGAGGAGGAAAAAAGGTAAAAGCAGAAATGGCAAATGGAAGTTTATGGCTGCCAAGAATAACCAGAACATGAGTCTGGATGAGTCCGTGGCTATTACAGAAGTAAGGAAATGTGAGGAAAAAGCATTGTCTCCAAGTGACCATTTTTCCTTGCCCTTAGGAAAAGAGTATGGTGGCAGAAATAATTTTGGGCCTTAATCCCAATTCTTCCTTATTTTTTTCTGTGATTTTGGACAAGTTACTTAAATAATCTGACTTAGTTTTCTCCTTTGCAAGATGGAAATGCTAATACCTATTTTATAGTGAAGATTATAGTTACTGTATTTTAAATATGTAACACATGCACAGACCATAGTGTTACATAAATGAGAGCTCTAATTATTATTCTGTGATGTCCACAAGAATACCATAATTTCAGCTAATTTTAATGATAAACCTACTAAATTCAGAAAGGGAGTTATAAGAGATATTTTATTTTTACTTTGGTTTTCTATAAAACCTTTGGATATTTTGAACAATCAGATAATGATAAGTTATGTACTTGTTTGGGAGGGCTGTTTGACAATATCAATGAAAAATGTTTCTAAAAATCACATACGAAGCCCCAAAAAATTTAAAAAGATTGAAATTATACAAAGTATGCCCCCCAACTATAATAGGATAAAATTAGAAATCAAAACACAAAGGGGAACTTGGGAAAGTCATAAAAATGTGAAAGTTAGACAGCATACTCCTAAATAACTAATGAATCAATGAAGAATCACAAAGATTAATAGAAAATACACTGAGGTGAATGAAAATAAAGACATATAACATAAATATTTATGGGATGCAGCTAAAGAAGTACTTGAAGGGAAATTTTTAGCTGTAAATACCTGTATTAAAAGAGAATAAATATCTCAAATCAATAACCTAAACCCCACCTAAGACACTGGAGGAAGAAGAGCAAGCTACACTTAAAACAAGTGGATGGAAGGAAATAAGAATTAGAATGGAAATCAGTGAAATAGAGAATATAGGAACAATAGAGAAAATCAACAAAATAAAAAGGTGGTTCTTTGAAAAGATCAATGACGCTGGCATAGCTAGACTGACCAAGAAAAACAGAACACTTAGAGAACTCAAGTTACAACCCAAATATCCATCAAGTGATAATGGATAAATACATTCTAGTATATCCATACAAGAGAATAGTATTCAGCCATAAAAAGCAATGAAGTAGGGGCGCCTGGGTGGCTCAGTGGGTTAAAGCCTCTGCCTTCGGCTCAGGCCATGATCTCAGGGTCCTGGGATCGAGCCCCACATCGGGCTGTCTGCCCAGCAGGGAGCCTGCTTCCCCCTCTCTCTCTGCCTGTCTCTCTGCCTACTTGTGATCTCTTTCTCTCTGTCAAATAAATAAATAAAATCTTTAAAAAAAAAACAAAAAAAACAATGAAGTAGTGATGCATGAAGCAATTTGAGTGGACCTTTAAAACATTATGCTAAGTGAAAGATTCCAGAATCAAAAGACCACAAATTGTATAATTCCATTTATATGAAGTGTCCAGAATAGACAATTTCAAAGAAGCAGAAGTAGATGAATGAGTCTCTACTTCTGAAAATGATGAGAGGGTTGAGGAGTGATTACTAAAGAGAGGAGAGTCATTTTTAGGGTGATGAAAAAAAAAATTTTTTTTTTAAAGATTTTGCTTATTTATTTGACAGAGAGGAGAGAGATCACAAGCAGGCAGAGAGGCAGGCAGAGAGAGGGGGAAACAGGCTCCCTGCTGAGCAGAGAGCCCAATTTGGGGCTCAATCCCAGGACCCTGAGATCATGACCTGAGCTGAAAGCAGAGGCTTTAACCCACTGAGCCACCCAGGCGCCCCTTGAAAATGTTTTAAAATTGATTATGGTGATGACTGACTATATACTAAAACCACTAAATTGTGTACTTTAAATGGGGGAATTGTATAGTAAATGAATTAAATTTCAATGAACATGTTACAAAAAATTTTGTTTAAACCATCCTATATCTTTATCCTTCAAATTCTAGATGTCTATCCTAGAAAAACACATACATTCTCCATGAGTTGAGTACAGAATATTAATCAAAAAAAATTTTTTAAGTCCATCAATGGGAAATTTAAATAATTTATAGCAAATTTGTACTATAGAATACCACACTGACATTAAAAAGAATAGGGTAGATATTTTTCTGTATCTTCCACACATTGTTAAGTCCCATTCATGAAAAAAACTGTTTTCATATATACATGTATGTATGTAAATACACAGAGAAAGGACTTAAGAGTGGATGTCAAACAATTAACAGTGTTTTCTTCAGGAATGAGGAGATCAGTAGGTGGTTGGGAACAAGAACAGGGGAAGTTGGATGGGGGAACTTTCACATTTTATTGGATAAACTTTTGTCTTCTTTGCATCTTTCCAACAACAAAGTGTTTCTCTATCACCAGTATAACATAAAAACAGTTAGAAAGCTACGTAAAATGGATGGGACCCATCAACCAAATCCCAAGGCATTTTATACCATCAAGTTGTGGCTGAATGGAATAAACTGAGGTATCAGTGCAAGACGCACATGTTGCTGGCTACTCTTTTCAGAGCAGAGTTTTATCCTACGTGATATTTATTTTGGTAGAACAAGGAAGATGTCATACTTTGACAAGAATTCTATCTGGTGCATATTCAAGCCTGTGTGATTATTATTCCCTCTGTCTGGAATCCTTTTCCTACAAATATCCACATCTAGTCCTCTCCACTCCTTTAGACCTTTGCTCAGATATTTTCTTCTCAGCCATTCTTGCCTGCCCATCCTGCTCGAACTTTAATACTCATCCTCCCATTAGCCCATCCCCCTTCCTGCTTTATTTTTCTCCTTAGCACCTTGAGCCATCAGACAGCCTGCAGCATCCACTTACTTGTCTAATGTCCATCTCGTCTCACTACAAGTTAAGTCTATGAAGGTAGGGACATTTGTCAGATGTTCCATAGCTGTAATCCAAGAGTTAGAATGATATCTGGTGTGTAATGTGTTCACTAAATTTTTCCTGATGCAGCAGAAGAATGATTTAATAATGGCGTTTGAATCAAAGAGATGGTGATTATGAGAGCTGCTGGCACAGCTGGAACAGAAAAGGGTTGCCTTTGTGAACACGCAGCAAATCTTGCCCATTGGGCGAAATGATTTAGAAACTAGACCTAGGTGGCAACAGGACAGTTTCCAGATTGTCTGCAGTTGGCCAAAACTCTTGCTCTCATTCATGCACTGGTCATCACCAAGACTCATAAAGAGGAGAAACATGAGAGCAGAGATGACGTTTCCCTATCTCTCCACTTCTAGTCAGGCTGAACCAATCACAGAATCACGCAAAAAAATCTGTACTTTAATTGGGAAGGAGATTTCAGGGATTTCTAAGTTTAACTTCCACGCATCAGGGCATTGTATCCCCCACCTAAATTTGGAATTGCAATTAACATAGCTCTATTTCTTTATTAAGCTGACTTTTCCATCTATCTGTGAATGTGTCTTTCTTAGTGAGTCCTTATTTAATTACACTATTTCTTTCTCCCTCACTATTTCTATATATGTATGAACATGAAAATGCTTCCTTCAGTTTACAAGTCCGACAAACCAAGATATAGTGTAACGATGGGGTGAGTTCTTGGATCTCTCTCTCTACATGTGAACATAGCGAGCTTAAAGGCAGAAAGTATTAAGCTATTTGTATAGTGCAGAGGCAATTTTGCAAGACCATAGAGAAGAAAGAGGAGATTAAAGAGGATTAGCAGCAAAAGCACCTAAAGGAAGAGCACCCAAGGTGTGATAGGAGATATTCATAGATTGATTTGGAGAAACTAATTTTTCTCCATAAATCCACAAGGATTTCATAAAAACAGGAAAGACCTAAAACCATGAGGCACCATGTAGTCTTAGAGGTTTCTTTGAGATCTTTCAAGGTGAGCTGAATTTCACCCAAAAAGGGTGAAAGATAAATCTATATTGTCATTGTTTAAAACTCCCCTAGGAGACTCTGAATTCTCTTAGAAAGACAAACCATTTTTATTTTCGAGAGAGCCCTAAGCCCTTCACATTTCATTGACATCTCTTTTGTTTCCATTTAGCCGTAATGCCTCTTCTGTAGTGTTTGGAGTAAAGAGAAAGACTGCCTTTCTTGGGAAAATGGAAGCGTCATCTCGGTGCCTCCCAGCTCTGGGGTGGATTGGCTCATGGCTTCACTCAGTGTGTTTTAGACTGGGGTACAAAACGCGGTGTTCTGTAAGCATTTCTAAGCACTATTATAAAGTACTAAGGCTGTTCTGCCAATCAGATCCCAGACCAGCTGCATACTCCTCATCTTGTCATAACAGAGGACTTGTGGCTTGCAGGTCTACCCTTAAAATGACAGAGCAGTGCTCCTAAATGGGTTGGGTGAAGGAGTGGGAGCCGTGAGTCCCCTTTGTGTTCATTCTAACAGACAGCTTTTGGAATGGGACTGGTCAGGGTCTGGTTGGGTGCATACCGTGTGCTGCTCTACCCTCTGACCGAATGGTTCAGAAGGAGTCTGGAGCCGCGTGCAGCCGTGTGCATCCGGGTGGGCGTGCCGGTGGGGCAGATCAAGAATGTGGGGTCAGTCTAGGAGCAGTAATTTCAAAAAATCCTCATTCAGCTGTGTGGAACCCAATGTCTCATTCAGTGCAAACGGCATGAGGCCAAACTGCCAGACCAAGTTTGGGGAGGTTAACTGCTGTTTGGGCTGTTTTTTAGCCTTTGGGTTTTGTACAAATTTGAAAACCACAAACAAGAAATCAGTATTTTTTTCTTTCATACCCTGTCTCTCTCCGTTCCCAGTTCCAGTAGATTCCACTCTGTCAGTCGAATGAAAAGAAGTATGCTGTTCATATCTCGTATTTCCATAAGCACATCTTTTTTACTCATAGTACAAAGCAGTAGTTATTCCAGTAAAACACTGATGAAATATTAATGATGATGAAATTGGGAGATTGGCACTGCTGATGGCAACACAAAGATTTATTTATTTTTTTTTCTATCACTGAAGTGGTTTGTAGCGTACTCCTTGTCCCAGGGATAATTAAAATTCTTTGACTACACAAGTGTCTCATGAAGTGTGTTAATGAGATTGTTTTCTGATATGCAAAAATGTCCTGACATGGTTTTCAAATGCCTGCTGCACATCCCCAACCAATTATCCTACAAAATGCAACTCTTTCTCTTTGTCTATCATTAGATCCTGAATAGACAGCATTCAACTCGACTGCCTAAATCTGACTTCATTTTCGGGTCTGATCCTATAGTAACGTTGTGAGGCATTTACTTAGCAACGGAGGTCAATGTTTGTTTTAAATGCAATTTCCCTTCTTCCGCCTCTTTGGAAACATGTTTCAATTAAGCAGTGTGCCTTCTGTTTCTTCAGAAGAGTGAGCATGCGTTTGCACACACACACCGTGGCCTGTTTGCTCTTCCTCCCTGCGGTGATTCTGATGAGGTGAGGCTGTGTGCTGGCAAAAGTCTGAAGTGTGGACCGACTGTGCTGCACTTTTATTAATGCAGAGTGGAAAATATAATCTCTGCCTGCTCAAGCTTTGTGTTGGTTTGCTAGGGATGCTGTAAGAAGGTACCACACACTGGGTGGCTTCAACAGTGAAAGTTCGTCTCACAGTTCTGGAGGCTTTGAAGTCTGAGATCAGCCTGTTGGCAGGGCTGGTTCTTTCTTAGGGCTGGGAGGAGAATCTGTTCCATTGAGCTCTCCCAGCTTCTGGTGGTTAGCTGACACTCTGGCGTTCCTCAGCTTGCGGCAGGTCTGCCTTCCCCATCATGTGACATACTGTGTGTGTGTGTGTGTGTGTGTGTTTGTGTCCATTCGGATTAGGAGCCACCCTCCTCCCGGACGATCTCATCTTAATTACCTAATTATGTCTGTCATGACCCTATTTCCAAATAAGGTGCTATTCTCAGATACTGGGGATGAGGATTTCCACATATGCATTTGGGGGAGAGCGCAACTCAACCCATAACAAGCTTTAAGTAACAGACCATTTAATTCCATGAGGATATATTAGATTGTAAGTTCAAAATAATAAAGCAGAGAAGTTGGTGTTCTGAGATTAGCATGACATTTGCTTTTCATCTCCTAGTAACTCCCTGCAAAGGACCCTTGGGTGTCTTCCTTCACCAAGCATTAGGAAGAAGGGTTACAACCAGCGGCAGAGGGGTTGCTGTCCACAGAAATTTGGTGTAGTCTTGTGTAGCCTTGTGTAGTATAAGATACAAAAAACACTTTATTACCATGTTCTTTTCACTCTAGTCACTGCTTCTTTCACTGCTTCTGTTCATTTTGGTAGACATGTGAGACTCTGTGCTTCATTAGAGGAGCATAGCCTTCGTTGGGGTCTGACCTGGTTCAGTCACAAGATATCTGTTAAATTGAGCCTACTACAAACTGTTCACGGTTTGTGGATTCATGTAGTGCAGTAAGTTAACGGTTTAAAACTCAGTGCTCATAAGCTATCTTCTCGACCCTGAAGAATACTGTTACAGGATACTGACCTGGAATAGTTGTAGCAGAGGTCGTAGTAAGTATCCCATATTTTAATGAAAAATAGAAAGGTTTTCATGTGCTTGCTGCCTATTTTTTTCTGTTCATTGGACAAAAAATAGATGTATGCTTATAGGCCAGGATGTAATTAAATCAGGTTTCCTCATTTCCTTCAGTATTAGATCATGATGAGAAACTATTCTGGGGGCGCCTGGGTGTCTCACTCAGTTAGGTGTCTGCCTTCAGCTCAGGTCATGATCTCAGGGTCCTGGGATCGAGTCCCACATCATGCTCTCTGCTCAACGGGGAGTCTGCTTCTCTCTCTCCCTCTGACCCTCCCCCCTGCTCATGCTCTCTGTCTCCGAAATAAATAAAATCTCTAAAACAGGAAAAGAAAAGAAAATATTCTTCCACCATTCACTTTACAAACAGTGGAGTTCTAGCAATCTCCTTTAAAGTCCGCAGCAGCATATGTAAGTGGTGCCTTTTGACCCTGATCCCAATACGCCTACCTCGTGAATCATTTTTTTAAGATGAACATGTTTATTAATTAATTAATTTATTTATATATTTTTAGATTTTAGGTTTAAAGTAAGTTTTTATTTTAATTCCAGTTAGTTAACATACAGTGTTATATTAGTTTCAGGTGTACAATATAGTGATTCAACAATTCCATATATCACCCAGTGCTCATGATGACAAGTGCCACCTTAATCCCTAGCCCTATTTCACTCATCCCCCCCCCACCTCCCCTCCAGTATCCATAAGTTCTCTATAATTAAGAGTCTGTTTCTTGGTTTCTCTCTCTCTTTCTTTCTTTGCTCATTTATTTTGTTTCTTAAATTCCACATGTGAATAAAATTGTATAGTATTTGTCTTTCTCTCACTTATTTCTTTTAACATTATACTCTCTAGCTCCATGTTGTTGCAAATGGCAAGATTTCATTCTTTTTTATTGTTGAATAATATTCCACCGTGTGTGTATGCGTGTGTGTCTGTGTGTATACACACACCTCATCTTCCTTACCCATTCATCACTTGATGGACACTTGGGCTGTTTCCATAATTTGGTAGTTTTATATAATGCTGCTGTAAACATTGGGATGCATGCATCCTTTTGAATTAATGTTTCTGTAATTTTTGGGTAAATACTCAGTAGTGCAATTGTTGGATCATAGGGTAGTTCTGTTTTTAACTTTTGGAGGAACGTTCATACTGTTTTCCATAGTGGCTGCACCAGTTTGCATCCCCACCAACAGTGCACAGGGTTGCTTTGTCTCTGCATCCTCACCAACTCTTGTGGTATTGATTTTAGCTATTCTGACACGTGTGAAATGATGTCTCGTAGTTTTGATTTGCATTTCCCTGTTGACCAGTGATGTTGAGCATCTTTTCATGTGTCTGTTGGATACCTGTATGTCTTTTCTGGGAAAATATCTGTTCATGTCTTCTGCCCATTTTTAAATTGGATTATTCACTGTTGAGGTGTTGAGTTGTATCAGTTCTTTATATATTTTGAATACTAACCCTTTATCAGATATGTCATTTGCTTGTATCTTCTCCCATTCTGTAGGTTACCATTTAGTTTTATTGATTGTTTCCTTTACTGTGCAGAAGCTTTTCATTTTGATACAGTCCCAACAGTTTATTTTTTACTTTGTTTCCCTTGGCTCTGGAGACATACATAGAACAACGTTGCTACAGCCCCTCATGAGTCATTTTTAACTTTATTTGTTAATTCTTTTAAAATGTCCTCTTCTGATAGCATGCCTTTTCAATATTGGCATAATAGTATATTGATTCGTTTTCCTTCATATATTTTCCATACATGCTGAGAAATGATTCAATTCTATGCATCAGCGATCTTAGCCAAATGTGAAGCAAAATGTTGCTAGCAACCATAGAAACTTGTACCAATTCTGTGGTATGGCATTACTAGTATATTATTATCAATACTTTAGCTTCTAAACTCTGGAACTGACTCTGTATTCCTTGGAATCACTAGAGGTTTATGGAT
The DNA here is from genome assembly GCA_028534135.1 of Potos flavus. Classification (NCBI taxonomy): domain Eukaryota; kingdom Metazoa; phylum Chordata; class Mammalia; order Carnivora; family Procyonidae; genus Potos; species Potos flavus. The sequence continues at coordinate 41,255,992 of CM052895.1, forward strand.
CGCACTTCAAGAAACAGTGCTACCTTGATAGGGAGCCAATAAAGCTGTTTTAAAAATTATGTTAAAAAACGTTTAAAGGAAAGATGAGTAGGGCAGATGAGGAAACGAAGGAATGATGGGACGAGGGAAATAGAGAGCATGTTCTTTTATACAAACTCATTCTTCTAGTCAAATATGCCAAGGCAGGAAGGGACATCAAGAGCAACTAAAATCCTATGACCAGGTGGCCCTACTCTCCCCACCCTCATCCCCAAAAGGAATGGAAGCGATTAAGAATCAGGTGCCCTTAGGGCAATGACACCAATCTTTCCTTGTTGGGGGTCCTCTCAGAGCACAGAGCATTCTTCGTTCTTTCTACTGTTACTAGTCACCCACATTGAACCTCTGGGGCCGGGGTTTGCATGTTTGGAAGTGCTACAGTCTGAGTGTCTGTGTCCTCCCAAAATGCATATGCTGAAACCCAATCTTTAGTATAATGGTGTTTGTATATGCAGCCTTTGAGAAGTGATAAGGTCATGAAGGTGGAGTCGTCATGAAGGGGCCTTATAAAAGAGGTTCCAGAAAGCTTCCTGCCTCCTTTTTGCCATGTGAGGACAGGGCATAAAGGTGGTGTGGAACCAGGAAATGGACTCACCAATAGCAAATCTGCTGGAGTCTTGAGTTTAGACTTCCCAGCCTCCAGAACTATAGGAAATAAATTTTTGTTGTTGGTAAACCATGAAGTCTATGGTATTTTGTTGTCCCAGCCTGGACTAAGACAAAGAGCGAGCAGTTTGAGTGGAGTAGGTTACTACCTTTATATGCCACACGAGTTTCTGCCTATGCTTCTCTCCATGTCTGGCCATCATCATCCCATTTCATAGCACAGAGTATAATGCTCATCACATTAATACAGTACTGACTCTACAGGCTACTTGTTTCTCAGAGTGCTTTCACACTCATTATTTCATTTGGTGTGGCTAACATGTCCCGTCCAAGCGAAGAACATTTTCCCCCTCAGCTGGAAAGAGTTTTATTAAAAGTACAATTCAGTCATAAAACTTCCTCCCCTTCGAAGAGAAACATTTATGCAGTTGATGGTCTCTGCAATAACAGGGGAAAAAATGAGAGCTTTCTACCATCTTACCTGTTTCTGAAACTTATTTTTTCCCAAAGAAAGGACATGAGAATTTGTAAGAAATTTATCAGGATGAAAAGGAAGTTTAGGTCATTAAGAAAGGAAGACACAGAACTCTCCAAACATGGTGCAGCTCAGAAATCTTTACTCATCCAGGTATTCAGATTTGCTGACATGGCGGCATGGTCCTCACCACTGTGGAAACTTTGAAGTATTGTACTCCACTGAAAACACAAATTCCTCTAGTTCAGACATGTAGCTTAAGAGAGTCTTATGTCATTGCTGCTGCAAGCAGCTAAAATCTTTAATGATATTGATGGTCTCTGCAAGACTTGGACTTTAAGAATGTGGAGTCATTCTCAAAGACACCTATATTTATGCTCCAAATACCCAGTTTCTGGAAGTGGGCTAGGTTTTCTTTTTCTCTATAGGTATTATAGTGATGGATAGGAACTGCCTCCTCTTTCCCTTCCTCCTTCCCTCCCTTCCATCTTCCCTCCCTTCCTTCTTTCTTTTTTTTCCTTTCTTTCTCCCATCCTCACCCTCTCCTTCCTTTATTCTTCCCACAGTTATTTAGCACCTGCCATGCAGCAAGTTTAATGCTCCACTGCACAGATTATGAGATAAATACATCACTTTCTCTCCCTTAAAGATGCTTATAAACTAATGAAGAGACAGATATTTCATCCATGTGTTATCAACTCAAGATTAGTCTTTCCTTTTTTTTTTTTTTAAGATTTTATTTATTTATTTGACACAGAGAGAGAGATCACAAGTAGGCAGAGAGGCAGGCAGAGAGAGGGGGGAAGCAGGCTCCCCGCTAAGCAGAGAGCCCGATGCGGGGCTCGATCCCAGGACCCTGAGATCATGACCTGAGCCTAAGGCAGAGGCTTAACCCACTGAGCCACCCAGGCGCCCCAAGATGAGTCTTTTCTTGCCAGTATCTTCCTTCATGTGTCATTAATATACTCTTGCTTCTTTAAAGGAGAGGTTTGAACAGCTGTGAAACTCCATCCCATCTCACATTGTCAGGGCAAAAAGCAATGAGTTCCAATTAATATATGATACAGCTAGTGAACATAAAATATAATTAAGGTATTCCACATCTTAATTTGAGCCCCCAGATTGCGGTGTGTTCTCTATATTCATGCAAACTTGAGCTTCGGTGCTTCCTGTTCCATAAATAATGTGACTTCAATCACCTGAATCCCTTCCCCAAGCACATAAAATATAACATTGTTCAAAAATGTATGGTTGAGATATCAGGAATAGTAAGAAAAATGCCTACATGGCAGGTAATCTGGGAAGCAGGGTGTAATCCCAGGAGGCACAAGTGAGGTTCTACTCGTTGGTTAATCCTGGGTGGGAGTGTGTGTAAGGGATCAGGATTGGTGTGTTTCTGGTTAAGTACCTAAGAGCTTTAATTTTAAGATGCTCAGAGGAACAGAATAAACCCTGCAAGCCCGTGAGGGCAGAGCTGGAAACCTTGAAGATCTATACCTTAGTAAAATACAGGACTGAAAAAGCTGTGACCAGTGACTCAGGAAGGCAACAGGCAAGTTTATCTATCTCTGCCTAAATTCTTGGAGAGTTGTACTTTGTGTCTTCCATGTACAGTTGTGGGGTTTAAATTTCTACTACCTCAAAAAGTCCTCAAGGTTTAGGAGTCCCCAAACTGTGAAATTAATGTCATTGTGCTCCTGTACCAGTGATAATTCTGGGGTGCTTATTACACGTGAAGACAACACTACTCCACAGCCTATGTGTCCATGACTCCCACAGATGAAGTGCCTCTCACACTGAGCTTTTTCACAAGTGAATAATCCGGGGGGGGAGGGGTGGGAAGGAAAGACTTAAACAGGTCACATCAGAAGATCAATCTTTTCATATTATAGCAGATTTTAACAGGGAATATAAACTCACTGTGTTCAAATAATTAAGTTAATAAAGATAATCAAGTATAAAAATACACAATAAACAATAACAACAAAAAAGATTAAAACAAATGAAATAGAACTTTTAAAATTAAGCAATAAACAAACAGCTTGTGGAACATATTAGAAACAGCTGAAGTAAAAAAATATTGAACCAGAACATAGATCTGAAGAAATGAAGTAAAATGTAAGTGAGAAAGGTAAAGAAATTAAAGCCACAAAAGAGAGATTCAGTGTCATGAGGGAGTTAATGAGAAGGTCTAATATATGTCCTCTGAAATTTTAAGAGGAAAAAGAAAAAGAATGATGAAGAGTCAAATAGTAACATGAAGATGGCTGAGAATTTTACAAATGATGAAAAACATGGATCTTTAGGTCCATCAATAAAATGTTTCAAGTAAGATAAATAAAGAAAAACACTACTGACAGTAGACTTGTCATGGCAACAGTAGAGGCCAGGACACAATTGAATAATATTTTCATGTTGCCGAGAAAAAATAACTGTCAACCAAGAATTATAAACTAAACAAACTATCAATCAAGGGTGGAAGTATAGTAAGGACAATTTTAGACACACAAGAAGACACAGAGGCGCTACCACCCACATATTCTCACTAAAGCAGTTATTCAAGGATTTACCTCAGAAAGAAGAAAATCGAACCCAGAAGGAAGAAGAGGGTTTCCAAAAGCAATAGTGGGCAAAACAATTGGCAAACATAGAGTAAACCTAAACACATGTTAATAATATGAAAAATGAAAATAATTATGAAGAATGTGTTCATAAAAATCAAGTTGGACTAAATTTTTGAGAAAAATGACATTTAAGAAAGGAATGGGTAATTACAGTTAACATTCTAAACTTTACCAGTTTCTAAACTGGTAACACTTGGAAATGTGGTAAAATTTTTTATTCACTTTGTACTTTGTTCAGACAGGCATGCATTTTTTAAATAAATGGATAAACCATAAAACCATAAAGATTAAATGTATGATTTCCTAACTGAAAGGAAAGAATTACGGAAACTAATCATTCCAATGCTTGTTTTGGAAGGAGAAAAAAAGCAAAGAAAAATATGTGAGAGAGAAATCATAAAATAAAGTGACAAAAATGAAAACTGTCAGGAATAGACTAAATTTAAATGAACTATCTCATCAGTTGAAAGACAAGGATCACCAGTTTGGATTAAGAAAACAGAACCCAGCTATTTGATCTTTACAAAAGTTCTTCATTGACTTATTCTGTGTATCTTAGTCTGTTTGGGCTGCCATAGCAAAATACCAGGCTGGGTGGCTTAAACAACAGAAATTTATTTTCTCATAATTCTGAAGGCTACAAGTCCAAGATTAAGAAGCCGTCAGGATCGGTTTTTGGTGAGACCTCCTATCCTGGCTTGTAGATGTTTGCCTTCCTGCTATGTCTTCACATGGCTTTTCCTCAGAGCATGCACAAATAGATAGAAAGAGGAAGGTATAGAAACAGAGAGAGACAGAGTCTCTGTTGTCTCTTCTTATAAAAACACCGATGATACCAGACGACTGTCCCACTCTTGTGACCTCACTTAACCTTAGTTACTCCTTAGAGGCCCCGTCTCCAATACATCTATACTGGGGGTTAGAGCTTCAACATATGAATTTAGGGGCATGGAGCATAAACATTCATTTTTATAACACTGGTTTTTCAGAGAGCAAAACATGAGGCAAAATCTCCAGTGCTAACCCTTTATTTGGTGAGTGCCAACACAGAACAGGAGAACGAGAGGGAAAAAAGGAAGTAAAAAACTGATACAAAAACAACAAAGTTGGAGAACTCATGATACCTGATGCCAGAATTGCTATAAAGTTAAAGTAATCAAGGCAACGAGGTGTTGGTGAAAGAAAAGAGAAACAGATGAGTAATACAAAGTAAAGGCACACACAAATACAACCAAATGATCTTTGAGCCAGGAGAAAAGGCAGTCCAGTGGAGAAAGGATAGTCTTCTCAGCAGTGATGCTGGATGGCAACAACTGGATGTCCATTTGCACGAGAAAGGACCTAGATACAAACCTTACACCTTCCCCAAAAGTTAACTCAAAATGGGTCATGGAGCTCGATGTAACATGAAAAACTAAAGACTGTAGAAGACAACATGAGAGAACAATTTGTGAACTTAGGTTTGGAGATGAGCTTTTAGCTACAAGGCTAGAAACATGACCCAGGGAAGAAAACAAAAACTGATTAAGTAGAACTTTACTATTATTTAAAAGCTGCTATGTGAAAGACCCTGTTGAAAAATGCAAAGACAAATCATAGATTAGAAGAAGTATTTGCAAGACACATATCTGCTGAAGGATTTGTATTAGTCTGGGTTCTCCAGAAAAATAGAACCAATAGGATATGGATATTATATATAGATAGATAGATATAGATATAGGTATAGAATATTTATTTTTATTCTATTATATATAATATTAAATCTTTTAATAATAATATGAACAATGTAAAGTAGAACCAATTATAAAATAGAACCAATAGGAAGTGTGTGTGTGTGTGTATATATATATATATATATATATATATATATATATATATAGTTAATTATAAGGACTTGGCTCATAGGATGAAAAAGCCTGAGAAGTTGAGAGAAGTCCCAGGATCTTCAGTCAGCAAGTTGGAGACCCAGGATCTCTGATAATTTGCTTCCAGTCTGAGTTTGAAGGCTGGAGGATTCAGGAAAGCCAGTGGTGTAAGTTCCAGTCCACGTTTGAATCTAAAGTTAGAAGACTGATGTCCTACCTGGAAGACAGTCAGGTAGCGAGTCTTCCTCTCCTGGTGGGATGGCCTTTTGTTTTAGACAAGCTTTCCATTGAACGGACGCAGCCCACCCACATTAGGGTGAGCAATCTGCTTTACTAGATCTACCAGTTCAAATGTTAACCTCATCCAAAAACACTCTCACAGATGCACTCAAATAAATGTTTGGCCAAATATCTTGGCATCCCATACCTCAATCAAACGTAAAATTAACTATTATAGACTTGTGTCCAAAACATACAAGGGATTCTTAAAGCTCAACAATAAGAAAATAGATCGTCCAAATTAAAAATCTAAATGTCCAATTAAAGATCTGAACAGACACCTCATTAAAGGAGATATACAGATACGCACATATAAAGAGGCGCGTTATTACCTGTCACTAAGGCATTGCAAATTAAAACAGTAATAGATACTAATACACATCTATAGGAATAACTAAAGTAATACTTTTTAAAAAAACACTGGCAATACTAATTGCTAGAGAGAATACAGAACAACAAGAACTCTCATTCATTGCTAGTAGAAATGCAAAATGGGCAGCCACTTTGGAAGACCCGCTGGCAGATTCTTGCGAAACTAAAAATAGTTTTACCGTATAATCCAGCTCTTGTGCTCCTCGGTATTTATCCAACTGATTTGAAACTTAAGTCCACACAAAACCTTCACATAAATGTCTATAGTAACTTTATTCACAACCCCCAAAACTAGAAGTAACAAACATGTCCTTTAATTGATGAATAGATAACTGTGGTATATCCATATAATGGGATATTATTGAAGCCATGAAAAGACATGCAAAGAGGAGCCTTAAAAGCATATTGCCAAGTGAAAGAAGCCAGTGTGGAAAGTCTACATACTGTATAATTCCAATTATATCACATTCTGAAATAGGCAAAAGTAAACAGTAAAATGATCAATGATGCTGCTCCTGGAACAGAAAAAGGTATTAGAAATCTGAATAAAAAAAAAAAAAAAGAAATCTGAATAAACTATGAACTTCAGCCAGTGATAGTGTCTTGGTATTGGTTCATAAATTGTAACAAATTTGCTGTAGTAATGTAAGGTATTAACAAGAAAGGCAACTGGCATGGGATATATGGGAATTCTCTGTACTACATAATTTTTCCATAAATCTAAATCATTCTAACACAAAATGTGTATTTTTTTTTTTTTTTTTTTAAGGAGTGTGGCAAAAAAAATAATAGAAAGGAAAGCAATGCAGTGTGTTACTGCACCGGCCACCTCTTTTCCGCAAAGTCAGAGAGATAGCAAATTAAGTTGCCATGTTCACTTAGAGCACGGGTTTCTTCTAGAATGGTATAAGGGATAACTTGCATCTTTGAGTAGTTAATGGGAGAGAAAAATAGGGAGAATTTATCAATTGATAAGGAATATATAGCTATTCCAAATCTGTATGTACATAATAACACAGCCTCCAGATAGGTAAAGTTAAAACTTAAGAATTACAAAAAAAAAACTTGCAAATCTCCATTATATTTGGATTAAAATATATCTCACTGAAGAATTAATCTCACAGTCAAATAAAATTCTGTATCTCAACCACAAGATAAATCTTTATCCAATAAAAACTTATGGATTCTGAAGCAGTAATTAAGGAATAAATATTTTAGGCTCACATAGAACATTTATAAAATTTTCTTGCGTGTTAGGACATAAAACAATTGTTCACAAATATTGAAACGTTGGTATTATATAGCATATCTTTTCTAACCACAATACAATAGGCTTAGTTCAAGTTCCCCAGCAGCACACCTTAAGACCAGATGCATAATACATATTAATTTTTAAGTGATAGAATTCTTTTAATCTTGGGCTCATAGGCATTGTTTATATTATTTTCTACATAATTTCTTTCATTTGTTTTATTTCAAATATATGTATTTTTTTTTAAGTATAACACACTTACTGAAAGTATAAAAATTCTAACCTCATAGCTTGATGAATGATCACAAAGGAAACACACTTGTGAGTCTGAAGAATGCTCAGCTCAGGTTCTTTTCAGAATATACAGATGCCTTTAGAAACCAAAATGCTTTACCTCTCAGCTTTCTCCGTCTCTTAAAACACAGCCCCAGCATTTTCACTGGTGGTTTTCTCTATGATGTCTTCAAATATTTCAAGTATCTTTCCAACTTTTCTAGTTCTTCCTTCAAATTACCAAGTGTACCCCACCACTGCCAAGACCATCCCCATCCCTGAATAAAATAAAACTTCTTTTACACATACATGCTCAAATAGCAAATCCAACAACTAAATACTCGTAAGGTCAATTTAGACTCTAAATTTAGTAGAACTCGAGTATTATTATAATTGTGATAGCAAGGAAAAATGAAATAAAATTTTAGCTTAATGTCCCAGATGTCCATCCATCTGGGAGCAACTGACAAGCATGATCACATAACAGCAGAAATAGAAAGTGCTTCCTGGTGATGGTTGATAAATAGATGGGAAGCACCCTCAACTCTTATGAAGGTATATAAAGTAGTGCCTGGAAGTAGATTTTGCCCCTAAAATAGTAAGAGTCCTGAAAGCCAGGTGAAATGCTGAAGGACCCTAAGTGATTGGTCATGAAAAATAAGAGACCCATGAAGTTCTACCAGGTGCCCATTGCTTCCAGTTCAAAAACCTCACTTCCAGCCTGGGCTAGCTGGGTGCAGTCACGTGACTGAGCTCCAGCCACACGACTGTGAGCCAAAACGATATGTAAAGATTTTGAAACCTGCCCTTAAACAAAAGAACAGGACCTTTCTTTAATGAAGGCAGGAAGTGGAGTAGCTTTTTTTAGGACACAATGGAAGCTGGAGGTTGAGATTGGCAGAGCAAAAAATCAGGAGTACTGTCCCTGACACCATCGTGGCTATAGAGACTATTATATGAAAGGGACATTCACTCTATCCTGTATAAGCCGTTGGTATTTTGGGGGCTTTGTTACAGAAGCTAAGCTGGTTAGCTAACTCCTATACCATCCACATCGCCCACACTTCTCTACTATGACCACACATCCACTGGTGAAAGAAATATATGAAGGTGAGTATCAAACAAAAACAGAGATAAGGAACAAGACACCATTACAAAGTATCTTCTAGAGTCAGGACCCATTAGACTTTTTTTTTTTTTTTTAGAAAAGGCGGGAGAGGGGCAAAGGGAGAGAGAGAATCTTAGGCAGGCTCCATGCTCAGCTGGAGCCTGATGTGAGGCTCCTCACAGCCCTGAAATCACGACCTGAGCTAAAATCAAGAGTTCGATGCTTAACCAACTGAACCACCCAGGTCCCCCTAGACCTATTTCTTATTTATTGTCATTTCACACTAATGCTGTCAGCATCTTGACCCTGTGGCCTGTCCCTGTTCAGTACTTATTTTCATTGCTAGTATAATTACTTCTGTTTCAATGATTAAGGACATTGGAAACCTTTTAAGTATTTTTTCTTTTTTTCCAGTCTACCTTACTTTTTTTTTTTTTCTCAGTCTATGGTAAAATGAAGGGACTAGAATCTCTTTTTTCCCAAGAAACTGGGTATTATGACTTTGTTTTGGATCAGTATAGTGGTATTTTTTCTTTTTTCCCCTTCAGATGTATTTTTTACTATTAATCAGAAAAATAATTGCAGCGATTTTTTTCCTTTGGGAGGGGTGTGGAGGAGACAAGGAATCCTTTCTGCAGCATGTTATCTGTAATTTTCTGTGTGATCCTGAGTCTGAATAAGGGTTTCTTTAACCACAGTGTGTAAAGCCTCTAGTCTCCTGTCTCTCATTTCTCACTTTATCCAGATTGACCAAAAGATAACGATATTTTTTTGTTTTTTGTTTTCTAGTGGCCCTGGGTTATTTTTGTTAGTTGGCTGATGAGTGGAGGATATAAAAAATACTCTCCAATTAAAATCTGATTAAAATCTGAAGTCCCCAATAGGCAAAAGAATCAAAAGGTCAGCCCCAATGTGAAGAGCATATTGTCATGAACGATGCTTTCTTTCTAGTCTCATGCACTCTCCTCCAGTGTTTAGACACCCAGAAATTGTCCAAATCTCAGGAGAATTAAAATACTTGTAAAATTCATCTCGCTTGAGGTAACATGTTCATCAAATGTATGAAGTTTTCCAGCCTAGAACATTCTTACAAAATGATCCTTCCCCGTAAACTATTTTTAAGCCAAGAACTATATTATTCTTGTAAAAAATTTTAAAAGAAACTCTCAGAAAATTGCGAAAATACTCATGCTTAAAAACTACTGCCCTTAAAATGTCCACGAGTACTTTTTTAATCTTTGCCGAAGGACATTTAAACATCCTCAATTAGAATACTGTTCCGTGACTCAAATTGCTTTATAATTGTAGAGAAACCACTTACAAACATACACGTGTTTGCTTTTCCAGGGAAGAACATGAGCATTTGAGAATATAAAATGCTGAGGTGAGGGAATTGTGGTGAAGGGAAGCTGTGCTCGGGCTTTGTGTCTTACTAATTCTCCACGTTTCATTCCCAGCCAGCACCACTGGGGCTCGGAGTAAAGAATCGAGGCCTTATTCTGTCATGAGTACAGGCTTCACTATTTAAGGATGCTCTCTTATATTTTTCTCACATTATCTTTTGCTTCTTTTCATTCAAAGATGCTACAGTTTCCTGGAAATTAGTATAAAATCTCAACAGTGTTTTATCTTTTCAGAATGAGAGACTGGTTGTGAGAAAAATCACCTCCTCAGGTTGGACCTGCACCATCCATGCCTTTCGAACATTCATGTTTTCATTGCTGAAATGGAGACTAATGTTGTGTCAGAAAATACCCTTTTTCTTCACTTGCTGGCAAAAAAATTACAAAGGCAGCTCTGAACGGACACAAAGCTTGGAAAAGGAAAAAGAACATTAATTCTTCGTCAAAAGTAACACTTCAGAAGAAATAAACACACCCCCTTAAGGTTTAATTAATCATTTTCATGGACTTTAATTATCATCTGTATCCTGATGGAGGACGGGAGAACACATGTGTTTATAGTCCTGTACATTTTATTTTATTGTCCACAGAATATTGAAAACAACCCATGACCAGGAGGGCCCACCTGTGAATTAGAAGGACACATTTGCCACAGAGCTGTCCATGGAAAGAACATTAGAGTCTCTGAAATAACCCTAGTGTCTTTAAAATCAATCAAGTAATCAGTGGGAATTTACTACGTGCCTTGAGCCACGCTCATCTCTGTAGAGGAAAACACATAATCCTTTGTTCATGAAGGAAACGAGGAGGAAATATGACACACATTAAAAATAAGAGAATAATGACAAGTCAAAGAGTCAAAGAATTGTGTACCCAGAGAGTATTGTTTTGACCCAACTTGCTTTTCTTGAATTAGACTCTGGAGTGTTACCATCAGTCTGCTTTGAGGGTTTTCTAAGAACTTGAAAGATGTTCACTACAGTATTAGTTGTAAAGTGGTTGAAAACATCATTTGTCTTAAATAAGCTACCAATCATTGAAATAACAAACAAGGAGATATTGTAAGATACAGATGAAAATGCCACAGCGGTGAGAGCAAAGCAGGGACGCTCAGAAGAGTCTTCTTGGAGGAGGGGAGACTTGAGCTGTCCCTTGAAAAATTAGGGAAGTTATGAATATCAAAATGGCACCTGAGAAGTCAGGACTGGAAATGTGGTCATGCATGCATTAATTCCACAAAAATGTATTAACACAGGTCTCCCATACACCAAGTACTGAAATGATCACCACAAAAAAAAAAACAAAAACAAAAAAAAACAGAGTTTCTGTTTTCAGGGAGCTAACATTTTAGTGAAGAAAGAGAAAGATAAGACCATGAAATAGATAATTGGCCAAATAAATTGTCTATTTCTGATTTTCCTGCATTTCCTGACATGATGATAACATCAGGTAGAGCCAGGTACATTTGTATTGTCTACAGAAAAACTATAATTATTAGGGCAGAAAGAGAAGAAAATAAACAGTAAAATTTATTGTTGTTTTCTTTTTCATTCCTTGCAAGTCAGGAAAATCAGAAGAAAGGCCTTGAGGGGAGGAGTGGATGTAGGAGCTTATGGCACGTACAACACACACACACACACACGCACACACGCACACACGCACACACGCACAGAGTCAGAAGGAAAAAAAAAAACCAGAATATAGATGAGGTGTATCTCTGCTGAAAAGAAGGAGAGGGCATGAGGTTGTACCTTGTCAGAGAATCACTGGGGTGGGGCCCGGGGGGGCAGTCAAGTAGACAGGAAGCTTAACGAAAAGGGAATGCCAGTAACTAGCGGTGGTCAGAAGCAGGGACCACATGGAAGCTGAGCCTGTTGTCCATACACCTCTGGCCTTTGGGCTGCAAACACCTGTTGGTTCTGCAGGGGAGGTGGCCGTTCTCATCATGGTGACCAAAGGGCATTCCACAGGCATCTTCTAGTGTGTGTCCTGCCGTGTCACTCAACTGAAGGATGTCTGCCTCTCACTTGAGAATTTTCAGAGCCTCTGTGAATTGCACGGTATGCTTTTAATTTCCTGCCACACTCAAAAAAAGGTGTGAGCTCTGGAACCCTGGAGGAGGGGTGGTGATACAGAAGGGAAGATCCCATCTCTACTTCTTGGGTTAGCTGAATAGTATAAAAACCGCATCCTTGTCACATACATGTGCACCTGCACCCATGTGTGTGCACACACACATGTGCATGTACGTACGGCTATAGAAGGGGCTGGTCAATTCAGATAAAGTTTAACCATGAGAATTTTTAAAATTGAATCCATAAAGCCTGGAAATGTAGACAGGATAGAGAATGACGATCCCAGTGTTTCCCAGACTTACCTAATCATAAGACTCATCTGGGGCAATTGTTAAAAATGCCATTTCCAAGGCAGATGCTGAGGCTTTGCCCCAGACCTGGCAATCTCAGTTTTTAGCGAGTCCTCTGTGATTCTTGTATCAGGTAGGATTGGGAAACACTGCTTCCTCCAGCGTGGCCACAATGTTGCCCATCCCCCCCCCACCCCCATCTAACATCAGCCATCAGCAGAAACTGTACCGGTTAATCTTGGAGCTCCTTCCCGCTGAGCCTGCATACAGTCCCTGGTTTCTTTGCATCAGTGTTCCGGGCAGGCGCTACCAATCTCTCAGAGTCACCATATGAGAGGACAGAACCAATTCATCATCCTAGTGTTATGCATGGGTGATAGACACTTGATGTGAAATCTCATAAGCCATGCCTTGTGCTATGGGAAAAGACACTCTCTTGCTGGTGGTGACTCTAGTTGCCAAGGTCTGCTGGCCATCTGAAACCTACTTTTAGGCATTGATTCCCTGATGCAAATGTTGGTACTAATCAAGTCTAAGTTATGATGTGATTGAGGCTACAGAGAGTTTTACATTATGCTTGACTACAAGGCAACAGGGAGCATGTCAGTATAAGGGGTCGGGGGGTGAGGGCTCCAGCTAACTGCTGTGTGTAAACCACATTTTCTGAGAAAGGGGCTTATTAACTAGCTTGGGAGTCTTCTGGTTCAAGTGGATAATTAGCTAGTACCCTGCTGCATTTAAGCTGCCATGGTTTCTACTTCTCTTTCTAGTGTGTTTCCATACAAGAAGGCACTGCTTTTCCAGCTAGTTAACAAACTGATATGGCTCAGCTTTGAAGCCAGTCTTACCTTGCAATCCCTCACATTCAACTGCTTTGCATCTATGCGTCCTGGGCACATGTCTTAACCTCTCTCATCTCCATTCCCTTTCTGCAAAGTGGGGATAACCAACTCATGGGCTATTTGTTAGGACAGAACCAGATAATGAATATAGAGCACCTCGCCTTGTGCCTGCCAGGTCATATTGTCTCTGTGGAAATTTCTGTCATTATTCCCAGTCAGAAAATTCGTCCTTGCTGTCAAAAGCTGCCCAGTGATGATCCAGTGATTGTGTGTGTGTGTGTGTGTGTGTGTGTGTGTGTGTGTGAGTGACTTTCTTATTCAGGCTCTTTGTGTTATGTTGTGATGCCTTTATAAGCTTGGACTGTAGAATATTCTCTAGTTCACTCAACCTAAACACCCTCATATTATCTTTTTCCCACCGATGCACTATTTAAAGGCTTTTCAGAGGGTTTATCCTGACTTTGAGAATTACTTCAGGGCACCTGGAAGTGTACAAATTGTCTTTGCCTAGCAAAACCACTAAAACACTAATGACAGTGTAGATATTCTTCATATAGCCAGGAATCCAGATTGTTACATTTTGAGTTGTTTCCTTAAAAAAGCATCTGTTCAACCCAAGACTAAGTCAAGAGCCTCCAATAAATGTTCTTCTGACTTTTTTCAAAGCACTTCACAGTTAATTATGTTCTATTCATTTGTGTGATTATTGGCTAAAGAGTCATCTTTTCTTTTTCAACCCCATTTTAAGCTTAGCTGGAATGGGTGAGAGGTCCACTCACTATGTTGTTCCTACATTGAGGACAGTACCCAGCACAGAGCAGAGGCGGGGACACTGTTGGTGCTCTGGCTGGATCACCTAGGAGCTTTTCAGAGTTTCCTGTGTCCCTCCCCAGGCTTCTGTGTCCTTCTGTTTCTAATACCAGCTTCGTAATTTTTTTCGAGGGCCTCCCCTGGGACATCTGGAGTCTCTTCGTTGGGATTTTCAGAGATCTGGACGTGCCTGGGGTTTTCTATCTGCCTAAACCATCCTTAACCAATGGTCCAGCCCCCTGACCCCATAGGGGAAAAACTTGGAGGTTTAATTCATACTCTCAAGTGCCCCCTTAACAGGACGAACTTGAAGCAACCAGGAGAGGCACACCCCTGCTGGGCTCCTTCCACTTTCCTACTGTGCTTCCTGCATTCCCTTACAAGTTTCTCTTGCTTCTCTTTCATGAATCACCTGCACACAAATCCTCTTAGGGTCTGCCTCTGGGGAATCCAACCTAAGACATTACATAAAGTGTTTTTAGGAACAAACTGTCCCTGCAAGGTAGGAAATCTTTATTCATTTAATATGCCTCTCCACAGCTTATAAAGACTAAGGCTATGGGGGTAAGGTATACGTTGTGTGTGTTCTATCAGACACCCGATTGGAGCCAGAGATACATTAGTAGAATAAGAATACGGGAATAGTTCTTTTTGTGGTTAATAAATGACTGTGTGCAACACAGGCAGAAGAAAATGGGAAGATGATAGGGGCCTTTTTAAACTAGAAAAATGAATCTCTATCAAGTGCACCTTCAGTTTGCTGATACAAAGCACACTTGAGAGCACTGTTTTCTTGGTAAATGGGGATTAAAAAACCTTGGCCTTTACCCAGGTAATGAGAAGAAATGCATATTTTTCTTAGGTGTGCCTAAAGAATTTTTTAAAGCCCTTTGAAAAGCTGAGCTATATAAACATGAGAGGAAAGGCCAAAGAAATTTCAGCTTAGTAACTGTGAAGACTGCATGCAAAGGAGAACAAGGATATTTGCAAGCTGTCAGAAAAGAGCCGGGTGTGCATGGGTGTGATTGTAAATCTGAATGTTTGCAGGGGATTATGGCCATGTTAAAGGACTTTATTTTTGATAGCAAAAGGAAAATGGGGAATTTCTTCAGTGTGAAGACATTTCACATAAGACCACAAGATTTCAGAGGGAAAAGGCATGAATTAAATCAGAATCATGCTTATTCCCACTACCACATGTGTTGATACATAGATAAGTATATATACATTTGTTTAAATGAAGTTTCCAAATGTAACTCACTCTCTTAGGCACAGCTGAAATTACTCATGTTAACCGTTGCATTAGAAAACAAATTCTCTTGGATTAAAATACTTCTTTATATATCCTAAAGACTTGGACATTGTCCGAATTTTAGCTAACCTGTAAATTATTCTATGGGAATATAACTTTCTGGATGGCCATTTCTGCTCCCAAAACCATGTCAAGGTTACTTTGATTATAGCCAAGTTGTGAAATTAAGAAATCTTAACTATACAGCTGCCATCCTATGACCTTGCGGATTTGTATTCTGTAGATTTTGTCACATACAACTGTCCTTGGGATTAGACAGACTAAAGAGCAGATAAAGTTTTGTTTACTTACATAATTTTGTTTCTTAATGCTATAAGATATAGAAATAATCTTGAAACCTGGGGGAGGGGTAGCATGGAGGAGAAAAAACCCAAATATCCACAAAGCTTGTGGCTACACATCTCTACTGGAGTTGCCAAAAAAAAAAAAAAAACAAACCCTATAGAATTATACTCTGGGTTTGCACCTTGGGTTCTATATAGTTCAGAGGTTGGGAATAAGCTGTTGGGTCCTTATTCCTTATAGAGTCAAAGTCCTTTTCCAGTCATATCTGATTACTTTTATTTCATAGAAGGCAGATTCTTTGGAATAGCCAATGGAACAATAACAGAAATTGAACATCCTCCATTATCCTTTTTAAAACATCTCTGCCTCATTTTCTTTAATCTTTTTTTTTTTTTTTTTAGTGAGGGAATGAGAAACTTCTTAGAGTAAAAATAAGTGCTTTGGCTTTATTGAACAGATAAAGAAACTGAGATCCAGAAAAGTGAAGTTGTTTATTGAGTTACAACTCAAGACTCCTGATTCTCAGACGTAGCTCCTCCTCCCAACCAACACTACCACTTTCCAGGACTTTGATGTCCTGTCCCCCTCTATCAATTCGTCACCATTTGTTTTGATGCATATTTGATTTGTTTCCAGTTTGGGGCTATGAATACATCTGTAAGTCTTTGTGTGACATATGCTTTCATTTATCTTCTAACTACTTAGGGGTGGAATGATACATGTTTAACTTTTTAAGAAATGTTCAAACTATATTCCAAACTGGTTGCACATTTTATGTTCCCAAGAGCACTGCATGAGAGCTCTCAACTTCTCCCATTTCTCACCAAGACTTGGTTTGGTGTTTTAGGCATCCTAATAGGTGTGTAGTAGTATCTCATTGTGGTTTAAATTTTCATTTTTTTCTTATGACTAACAATGGTGAACATGTTTTTGTGTGTTTATCTACCATGTATATATCTTCTCTAGTGTAATATCTGTTCATATTTTTTGGTCAATTTTTACAAAACTAGACAATTTGTTCTCTTATTATTGAATTTTGAGAATTCTTTATATAATCTAGATATAAATCCCTTATCAAATAAATGATTTGGAAGATTTTCTTCCAATCTATCTCTTATTTTTATTTTCTCGAGAGTATCAAAAAGCTCACATTTGTACATTTCCTAAAGTCCTATTTATCAATATGATGGATCACACTTTTGGTGTCACAGCTAAGCAATCTTTGACCAACTGAAGGTCATAAAGATTTCCTTTGGTGTTTTCTTCTATAAGATGTCTTTTTTATTATTTGATTTTACATTTAGCCTATGATTGATTTTGAGTTGATTTTTTTTATAAGAAACAAGATACGATTCCAATTTTATTCACTGCATATGGATATGCAATTTTTCCATCACTGCTTGTTGAAAAGATGTCCTTTCTCCATTGAATTACCTTTGTACCTTTGATGAAAAGTAGTTGTCCAGAGGGCACGTAAGTGGCTCAGTCAGATAGACTCTTGATTTTGTCTCAGGTCATGATCTCAGGGTTCTGGGATGGAGCCCTGCTCCTGGTCTGTACTGGACGTGGAGCCTGGTTGGAATTCTCTCCCTCTCTCTGACCTCCCCCAACCCTGTGTACTCTTGCTCTCTCTAAATAAACAAGTAGATATCCATGTATGTGTGGGTCTATTTCTGGATTCCATGCTGTTACATTGATATATTTGTCTTTCTTTGTCTGTGCCACCCTGTCTTGATTAATGAAGTTTGTCTTTTTTTTTTTTTTTTAAGATTTATTTATTTGAGAGAAAGAGTGCACATGTCACGGGGGAAGGGGAGAGGGAGAGGGAAAGGGAGCGAAAATCTGCAGCAGACTCCCTGCTCAGCGTGGAGCCTGATATGGGGCTGGATCTCAAGACCCTGAGATCATGACCTGAGCCAAAACCGAGAGTCAGTCCCTCAACTGACTAAGCCACGAAGGCTCCACTTGATTAATGAAGTTTTATCATGAATCTGAAAATCAGGTAGTGTTATTCTCCAAGTTTGTTCTTCTTTTTTAGAATTGTTTTGGCTATTGCAGTAGGTCCCTTATACTTCCATATGAATTTTAAAACCAGCTTGCCAATTTCTAGAAAAAAAAGAAAGCCTGAAAATATTTGGGTCTTACATTTTTGTCCAGTCTGATAATTACTGCCTTAATATAATTAGGATGTTAAGAGCATCTCCATTAAATGTGATTACTGATGTAGTTAGGTATAATTCTGTCATCATGTTATTTGTTTTATATTTATTCCTTTCATTCTTTGTTCTCCTTTTCCTCTTTTCTCACCCCCCTCCCTTTTTTTTTTTTTTTTTCTGGCTCAACTGAGTGTTTTTTATGATTCCATTTTATCTCCTTTGTTGGTTTATTAGCTCTACCTCTTCATTTTTTTAATTTAGTGGTTGCTTTGGGGTTTATAATGTGCATTGTTAACTTATCATGGTCTACCTTTAAGTGATATAATGCCACTTCATTCATATTTTAAGAAGGCTACAATACTATATTTCAGATTCCCCCTACTTAGTCTTGGTAGTACTGGTGTGTTTTAGTATCCTTTATCTGTTATAAGCCCAGTTCTAAATTACTATTTTTTTGTCTCAACAGTTAACTATTAAAGTTATTTAAATCACAAATAAATAATCTTACATACTTACTCGTGTTGCTCCCACTTTGGCACTCTTTATTCCTTTGTGTGGATTCATATTTCCAGGTGTTGTCACTTTGCTTTTGCCTAGAGAATTTCCTTTCACATTTCGTGTCATGTATTTTTGCTGGTGATGAAGTCTTTCAGCTCTTTATGGTCGAAAAAAACTTTTCTGCCTTTGTGTTTGTTTGAAAGACATTTTCCCGGAGCATTAAGTTTTAGCTTGACACCTTTTTCTTTGACATGTTGGCCACTATATTTTTACATTGTTTCTTACTTAAAAAAAAATCTGCTGTGTTTCTTGTCTTTATTCCTCTATATGTAGCACATCCATTTTCTCTGGTTATTTTTAAGATTTTCTCTTTATCACTGTTTTTGAGCAATTTTATTACAGTGTGCCCTAGTGTAGTCTTTTTTCTTTCCCCCGTTTTGTGTGTGTGTGTGCTGGGTTTTTTGTAACTTCTTGGATCTATGGCTTTATAGTTCTTATCAAATTTGGGAGGAAATTGTACCATTAGATCTTTAAATATTTTGCTATCATCCCCTCTTTTGGAATTTTAGTTATACATGAATTAGGCCATTTGGAGTTGTTCCACAGGTCACTGGTATTATTTTTACTTTTTTGGATTATTTTGTCTTTGTATTGAACTTTAAACAGTATTCATTACTATGTCTTTAAGTCCGTTCTTCTTTTCTTCTGCCATGTCTAATCTGAAGTTTATGCCATTCAGTTTATTTTTTCATTTTGAACATTTTAGTTTTCATCTTCAAAAATTTTATCTGAGTTTTTTTTTTTTCTAAAGATTTTATTTATTTATTTGACAGAGAGAGAGAGATCACAAGTAGGCAGAGAGGCAGGCAGAGAGAGAGGGGGAAGCAGGCTCCCTGTTGAGCAGAGAGCCCGATGCGGGGCTCGATCCCAGGACTCTGAGATCATGACCTGAGCCGAAGGCAGAGGCTTTAACCCACTGAGCCACTCAGGTGCCCCGTGTCTGGGTCTTTTTTATCTTTCCATTACCAACTTAATCTTTTGAACATGTGGAATACAGTTCCGGTAAGTGTTTGAAAGTCCTTGTCTGCTAATTCTAACATTTGTGTCAATTATGGGTCAGTTTTAATAGAGCTTTCTTCTCATATTTTCCTTCCTTTTTTGTACCTGGTAATTTCTTATTGGATGTTAAGGATTGTGAGCTTTACCTTTACCTTTCTGTAGGTGTTGGATATTTTTGTATTTTTATAAATATTCTTGTGTTTTATTCTGGGATACAGGAAGCTATTTGGAAACCTTTTGATCTTTTCAGGTCTCTTGTTTAAGATGTGTCACGTAGTACCGAGCCATGTTTAGTTTAGAGCTAATTATTCTCTACTACTGAGGCAAGACCCTTGTTACTACTTTCCCAGTACCACGGGGCTTACAAAGATTTCCCCTCTAGCTGTTGAGAATAGGGAATTCCTGACTCTATGTGAGCCATGGGTACCATTCCCTCTAATCCTTGTGGGTGATTCTTTCCCCTGTGTCCATTATTTTTACCACACAGGTGCACTGATTAATGCTCTGCTGAACTTGAAGGTAGACGCTGTGCAGTTCTCTGGCGTTTGCTTTCTGTGTGACTCTTTCTTCTCACTAGTATGTCTTATGAACTCCAGCTGCCTTGGTGTCCCTAGACATTCAGCTCTGTCTCTTCAACTCAGGGGTTCTGCTGGACCATCCTTGGTTTTTCCTCTCTGCTTCGTGATCAGGAAACTTTACCAAAGTAGTAAACTGAAGCAACCAGAAGTCTCACTTCCTTTGTTTCTCAGATCCTGGGGCTCCTGTCCTTGGTTATCTAATATACTGCATCTTGGAAACCAATGCTTCTTTATATATGTTGTCTACTTTTTTATTTGTGTGGGGCCAGAGGGAAAACCTTGTCCACAAAAGGACATTTTTAAGTGGAAAAATGGAAGTCCTAGCACAGTATTTAATCAAGGCTTAGCTCCATTTTCCAGATAGAAAAATTAAGTCTCAAAGAGAATAGAAAACTTAATATCACAAATCTGGTAAGAGTTGTAGCCAGGATTTAGAGTCAGCTTGTCTGAATTCAGAGGCTTTGTGTTTCTTTACTGCTTACATTACCCTAATGCTTGGATATTTAAAATCTAGGCATGATATAGACATCATAATGAAGACTTAACTGCAACATATTTTTAACCAGAGAACCTCATACTGTAACCATAGCAGCTAACAGAGCATTTACTGTAGGACTTTGGGTGACTTTTCAATACTGAACCCCCTGCAAGGATTCACGACTTTAATTTTCATATGTATTACTCTACAATGCATGATACCCTTTCCTAACTGACCTTTTAAAAATAAATAGTCCACTATGCCTGTATAAAGATCATTGTTCTGTCATATCATTTCACACTTCTCTTTGCCTTCCCAATGTACAAAGAGTGAATGTGACCAGAGGAAATTGACCATCTGCAACATAACACATGGCTCCTTTTTCTACAGTTACTGGGACACCACCGCTCTTTCTGCAGATTTCAGAGAAAACAATGCTTCCATGCAGACATTCAGAATCATGTGCACAAGCATATTTATTGCAAATAATCTTGGCCCCTTAGCCTCTGCCAGCAAAGGCAAAAGTGAAGTTTCACCAAAGAAGAAGTCACTTCTTTCTAACCCTAGGGTTTTATTGTTTTACTGAAATCTATGAAAGTTCGTATTTTTTCCTGAAAATCCTAGCATTGTATTTAACTCATGTTTCTTAAAAGTTTGAACACTGTTAGGAGTCTTTCTCATAGATATGTTATATAAGTTACCTCTTAATTACATAGCTGAGTTAAAAGAAGGTGTTGAGTGAGCCAGTGGCCTTTCTCCTTTTGATTTTTCCACTCAGTAGGCTTTAGTATCTTTGAGCAATGAGCAAGACTTAGGAGAAGTATAGGTAGGGAACATAGGAGGGTAGAGACAGTATAGAACTAACAGAGCTATGAACTGTCAGCATATTTATGAGGTTACTGGAGATGTTGGCTCTTTTGAAAAGGCATCATTGAAGGTATTCTTTATTTATATGAAAATAATTGAATATGTATTCTGAACTACTTAGAGGAGGAATTGAAACTCAGTTTGGAAATCACTGAATCAGTCTTCTTTCTTGCTATGTGATTTCTCAGACATCTTAGTTTTTATCTGAAAGGGTTTTGGAGACTTGCTGTTTGGAGAATCTGCCTGTAAATCTGTCTCGTCTAATTGACATGCTGAGAAATTTCTTCTTAGTTTGGTTTCTTTGTATGTTCTTTTATTTTGTACATTGTCATCATTTTGAAAGACACTGTGCTTCTCTTGGATGCACTGATCAGAAGGATTCATTTAATTTAAATAGTTTCCTAGAAAAGAAATACATGTACCTGTTAGACTTTCAGGTACAGAGATGATAAATAATTCAGTTTGGAATTCACTGGAGTAGACCCAATGGCTCCCATCAACACTAGGTTTCATCTCTTGGAGAAGTAGTAGCCTGCTGCATATGACTTGGGATAGTTCTGTGTGCTGTATTAATTCCAGGGACTTGAATACATAGGTCAATGAGCCACAGCAACTCTTCTGGTTCAAAAATTATCATGATATCTTTCATTTGTATATAGTGTTATAAATTTGAAAACGTAAGCCCACATTCCTAAAGGAGTTTAGAATCCAGCTAGGGAAACAAAAGACAAATATATAGAACTTTTAAGTGTTAAACTGTATGATGTGGATTATATTGGCAAGGAGAAATTAGAAGAAACATCTGTATTGCCTAGAGTAGTTGAAGAAAGCGTTAGGTAGGAGACAAAAGTTGCTGGGTAAACAGAGGTGAGGAGAGAAGTTCTTACAAATGATGAAAAACAGCACAGGCAAAGACAAAGAGTTGGGAATAAAGTAGAATACATGAAAGAAAGTGAGCTGTTAAGGAATTCTTTTGGGGAGCCCTGGGAAATAAAGGTGCTATCAGATGATGAATAATCTGGAAGTCCAAACAGAAGAATTTATAACTTAATGCCAAAGATAACAGGGTGCCATTATAAAGTTTTGAGTAGATGACAACTATAAGTACACCTTCCTGAAGATTAACCTGGCCATGGGGCACCTGGGTGGCTCAGTGGGTTAAAGCCTCTGCCTTCGGCTCAGGTCATGATCTCAGGGTCCTGGGATTGAGCCCCGCATCGGGCTCTCTGCCCAGCAGGGAGCCTGCTTCCCCCTCTCTCTCTGCCTGCCTCTCTGCCTACTTGTGATCTCTTGCCTCTCTGTCAAATAAATAAATAAAATCTTAAAAAAAAAAAAAAAAAAAGATTAGCCTGGCCTGATTTGCAAGGTAGGTGAGGGAGAAGATGGAGCGAGAGAGACCAGCTTGAGCCTAGCAGAGTTGCTCAAGTTAGGAGGACTCTATTGGATATCTGAGAAAGGACAAAAGAGATAGAAAGGAATAGTCAATATTCTGAAGGAAGAAATGAGGAGGCTTGAAGGTCTCACCTTTTAGTGCTCTCTGTCACGGCAATGGGAGATTTCAGACAGAGAATGGAGGACAGAGGTGTGGATCTCCCCAGTTTTCACATTGTCTTGCATTGATGTTTGGCTACTCTACCATTTTGAACGTCAGCTCTATGATGAACTGAACTTTCTCTAAGAAGGGTGGAGTGTGGTATGGTCTTTAAACACATGAGGCTTAGAACAATGGTTCTTTTCCCTCTTCTGAGAATAGAATGAATATTTTAAAAGGTAAGAAGCTAGAAACAATAATGGCAAAATAAAAGAAAAAGAATTTTCCAGGAAGGAAAGGAAGGAAATGGGAGTCAGGAACTATAAAGGAAAAGAGAAAAGAAAAGAGGGCAACAAGTAGACTGCCCAGCTCCTGAGGGTTTCAATTGCCTTGGCTAAGATCCCATCCCCAAGTAACATCTCTGGTCTACCAGAGGAATGATAGAATTCTAGAGCTTAGAAACCTCCCCCTCCTTTTGATTCCTGAGAAAACTGATGCTGAAAGAAGTCAAGTAGCTTGCTCAAAATTAGATGGCTAATGAATATAGCAGACAGGATGAGAACACTGGTCTATAACTCCTGCTTCTTGTCTGCATTCCAGCCTCACACTTCCTTTCCTGGAAAGGATTTAAAGATTTATTCCACTGTGTTAAGGCTTGCCCACTTTACACAACTACTTGTGGGTCACTTAGTTAGGCTGTCTTGTTCATCTGTCTTCCAGCTGTGAAGGATGCAGGACATACAAACTATGTAAGAAAAAAGTGCATAAGTAAGAGAGAAAGATTTTTAAGGAAAGAAGAAAAAAGAATGAGAAATTAAAAGTAAAAAGAAAAGCATTTCCAAAACAAACTTAATAAGAAAAAACAACAACATTGGCACTCTCATATTTTCTGGTTTTGAAATTTATTACAAAGCTACAGGAATCAAAACAGTGTGGTACTGGCCTAAAGATAGGCATATAGACCAATGGACTAGAATAGAGAGTCCAGAAATAAACCCCCATCTACCTGGTCACATGATGTTGGTTTGATAAGAGTGTTAAAACCACTGAATGGGGTAAGGATAGTCCCTTCAACAAAGCTTTAGGGAGATTGGATATCCATAGGCAAAAGAGTGAAGTTGAACCCTTATCTTATACCATATAGTAAAATTAACTCAAAATGGATCAAAGACCTACATGTAAGACCAAAATAGAAAACTCTTAGAAGAAAACATGAGGTAAAACTTCATAACATTGGATTTGGCAAAGATTTCTTGGCTATGACATCAAAAGCACAGGCAACAAAAATAAAAAAGGACACATTGGACTGCATTAAAATTAAAACCTTCTGTGCATCAAAAGACACAGTCAACAGCAAAAAGGCAACCTAGAGACTGGGAAAATATTTGCAAATCATGAAACTGATAAGGAGTTAATATCCAGATTATAAAAGAACACCTTAATAACAGCAACAGCAACAACGAAACCACCTGATTAGAAAAATGATCAAAGGAGTTGATTAGGCATTTCTGTGAAGACTTATGTCCAATAAACACATGCAAAGATATTTACGACTGATCATAAGAGAAATGCAAGTCAAAGTCACCATGAGATACCACCTCATACTTACTGGCTTTTATATATAAAAACAAACAAAAACAAAAAAACAAAAACAAAAACAAAACAGAAAAGAACATGCATTGGTGAAGATGTGGAGAAATTAGAACCCTGTGCAGCACTAGTAGGACTGTAAAATGGTATAGCTGCTATGGAAAACAGTACTGTGGTTCCTAAATAAATTAAAAATTGAATTACCACATGATGCGGCAATTCTGCTTCCAGTATATAGCCAAAATAATTAAAAGCAGGATCTTTTTTTTTTTTTATCCCCAAATACTTTTATTTTATTTTTTCAGTGTTACAAGATTCATTGTTTATGCACCACACCCAGTGCTCCATGCAATACGTGCCCCCCTCAATACCCACCACCAGGCTCGCCCATCCCCCCACCCCCTCCCCTCCAAAACTCTCAGTCCCTTGTTCTGAGTTCACAGTCTCTCATGGTTCTTC
>CM052895.1:41281617-41318801 GCA_028534135.1 Potos flavus
GAATATATGGACCATATCTTCTTGATCCATTCATCTGTTGAAGGGCATCTTGGCTCTTTCCACAGTTCGGCGATTGTGGCCATTGCTGTAAAAGCAGGATCTTGAAGATAAATGTGTCCACCTGTGTTCTTAGCAGTACTATTCACTACAGGCAAGAGGCAGAAGCACCTGACGTGTCCATTAACAGATGAGTGGATAAACAAAATGTGGCATATATTTACAATGGAGTATTATTCAGCATTAAATTAAGAAAATTTTGGCACCTGCTACAACATGGCTAAACCTTGAGGCCATTATGCTAAGTGAACAATAAGCCAATTACAGAAAGACAAATACTGTATCATTTCACTTGTACAAAGTACCTAGTGTAGTCAGAGTCATAGAAAGAGAACATAGAATAGTAGTTTCCAGGGGCTGGAGAGAGGGGAAATTGTGAAGTTGTTATTTAATGGGTATATTTTAGTTTTGCAACATAAAGGAATTCTGGAAACTGGTTGTACAAAGATGTGAATATACTTACCACTTCTGAACTGTTCAATTAGAAATGCTAAGATGATAAACTCTGTTATGAGTTTTATAACAATTAAAAGTAAAAATAAGAAAAAAACACCGAATTCTATCATCTATTCATATCTTTTGCACCCTACACCCAGAGATGTTTATATAATTAATGTACTTGAGAAAATTTAAATCAACACATTTGTTGATATATAGATATATATGGATATATATGATATGTAGATTTGACCGATTCATGAGTAGACAAACATATGGCTCATTTGCATACATAAACAACTACCTTGTTTTTATATTAATTTATATTCCTAATTATTTTCTAATTAAAATATTTAAATTGGCTTTAAGGTAAAAAGCTTAAATACGTATACAGGAATAATGTGATTTCAATAATCATAACTAACTCACATATATTTTTATTTAAATATCATAGAACATAAGCACAAGAGTTTAAAAAATAGGAATATTTTGTGAATTAATGAACTAAAAATAGGATTAAGATTATTTATAGACAGGAATAGTTATTGGAGAGTTGAAGTAATCTTCTAGATAATTTAGTTAAGAACCACTGCTGTTGAAAATGATTCTTTGGACTGAATAATCTATATTCTACATTGATCAAATCCAGTGGATAATTATCTAATTTTCTCTTCATCTTAACTCTATAGCTAGAGTTTGACCTTCTCACATTAAGCAAATGGATTTGAGAATTGCAATTTTTATTTATTATTCTTAATACAATAAGCAACTTCCTCACCAAAGTTAGAAGATTTATTTTTCTCTCTCTGTCTTTTTTTTTTTTTTTTTTAAGAGAATATCTTTTCTCCTTTGAGGATTCTTGGCTTTTTGTCAAATATGAATTGATGGTATATTCTTTTTTATTTTTATCTTATTTTAATTCTAGTATAGTTAACATACAGTGGTATATTAGTTTCAGGTGTACAATATAGTGATTCTTCAGTTCCGTATATTACTCAATGCTCATCATGATAAGTATACTCTTTAATCCTCTTCACTTATTTTACCCATCCCCCCACCTACCTCCCCTCTGCTATCTGTTCTCTATAGTTAAGTCTGTCATATATATATATATATATATATAACAATTTCTTTATCCATTCATGTATCACTGCACACTTGGGCTGCTTCCATAATGTGGCTATGTAAATAAAGCTGGTAAACATTTCTTTATAGTCCTTCCTGGTGAATAAGGATTCTGTCATGTGCCAAGGATAAAGACACTTTTCTCAAGATGCTGGGATATAATTCAGTTTATTCTATTATTTTATATTATTATATATATTATTATTACTATTATTATCTATTATTCTGTTACCACTGTGTGCATGAAACAGAAGCTGCCCCATAACATTTCCCCCATAATCTAGCCCCACCTCATCAGTAGCATCCTTTCAACTCAAGATATAAAGAAGAAAAGAAAATTTAAACGTTCAGGGATGGTTATTCTCCAGTGCCTCTTAGGAAGAGTTTGAAAGGCAGTGTCTTACATGGTGCTAGCCTTCTGCCTCTATGTAAGAAGTGGACCTGGATTCATTTGCCCATAATATAGAAGGCACTTGGCCAGAGTCAAAGCATCACAAAAGGAATAAGGTTTCCATTTTCAAGGAACTTACAGTCTAGAGATAAAGGAAGCACAAAAAAATTACACACATACTGTCATATATACGTATTCTTTAACATATATAGTCTTTATATATTTATATATTGTTTCCATGTAGACAAATATTACAAATATAAATTAATATGTGTATTCACACACATGTACACACCCATTTTCAAGATGGATATTGTATTATCGTCAGCCTTCACAAGTTAATAATTTCATTTAAAATTTGAACAGTGTTCTTTTTAAAAATCTTATGTGTCTAAATTTATCTGAAAATGAAAAGAAACATTCATGAAAATTTAAAACTTTTTTTCAAAAGCATTGAAATTTAAGTGGAGACATTACTGTATTAGGTGCTTAGAATTAACTTTGCATCTTAGTTTTTCATTTGAGAATCTTCCCAAATTAATGTCAGACACCAAACCACAGGTCCAGGAAGCTCACAAAACACCAAACGGGATAAATGCCAAAGAGCTACATCTAGGCAGCTCATATTCAAACTTCAGGAAATCAAAGATAAGGAAAAATCTTTAAAGAAACACCTTACCTATACAGGAACAAAGAATCATTATCTGATTTCTACTCAGAAACCCTACAAGCAAGAGTGGAATAAAAATATTTAGTGTTGGGAGGGAGAAAATTACCAACGTAGAATTCTGTATCCTGAGAAATTACCTTCCAAAGTGAAGGAGAAATGCTTTCTCAGACAAATAAAAATTAAGCCATGTAATGGGAGCTCCTACAGGAAGCTAAAGCTTCCTGTGATGGCTTCTCTTCCTTTTAAAAAAAAATTTTTTTTTAATTTAATTTAATTAACATATAGTGTATTATTAGTTTCAGGGGTAGAATTTAGTGATTCATCAGTTGCATATAACACCCAGTGCTCATTATTTCAAGTGTCCTCCTTAATGCCCCTCACCCTATTACCCCATGTCCCCACCCATCTCCCCTTTGGCAATTCTCAGTTTGTTCCCTAGAGTAAGAGTGTCTTATGGTTTGCCTCCATCACTGGCTGTTTTCATCTTATTTTTTTTCCTTTCCTTCCCCTATAATCCTGTGTTTTGTTTCTCAAATTCGTCATATGAGTGAAATCATATGGTATTTTTCTATCTCTGACATTTTTACTTAGCATAATACCCTCTAGTTCCATTCACGTCATTGCAAAGGGCAAGATTTCATTCTTTTTGATGGCTGAGAAATATTCCATTCTAAATGTATACCACATCTCCTTCATTCATCAGTTGATGAACATTTTAGCTCTTTGCATAGTTTAGCTATTGTTGATAATGATGTTTCAAACATTGGGGTGGATGTGCCCCTTCAAATCACTATGTTTGTATCCTTTGGGTAAATACCTAGTAGTGCAGTTGCTTGGTCCTAGGCTTCTCTTCTGCTTATGTCTTCACTAACTCAAGGATAATACGAGTGCACTTAGAATACCTTCCCTGGAAGGAGGAGAAACCCATTTGACTAAAGGGCTCAAGAAAGGGAAATGAAATGTTAAATTATGGCAATATTCAAAGGTTATGGCCACTGAATTTGTTTTGTTGTTTAGAGTTGTGTAGTAGAAAGTACACACACAAAAATCTCTTTGATATGATGGCTTTTGTCACATTGTGATGGAAAGCCCTTATACAGAACCAGGAAATTGTTTGGGGGGATCAAAGACAACTGCCCTAAGCAGGGCCATGCTTTCTTGCAATTCCCTGTTTACTGTTCTGTCCCTTTTCCGTAATCTTAACTGATCTCCTTCCTCCACTTATCTTTAAGTATACAGTGAGTATCACTGTTAGTCTTCCTGCTTTCAGCCAAAATCTTAAATCAGCCATGCACATTTCACTTTGAACAATCAGATAAGGCATTCATCCATTCACAGCAAAAACTAACTGAGTGACCCTCCAGTGCTTATATTGACGTGTAGGACACCATGATTTGTTCCCACTTTACAGGTGGAACTCTTGGGGAAAGGGCAGAAGTCTTTCCATTGGCCCTTCAAATCACAGCTCAGCCTGGCCTGGCCTTGACAATCAATGCTTAGGTGTCTGTAAGGCAATGAATGAATGGCCTCTCTATATCAGAAAAATTCCCCTCAAGAAGTTCCGCTTCTGAAAAGGAAAAGTATTGCGGCCCTCCAGTGCTATTTGCTCTTTGTAGAACTGAATCACTCACAACAGTTTCCCTGACCAACAGGTCAAAAAAAAACCTGACTTTAGGTTTACATTGGGGGAAAGACAGCATCCCAGAGCACCCTCTCTCTGTCTCTAAAGAACTACAGGGTGAAAGTCAGCCGTCTCAAGGCTGTCTCTCTGATAGCTTTGGGCAAAGGGAAGCAATTACATTCCCCAGTGACCCTCACACTTGTGCTTATGGTCGTGGAAGCTGGGCTTGGGCCCCAGAGGAGTTTGTCAGAGTTTGCTGGAGTGATGGTGTTTTATTTGTGTTATTTTGCTTTGCTGTAAATCATCTTCTTTAAGAGAAAAATGTAATCAGTAAGGAAAGGATGGGATACCTCATCGTGAGTGTCTAATGAGGATAATGGTAAGGAGGATGGCGCTGATGACAGCTAACCCTGTCTTGCATTCACAGTGTAGCAGATGTTTGTTTTCTGTGCTTTACATGTTACAATCAGAAGGATTCTCTTAGCACACTTATGAGGTAGATGATATTAGCATCTCTAATTCACTAATGAAGAAACTGAGGTAGATAAGTTCATAATACTGAACCCACAGTACATAGCTAGATGTTATACATAATAAAAATTAGTTTCTCACCCCTATCACATACCAAAATCAATTCTAAGTAATTTAAGCAGTTAAATGCACAACATGAAAGGAATGCGTACAGGTAGAAGAAATCACAAACATATCCAAAGACCTATTTTTAACTTCCAAGTGCCTAAAAGCATATATAATTAGGAAACACAATATTTTTTGAAAGCCAAAAATATTCTTAATGATTAATGCCCTCAATATGTATTTTTCTTAAACTTCAATAAGAAAAATGGCAATACTCTGAAAGATAAATGGTCAAAGAATAGGAACAGACAATTTACAATAAAAAAAATAAGTGGTACTAGTACTATTTGAAAAGGAATAATAACACTATTATTTAGTTATTACTCTGGGTCAAAAACTGTGCTCAGTACTTTCAGTATCTTATTAAATATTTATTTTTTTTAAAGATTTTATTTGAGAGAGAGAGAGAGTGCGCGCGTGCACGTGCGCGTGCGCTCACATGAGGGGGGTAGGGGCAAGCAGAGGGAGAAGCGGACTCCCTGCTGAGCAGGGAGTGCGCTGTGGGACTGGATCCTGGGACTCCCCCAGGATCATGACCTGAGTCTAAGGCAGTCGCTTAACCAACTGAGCCACCCAGGCACCCTCTTATTAAATCTTTAAAACAAATCTGTATGATGCATGCCCAGGATCTCAAAATCAGTAAGTAGCGAGACTGGGAATCCAAGTCTGACCAACTCCAAACTCATTACTTAACCAAAGCTATACTTCCTTCCGTGTTGCGCTGGCACCAGCTCATGTCCGCCTGCTTAAGTCCACTGACATGCCTCTTCCAGCTGCCTGTTTAGTCATGTCATGTTGGTAGCTTGATGGGAATATTTGCACTACAGCCACAAATATGCTACAAATGCAACCCCCCCATAAAAACTACTCATTAAATATTTCCCAGCACATGACTTACTGTCTCCCTAAAACAACGTGGACATAGAAACTTTATGAATCATGTTCCAGGACCCGAACATAGGAACTTTATCAAAGCACAAGTCATACTGCTGAATTGTTTTCCCAAATGTCAACCTTAGTATTCAAAGAAATGGGAACTGAAATAAGAGTTAGAATACCATGTTTGTCTACAAATTAGCGAATATTAAAAGGGAACAATGGTAAATCAATTTGAGATACCAAAGGCATGTGCATTAGTTCAACCTGTCTGGAAAACCATCTGGTACTATGTATCAAGATTCTTTAAGAACTTCATCTATTTCAGTGTCATAATCCTACTACTGGAAACCTGGAGGAAATGCTCAGTGCGATATACAA
Organism: Potos flavus; assembly: GCA_028534135.1. Lineage (NCBI taxonomy): Eukaryota > Metazoa > Chordata > Mammalia > Carnivora > Procyonidae > Potos > Potos flavus. The sequence continues at coordinate 41,287,813 of CM052895.1, forward strand.
TGGCCTGTGTGTAAGGATGTTCACTTCACCATTGCTTGGAGTAAGAACTTGAAAACTACTTAAATAACCAACCAACTACTTAAATAACCAAAACTACTTAAATAACCAAGCTATAATTCAGCACTGTATGCAACAATCATGTGATGAAATGTAATACAGCTTTAAAAAATGATTTTTAAGTTCAAAAACATTATAAAACTATGTACCAAATGATCCATACACCACTCAAAATACATGTTTCTCTCTATATACAATATATACATTATTCACATAGAATAGGTCTTTTTTATGTACCTCAGTAAAGTTTTGCATGTTTCTTCATTAAAGTCCAGCATATATTTGATATATGTCTGTGTCTCTACATATAATGGATGTACATATTGTGCATATATTACATCTAATGTGACATTGACATGTTTTTGCATATATATACTGAAATATATTTTTAAAACAATAAACAAATGGAAATATATATCATGCTTACAGAATTGAAGACTGAATATTATAAAAATATTGATTCTTCACAAGTCAATGTATAAGTTTAATGAACTATAAAAAGAAATCTAAAATACAATTCCAGTACAATTTTTAATTTTTGTACTTGATTAAATGATTCTATAGTTCTTCTGTAAAATTATGTGAGATGATATATAATTTTCTTATTTAATAGGAGTTTTATTTTCCAGATTTTATGTAATGAGCGTATATCACTTCTACATCTAAAAAATACTTAATAACATAATGATAATATAAATGCTTAATGCATATTAATAAGTATATAATGAAGTTTTTAGAATAGGTATAGTCTTTCATATATGTGGACCTTGAGATGAGGAACATAGAAGAAGAATAAAGCAAGTGCCACAGATCTCAAAGGGAGAGATCTTTTCTATCGGGACCTGGGGAGTTAGGAAAGTCACTATTATCCATATCTGAGGTGACCATTTGAGCAACACACTGTACTCAGGACTTAAATCTGTTCACTTGAGGATGTGATGGTGAGCCTTCTGCCCTCTGGGGGTCCCTTATTATCACCCATTATTTGAAGTCATTGGAAACACCCCAAATTTATTGAGACTTAGCAGCTCCCACTCTTCCAGAAATTTTTTTAGGTGTCTAGCTTTGCACTTTCTGAGAGAAAGTGCTGCTTTTAGCTTTGAGAGGGTTAAAAATAAAACACCTAATAATAAATCATGAAAGTGGTTCCAAATCATGAGAGCAGTGACAGTGGCCTTAGGATTCCTGTCTAGATTAGTTTATTTTCCCCTAGAATAAACATTGAAACCAAATGCAAGTTTTGCAATAGAGGCAACCTTGTGTACAGGAAATAGCATGGAATTTGAAGTCCAAAGACCTGGTTTGAGTCATATCTCCCCCTGTGCCTAATGGAATGATGTGAAGTAAGCCAGCAAACTGTACCTTTTATTTTTTCACATCATTCGCTCATTCATTCAATCAGCCAGTAAGTATTGCTGCCCTACCGTGTATCAAGCGCTGTCTTAGCACTAGAAATCAGTAGAGAGAAAAAGCCCATGACTATGTAGATCCTACATTTTAGCTGCAGACATAGGCAACACCATCAAAATGACCAAATAAGAATTCATAGAACTATAAGATAATTAAAACTCCTTGCAGAAAAATTTAGGGTAAGGTGATAGAACATGTAAGGATGGAAGGGAGTGGACGAGAAGAATTGTTTGATGAGATTGTCAGAGAAAGCCTTTCTAAGGTTGTGATATTCAAGCAAAAACTGAACCCAGGGAGATAGCCCTGAAAAGTACTTTGAGTTAGAAGTACAGTTGCAAAGGCCCAGGGCAGAGGAAAGAACATCAAGAAGGCTGGTGTAGCTAGAGTGGTCAGCAAAGAGAGAAGGTGGTGGGAGAGAAGGGCAAAGTGACCTGACCATTAGAGTGGTCATGGGGGATGAACCAATGTGTGGGATAGCCACAGGGAGCACAATGACCCACACTACAAATGTTAGGGGATAGCCGGGAAATGGAATCCTGGTGTGTTTGTCGTTGTCTATACTACCTGCTTTGACCAAGGAGTAGAAGTTCTTTGGACAGAAGGAAATTTTGCAGCTGAAATTTTTCTTTAGAGGTCTTGCCAGCATTAGTCCTTTTGGGCATCAATAGAGGCTATGGTGTATTTCATACAAGGTGTTCATTTTCTGTGCAGAACCCATCTGGGTCAGCAGCTGGATAGTACCAACAGCTGGTCCCTTCATGCAGTAGGCATTTGGCACACAAGTGCGCACTTTGGCCGTTCAGATGTGGGATGCCATGTAGAGGAACAAATATCTGATAGCATTAGACTTTGCTAGGAAAGCTTTCATAATGCATGGAATGGTATAAAGAAAATGTTTGTGAGGACAGCTTCATTTCATTTCTAAATGTATGTGGTTGTATATGGGCACCACTTATCATTTAACCTTTATCATGCCTTTTTCTCTCTGGGCTCAATTACCCATCTCATATCCAATGTAATCTTTCATCTTTCATCTTAACATTGGGAGAGGTATCACTAGAGAATAATGTGGGAAACCAGTTTCAATCGTAATCACCCTTTCCCACAGTCTAAAAGGGAGTAAGAGTCACTTGATTTAGCATTTGACAGCATAATGCAGGGTTGTCAGACTTGCCTCTCTTCCCAGACTATCACCTCCCTTCTGCTACTCTGCTATTAGTCTTGACCTTGTTGCTCTTTCTCTTGTCACTGCTACTCTACCTACCTCTTCCCGCTGTCCCAGCTCACGCTGTACTTTTCTGGGGCCAATTCTCTGCCCAGAAGTGTGGGAAGGGGAGGGAGAGGCTGCTGTGCTCATCCCACAGGGTACAGTTGTCTCAGTGTCTTGAGGTGGAAATACCTGCCTGTCCGCAGGATCTCCAGGCACTGTGGTCCCAGAGCACAGAGTCTTCCCGAAGTCTTGGGCTCTGAGAGTGCATGTGAAACCTACGCAAGTTGAAGTGGACTTGAAAGCTTTTCAAATATGCTTTCCTGCTGTTAATCTGCACATTCATCTGCACATCTGGCTTGGAAAATCTCAAGCCACAAGATCAGCTCTGTTTAGGGTGACTGGTTTGCCACTGCAATAAAGCCAAGTACAAACATGGAAGAAGAGGCTCTGAGAGGCAACTCCCCTTTCTACTGGCTACTTTCTGTAAAAAAAAAAAAAAAGCAGTGTAACAGTTCTTCGTTACAGTGATATGTTGATTTTTAGTCACATAGCAAATGTTCAAAGTGGTACCTCGTTAAAGTGGGAGATGAAACGTTAGTCACAATCCCTAGACACTCCGAACACACTCCCTGCCTACTAATTGTAACTGAACGTCTGAATGTAAAAGAAAGCCAGCATCGCCATTAGCCACTCATCCAGGCAAAGCCTTTGGTGATGAACCAGCAATTAAGACTGCCGATTCATCTTCCAGGTCCCGTTAATCTTCCCAGAAAGGAAATGGACAGCTTTCATACTCTGGGCCACTAGGCATTGGTTGCCAACTGGGAAAGTCATCAGAAAACTTTCTTAAAATGGTCATTGGGTAAGTGATTTGGATATTACTTTCAGCTACATCTGTTCTTCATACTGAGAGTCAATATGTTGGTTTCCTAAGGGCTGGCCCTTCCATCTACCATATCTTGTTTTAATCATGAACATAATCAGATTTGTTTGGACTTTGGAAAATTATACTCCCTGAACCCAAATGTTTTCACGCAGGTAGAATCTAATAAAACCATTTTTAGAGGTAGAATAAAAGGCCCAGAGAAGGGCAGTATTATAACAAGGCCACATGCTTCCTGGGGCATAGGAGTAGAAGCATAAGAGCCCAGCTTACAGGCTGCCAGTGTGGACCTCCCCGTGTGCTCACTGATTATGTAAGGCCTCCCTCAAGGATTTTTTTTTATAGCAACAGCTTGTGGCTACTTTCTTCTCTCACTCTTATTCTGCCGCCTCGTTATTGTTTTCCTGCACTTTCAGTCCCCAGCCCTAGAGTGAGGACACCGAGAGGCTAAGCTCTGACTTTACAGGAGTAGAGGCCTCCAACCCCAGTCCCTTTAGCCACCTTCCCTTGTTCCATTCGTTCCAACAAATATTTACCAAAAGCCAGCTGATATTAGCAGAGGGACTAACAAAGGTAAGTTAGTTTGCCCCTGCTTTCATGGGTCTTAGAGTCTAGCAGGAGAGACAGACACTTAGGTAATTTTCATAATTTTAGTATAGCACGTAAAGTGCTGCACTAGAAATGCACCCTTTGTGGTATGGGAGCACAGAGAATAGAGTGTGCATAGGTCGGCCCAGAAGTTTAGAGAAGACTTCCTATGAGAGATTAGGACTAAATCAGGTCTTGAGGGATAAGCAATACTAAAAGAAGTGGGAAAGATTCCAGAGAGAGGGATGAGTATAAGCCATGGCAGAAAGTCATAAAACAGGATAGGGCCTGCAGGAAATCATAAATAGTTGATATTAAGTCAAGAAGCAACAAGTAATGAAGTTGGAGAGGTTGATGGGACTAGGCACTAAGAGCCTTGCAGACCAGGCAGAACCTGAATTCTGTAGGTGATGTATAGTCCTTGAATGTAGTTAAGTGGTGAACTGTATGGTCAGATTTAAATGTTAGATAGATAATTTTTTAAATCCCTTGAGATATGGCTTATAAGGGGGTAATACTGAGGACTGGGAGATGAGTTATGAGGTCTAGTAATAGAGATGATGACTGTGCAGGGAGACAGAGGATGAAATTGAGAAATTATGGACATGGTGATTGATTAATTGATTGGGTATTGGAGAGTAAGAAGGAAGGATAAGTTGAAAGCAACTCAGGTTTCTACACCCTGGTAGGATAGATAATAGAGCTCTCAATTGGATTAGGCACTATAAATGAATGAGCGTGTTTGGAGGTACATCCCTATAAGAGGCAATGGAAAGCAAAGTACGCAAGCTACCAATTCATGGAGACTATATCCAACAGTGATTTGGAAGTCTGGTCATTGGGTAATGATTTAGAGATTTCAAGGGTAGGATTTTTAAGGCACAGAAGCAGCTCTCCCTAGAAGTTTGCTAAGCTTTCTAAAGAGAAAAAAACAAAGCGAAAGTATACAGAAACAAATTTCTGATGTGGAAACATTGTGTGTGCTGTTGTCCCCATGACTCCCCACTGTCCCACCTCTACCCCTTGACATCCTTTAGTCACCGTGTCATTAGAGATGTGTGTCCTGTAAGTTCTAAGTTCCACTGACAGTACTATGAGAATTTATTCTTAAAACACCCCTCTCCCAGGGTGCAGGGGTGGCTCAATTGGTTCAAGCAGCTGGCTCTTGGTTTTGGCTCAGGTTCTGATCTCAGGGTCATGAGATCGAGTCCCGAGTCAGGTTCACCCTTAGTGGGGAGTCTGCTTGAGGATTCTCTCTCCCTCTCCCTTTACCCGTACCACCACTCATGCTCACTCGTGCTCTCTCTCTCACTCTCGCTAAAATAAATAAATAAATCTTTAAGAAAAAAGAAAAAAAATACCCCTCTCCCATTTCAAATTTTTCCCATATGGTGTCATAGAAAACTGGTCATAATGCAATTTCCTTTCCACCTTGTCGTAACTTCCATTACTTTAAATCTTTCTGTGGCTCTGTCACTATATATAGATAGATAGATATAGATATCTATCTATATATATATATCACTCAAGAATAAGAACTCACAAATGTTTGATGCTACAGTGAAAAGCAGTTGCATTTGCTTGTTTACAAAGGAAGCTCACTAGCGATAACTTTCCCTTTTGGCTTCTCTTCCTTCACAACTTCAATTTTTCTTTGAAGATTAAGTAGTTCTGTTTGAAACACAAAAAGCATGCTTGACAAAGAAGTATTAAGGTTTATTGCCAGAGGTGTGATTAGGCAGGTGGATGAACTACAGTAGTTTGATTTAAGTCAAACTGCCCTTTGAATGAGCACTAGGGAATGAAAATACAATGTGAGCCATAAGATATAATCCTCAGTTTCCGGTAGTAACTATAAAATAGAAAAAAGAAAAAGGAATTAATTTTAAGAGTGTATTTTATTTAACCCAATATATCCAAAATATCATCATTTCCACATTTATTCAGTACAAATATATATTAATAAGGCTGTTTTTTCATGCAAAATGTTCAGAATCTGGTACGTGTTTTCCACGTCAAGCACATCTGAGTTCAGATACTAAGTTTTCATCAGAAACATGTGATCTGCACTTAGACTTCATAAAATTAAATTTGAAAAAGTATATTCATGTACCCACATTATTCCAAACATACTTAAAATTTCCTAGTTGTACTCTGTGTTTTAAGCGCTCCTGGCCACCTGTGGCTGCTCTATGGGAGAGAGCCCATGGTAGACCTTTTACCCTTCTTCTCATCCCAGTCTTCAGGGTGTTGTACATGAACTTTAGGTAACTGAATATTTCTGGAAGATATTTATGTAAGTTTGCAATCACCTAAGCCTTTGAGATCTCACCTGGTAGCTCTGGTTAATGAAGTTCTCAAACTGGCACTGTCAGGCTCCTGAGGATCTTTAAAGGAAGGAGTAAAGGTCATGAGATGGTGAAATAGAATATAAAAGCATTGGATCAAGACAGGCAGAAGGGGTCTGGTAAGTGTTCTGTAAAATAAATTTGTGTCAGTTTTAAATCATTAATTGTATCGGGAAATTTTTTTTTTGTAATTTGGAAGTTGCCTTGAAGGGAAGTTTGAGACTTTAGGGTAGGTTTCTGCTCCTGTTTGTCTGTTTGGTGGGTCGGTTGCTTATGTTCCCTTGGGTCCAAAATATGATATTAGAAAATTCACCGATTACTCTTTGTACTAAAAAAAAAAAAAATTGCTCCAATGTGAGCCTAGTTACGCCCCAGAAAGTAAGAATTCTTAGTGTGGTGAATCCAGCCTAAGAATAAAGCTCATTACCTTCCTACCAATGCATACACAGACACACACACACACTCACACACACACACGCGCGCGCGCAGGTGCGCACGCACACACACTCACGTATATTCACATATACACTTAAGGACATGTGTGGCTTCAGAGCAGAAAGCTTCCCTAACAAAGGACAGCAGAAGTGTTAGAACCACATCAAATGCTGCATCAGACCTTAGCAGTCAGAAGGATTGTTTCTTTGCCATCAGATATTTTTCGTTTCTGGCAGGGGTGGAGGAGGGAGAGGTAGAGAAGCACAGAGTCCTTCCTTCCTTCCCCCTCTTACTCCGTCGACTCCAGTGGGATGAACACAGCAAGAGTCTGGCCCGGACTCCCTTTCTGCACTGTGAGTCCACTTGTGGGGTCTGCAGTGGGAGGGAAGGAAGAGGGAGGCGATGGGTGGGACAACCCAGGCTCCTCCAGGCACCTCGTGGCCCAGCCCTCTTCCTCCTCCATCTTTTCTGCTCCAGGTTCTCCTTTTTATTATTTAGCAGACCTCTTGCCTTAGGAGTCTTGTGACACATTCCAGGAAACACAGGCCTTTCATTTCTTTGACTTTTTGAGATGTTTTGGACTCACTCTGAGTCTGCTGTCTCCTATCTTATACACTCTCCTCTAACTCATCATTTTCAATTTATTTTTTTTTAAGTTTGAGCTCGCATTGAGTTTAACCTTAAAATTTAGACAGAAAACTCTCACAACATTTCCTCTTTTTGTCTGAGGTTTTCCCAGGTTTGAACACCAGTCAGTTAAACTCAGTAATGTTTATGAAACACCTGAAACAGAGTCCGGGAGGGGTATCCATCCATTTAACCAACCCTTGCACCATCCTCTCTGGCGCTTGTCTCTAAATTCCCCTCTCTGAAATATCCCTGTCTTCTTCTGGTGTGAGGCTTCTGTGAGGTTATTTTTACCTTCTTAAGTTTATCCTCCGTGAGTGACTTACACAAGAGTTGTCAGTGCTTTGAAAGGGACACACACTCCATGACCATGTAAGTGACTGCCTCTGGGCACCTAACCCACAATCCTTTCCTGATAAGAAGTTATCACTGGTAGCTAACAAGGCAATTGAAGGAGTCAAATAAAAGGAAGAAAGAGTTGGAGATAGTTTGGGGGCTGGAAATGACTTCTGAGATGTAAAGGTATGAAAAAGGAGGGAATATGTGGTGATGGGGAACAGACATAGATCGGGTTTCATCAGGACATGATTTGCTACTGAGAGAAACATAGAGCCAAAGAGGAATAAGTTATGTACTAGAGAACCGTGATGGTCTGAGGTGGTATCCATTCCCAAATAGGGAGCCCAGGTCTTAGCGAGACTTTTCCCCAGCTGTGTCATCCTGGGAAACTCCTTAGCCCTCTGAGTGTCAGTATCTCCATCCATAAAATAAGAACATCAGCTGAGATCATCTTTTAGGTTCCTTCAACTCCAGAAGTCTTCTCTTCTTACTTTTTATGTTCCTAAAACCGTAAGAGGAATAGTTAGAAAACTGTTTACTAACATTTAAAGGCTTGGATTTTCACCAATGATCCTGTCTATGGTAGAAGAGGGCAAAGGGGAGGGGAATCTGCATTACATTTGTTTGCTGATAACATTAAACACGATGGAGAATATTGCCCATCTACCTCCCATGGTCTTTAAAAAGAATAACAATATTGTCCTATCTTTCTAGTCCTATGTTAACTCCACAAATCCTTTGTCTTATTTGATATATATAATAATTAGGAGAAATAGGCAAGAAATTGCAAATCAGTTACCTCATTTGATATTTACAGCAATTAGGAGAAATGGGCAGAAAAGTTACTATATTTACCAGTGACATTAAACTCAGAGAGTTTAAATGATTTTTTCAGGGCTGGCTAATGACCAGGGCTGGAATTAGATTTCAGGTCTCCAGAACCCTGGAGTTGGGTACTTGCCTGTGCTTTTTGCATAATCTTTCAGAAATGTCCAGAGACATGCGGGTGCTGCCTGAGTTGCCACACCCCCAAATGATGTCAAAAGGACTCAGCTTCTCAGATCAGAGTACACTTTTCTTTGGTCCATCTGTACCTGTCTTTTATCCAGGAGCCTCCCAACTAGGATGCAGCCAGCCTGGGCATACACAAATGATGTATTAGGGTACAGAGGGGGAAATATTAAGAAGAATTCTATTACATTTATTTCGTTTCATTCTTATAATTTATTTTTGTGTGTTTTATAAGGTATTAGCAGAAAGTATCATCACAAATAGCACATAATAGGATTTATAAATGGGGCTACATGTTTTACTGATTAAATCTATGATCAAAACATTTGGAGACTATGTTTTAGAAAATGGAAGGAAGGATGTAGAGGATGGAGGAAGCCATATGGCCGTTCGTAGGGGTCCTCTTTTTCTCATTCCTTATGATGCCCTGGGCGAAAGAGTAGAAAGGGGTATGGAAAGGAGCAGGTTCAATCAGAATCTTGAAGAAAATCCAGAAAAGTAGACTAACAAATGGAACTGCTCTGGCTGAACTGGGGCAGCTGGTCACATGCTCCCCACCAGCACAAAGGTCTCTGTTTCTCTCTCACACACTGCAGCCCTTTGTCCGTCAGAATCCACAATTCTGTTCAGCTGTTCTCACTGCCACTTCCCTCCTGTCTTTCTAGTCTATTAGGCAATAAGTGTAAGGCATAACTTCACCAGCCTTTAAAAGAAAAAGTTGAAAGGGAGAAAATGAACCAGGTCAATGAACCTACAGGTCCTTTCTCTTGAGAAGATAAAGTCTAACCTACCCAGAGTAAATAACTCGGGAATTTTTATATTATTCAACACTTATAAAGTAGTTACCAACTGATTTTTTTGTGTTCTCCAAAACTCCTCACACTATGCTGGGAAGTGTATAAAATAAGGAAGAAATACTCTGAGGAGGAAGACGATTGTTGACTTTCACCTTTGGGCTCCAGGAAGATAGTGTACCCAGGATTATTGAATTATTATTATTATTATTATTTAAAGATTTATTTGAGAGAGAGTGTGTGAGAGAGAGAGCACAAGCAAGGGGACCTGCAGAGGGAGAGGGAAAAGCAGACTCCCTGCTGAGCAGGGAGCCCAACGTGGAGCTTGACCCCAGGTACCGCGATCACGACCTGAGCCAAAGGCAGACATTTAACTGACTGAGCCACCTAGGTGCCCCGAATTATTATTAACATGGGAAATAAAAGGAATGACGTGTCATGTTAAAGAAATAAATGAGCCCTCTTACTATAATGGCAAGCAAGAGATCATCTCTTAGGGTCCGTATTTGGGACCGTTTCAAGGAGAAAGAGAGCTGTAGATGGGGTAAAGCGGTGCCTTTACATGTAAAAAAAAAAATAGAGCAGCAAAGGAGCCCACCTGAGGATTAAGGTCACAAGTGTGCTTGTGTCAGGAAGCTGCTTTCTGTTCCCATAATTGTCCATAGACATTTAAGACACCAGATCATTGTTACCGTATTTTCTAGCCAGCAGGGACCGCAGACATTGTCTCACAACAGCTTGGCGGGTATGACAGGCTTGCTGGGAAGGAATGTGGAGGTTTCGGAGCATGAGCTTTCTGTGTTTGAAGTGCGTAGCCCTTACTTTGAGGGGCTGGGGGAGGCAAGGTCTTTCGTTTCTTATTCTGTTTCTGTTCCTAAATTCCTTGGGCAGGCTCAATTTCATTTCATTTCATTTTTTTTCAATTTCATTTTATAGAGAAAATCCACTAATGAGAGAATTGTGAGAATATTCATTCCTCATCCACAGTGTCCATTCATGCAGCACACGGTACTGCAGTCACTGTGCGCCTGCGCTACTTTAAGTGCTGCCGAGACTAAAATGAAAAAAACATTGCCCCTCAAATGGGACACAATCTGATTAAAGAGATAAGACACAACTAGTGAAATTATCAATATAAAACCACTTATGAACCAAGACACAAATAAGTGGTAATTTCAGTAGGTACTATTATGTTCCTTGAGGACAAGAGAAAACACCCTCATCTTGCAAATAAAAAAAGGAACAAACAGAGTCCTCACGGCTGCTCTCTGATATCCTCTCCTGCTGTCCTTTGTTCCGGCTGCCATCTTTGGCTCCAGGGCCTGGACCTCACTGGCACAGAAATGAGAAGAGTGGGCTAGAGTTCACAGCTTAAGAGTGCGATGCTGTGGCTTCTGTGTCTCTCTTCCCAGTTTAGAGTATGCAACAGGACATTCATTAGTGCACCCTACAGAATCACAGAGGGACGGACAGAGGGCTCAGGGAACAGTGGCAAACACAGAAGCTGGTGAAATGCGTTGGTGAAGGGAACCAAATACTGACTGTCGCAAATGATCATTAGTGTTGTGTCTGTTATTTAAATAAAAATAAGGTCGGTTAGCAAACAACCTGTGCCTAAGCTAAGGAAGACTAATGCTATTCTCTTCCTTAGTGAAATCAGCTATCTTAATTAGAGTGGTTTAGAATTAACTATTTAGAATCATTCTCTTCCAAGTTCTTCCAGTAGGGAGATTTGAAAGAGCTAACTCTAACAGTCACTGTGGTGGCCATACATTCCAACTAAAATATCACAACGCATGGTTTAAAAAAAAACACATTTTTTTTCTGTTCTTAGACTTCATATGTATATGATCTTTCAGAAGTGTAAAGGTTTTGTACTGAAAAAAACTGAAAACACCAAAACTTTCCGAACTTTACACTATCTGAAAATCTGAGACATGGGACTATTATTTCCTACCATGCCGTGGATTTTTAAATTACTTTGCGTAAATCAACTAGAATTCTGAGAACTTGAAAAACAATGAGAAGTAGTCAAGTGATTGTTGTTATGTTATAGTTTGGCTCTGATTCATGAGAGTTTCATTATTACCTCCCCCACTTTTTTTCTTTTTGCTGGGTTAGACTATAGATTGCATTTCTGGTTTTTCTTAATGTTTATCTTCAAATTTTTAGCACAAAAACTTAACTATAAAATGTCATCAGAGGGTACCTGGGTGGCTCAGTTGGTTAAGTGACTGTCTTCGGCTCAGGTCATGATCCTGGAGTCCCAGGATCTAGTCCTGTATTGGGATCCCTGCTCAGCAGGGAGTCTGCTTCTCCCTCTGATCCTCCTCCCTCTTGTGCTCTGTCTCTCATTCTCTTTCTCACAAATAAATAAATAAAATCTTTAAAAAATAAAATATCATCAGTCTGAATTTATTAAACATCTTTACCCTTCTCCCAAATCAAGCAAGAAACTTGTCTACTAAACAACTTCTATTTCCTCGATTTTCCTTACTGTTTTATCATTACTGGTAGTTACCAAAATATTTTTAACAGTCAACAGTTAACAATACTAACTGTTCCAGTCCATATAGCTCTGTGACGAATTCCTCTAAAACTTAGTGGCATAAAGGACCAAATTCAGTATTATGCTCAAGGATATTCTAGGTCAGGAATTGGAGGAGGGCAAATTATAGACAGCGGGTCATTGTTTCACACTGTTTAAGGCCTCCTTTGGAATCTGGCTGTTGGCTGGGGACCTCAGCATCTCTCTTTGTTTTCCTTTCCATGTAGCTTCTTGGTGTAGGCTAGTTTGGGCTTCCCCACACCATGGTAGCTGGGTTCCCAGGGCAAGTCCCCAAGAGAGAAACAACACCAAAGAAGCCCTATCATACCTCAGAAGTCACACAGTGCCCCTTCCACTGTTCCCTCCTCATTAAGGTGGCCACAAAGTCTGCTCAGATTCAAGGGCAGGGACATAGACTCAGTCTCTTGGTGGAGGTGTGGCAAGGTTCTCCAACAGCAAGGACTAAGTGTTGGCAACTAAGTGTTGCCGTGACCATGCTTGAAAGCTGCAGTCTGTCACACTAATGTATTGTGAGAATTTGCACAGCTGTCCTTATTCTTTACATTTCGTGTCTTTCTTCTCAGTTTCTTTTTGTATGTATGATGCACATTGATTAGTGGTTTATCGGCAACACTTATGAGTATTCAGTCAAATGTTTTAGATGTTATATCTTACTCTCGAAGCAGGGATTGATTACAAAATTTACATTGGCAGTTATTTTTATTAGCACTTTGAAAATATCCTATTGCTCTTTTTCCCCTTTTACAATGTTTTTTATTGTGGTAAAATACACTTAATGTAAAATTTAATATGTTCGCCATGTTTAAGTGTACAGTTCAGTGGTATTAAGTACATTCGTATTGTTGTGTGACCATCACCATCATCCAGCTCCAGAATGTGAAACTGTACCCATTAACAACTTCCTGTTACCTCTCTGACAGACCCTGAAAATCACCATTCTACTTTCTGTCTCTACGATTTTAACTACTAGATTTTAAATACTAGAGGTATTTGTCCTTTTGTGACTGGCTTATTTCACTTAGTGTAATGTCCTTAAGATTCATCCATGTTGTAGCATGTATCAGAATTTCCTTCCTTTTTAAGACAGAATTATATTCCATTGTATATGTTTACTGCATTGTATTTCTCCATTGAGGGATGCTTGGATTATCTCCACATTTTCAGTATTGTAAATAATGCTGCTATGAACATAGATGTATGAATATCTCTTTGAGACCCTGCTTTCAATATTTTTTAAACTTTATTTTTATTTTTTTTAGAGAGAGAGAGAGCACTGTGAATGGGTGGGAGAAGGGAGGGGCAGAGGAAGAGGGAGATAATCTCAAGCAGACTCCCTGCTCGGTGTGGAGCCCAGTACAGGGCAGGGCTTGATCCCACAACCCTGAGATCATGACCTGAGCCAAAATCAAGTGTCAGTCACTTAACCGACTGAGCCAACCAGACGCCCCATCAATTTTTTGAATATATACTTAGAAGTAGAATTGCTAGACCACATGGTACATATTTTCAGGAACTGCCATGCTCTTTTCTACAGAGGCTGTACCAATTACATCACCACACAGTGGGAACACTCCCCCTGGAAACTGGCAAGCCTTTAATAGACTCCAGGTTTCCAAAATAGTTGAATAGACGTGTTCTGCCAGCGCTGTTGTTGTCTATGTGGAGAGACAGACTTACCCTGCTTCTGAATCCACAGTCTTCCCAGAATCCATCTATCCCATTGCTTTTTAACATCTATTGTTGCTGATAGAAATATGCTTTTTTCTGATTGTCATCTATCTTCTCCAACTGGTAACTTATACTTTTTTTTTTCTATTGATACTTGACGTAAAATATCAAGTCAATTTCTGGGTCTGGATTTTTGTGCTTATTTATTTACTTATCTCAGTCCAGTGTGTACACTTTATTATTTTATTTTTTTTTTAGATTTTTATTTATTTATTTGACAGAGAGAGAGAGAGCACAAGTAGGCAGAGAGGCAGGCAGAGAGAGAGGGAAGCAGGCTCCCCGCTGAGCAGAGAGCCCGATGCGGGACTCGATCCCAGGACCCTGAGATCATGACCTGAGCCGAAGGCAGAGGCTTTAACCCACTGAGCCACCCAGGCGCCCCCCTGTGTGGACACTTTAAATCTGAAAAAGCAAGTATTTCTTTAATTCTGGATAATATCTTTTGCCATTTCCCCTTGGAATGTTACTCCTCTCTCATCTTCTCTCTGTTCTCTTTTCCTGGTGCCTCTGATGGATATACTGTAGCCTCCATGTCTCGTAGCCACTTTTACATTTTTCAATCTATTTTTTCTCTCTGTACTGTGCTGTGGATCAATTCCTTAGGACTGTGCTTTAATTTACTAATTCTCTGTTTGACTGTTTCTGTTTAGTATTTTAAGGAAGACGTATTCTCTCTTTCTTCAAGCATCCTTCATACACTAAATTTAAGCTAATATTCAGACAGCCATACTGTCTTTGTCCTTAAACTGATCTCTGAATTGCTGATTTTGTTGGCATCTGGAGTCCTCTTATGTGTGGAATGTCTATTTGAAAGTTCATCTCAAGCAACGGTATTTTTTTTCTTCTTCCCTTTTGGCAACCCTCCAGCATTGATTACTGGCTTTGTGGTTGCCGCCATTCTTTTCCTCGGGACCCAGAATTCCGATTCAGGTTGCTCTTGGATATTCAGGGCATCTTATGCTCAAAAATACTGAAAATAGTTACACCTCCAATCTCCAAGCTGGTAAAGAGCTGAGTGCCATTGCTGGCATGGAGGCTCTCTTTCTCCATCCTGTCTCCCCATGCACATGGCATATTAGAAGCTGTAGCCAAAGATAATGGTAGCAAATAGTTTTATTTTAGACTCCTTTATAGGTAAGGCCAATCCATCCCAGCCTCTGATTTTAGGAAGAAAGCTGGCTTCAGTTTTATTTCCCTTAGCCTTACATCAGACAGTTTTAATTCCCATTGTCCCACAAGCATCAAAATGCCAGTTTCCAGACCTAGAGCTTCCAAGATCCCCAGACCAAGTATCTCAACTTCAGCTCACCTTTTCTCTATTTAATGGATGTCCCTCTTCTGGTCTGTGAAAATGTCTATCTTATTTTTCTATTTTACTTTTTTAATCATACCTGTGTGTTTTAAATTTTTTTTCTCTTTTGTAAAACTCTATCATTGTTATATGTATGGAAGATCCAGGGTGTCTAAAATTGTAAATTTATAATGCTATCCTAACTGGACGTTAATTTCTCCTAATTTCTCCGTAATGTCCTGTCTTATCTCATTAAGTAACACTAAAGATAATACAAGTAAGTATTGGAGCAGAGGAGAAAAGATGAAGGTCATGCAAGTTGTATAAAGCCCAACATCTCACTTATTTATTCTTTTGTAATAGATCAAGTAGAAAAGCATTGGATGGCATTCTTAACATTAATTGAAGAATTATATAATTTGTGTTGCATACATGTACAAATGCCCAGGAGGGCCCAAATGACATGATGAGAGTCTGTGTCTAGCTAGTTCTTCCTCAGGGAACACACACTTTGGTATTAGGCACTTTCCTATATTGTGATTGCTTTTCATCTTTATACCATCCTTAGAGATTTTCTATTTCTAAGCCCTTCCTATTATAAACTATATAAACAGAATAGGGAAAATGGCAGAGAATGAGTATATTCTTTAGGTACTGACAAGCTAACTTTTCTCAGTGTTAAGAAATACTGAATATTCAGATTTTTCTCTCTCTTTTATTTGTTTGTTTATTTATTTTTAAAGATTTTGTTAATTTATTTGACAGGGAGAGAGAGATCACAAGTAGGCAGAGAGGCAGGCAGAGAGAGAGGGGGAAGCAAGCTCCCCACTGAGCAGAGAGCCCGATGCGGGACTCGATCCCAGGACCCTGAGATCATGACCTGAGCCGAAGGCGGAGGCTTTAACCCACTGAGCCACCCAGGCGCCCCTCTCTCTCTTTCTTTTAAACTCAGTGGAAAACCAGTACTGTGCATTTTTTTGTTGTTTAGTATGAAAATGAGGTCCTCTTTTTTTCTATTTTTAAGCAATATATGAATGAGATTTTAATAAATTGAATGATGAAAAAGCTTGTAGATTGAAAGTAAGTGTCTCTCCCACTCCAAGCACCTTTTCCTCTCTTCAGAAGCCACATTTTTTTTCTCTCATAAATAACTATCTAGCATCCTCATTTCTACACCTTGCTTTTCCACTTCTTAACCATATATTTGGAGATTTTTTTCAGTATCAACATATATAGATTCACTTTTTTAATAGCTGCAGAGTATTCTGTTTTAAGAATATACTATAAATTATTTAATCTGTCCCTTATAGGAATTTAGGCTATTTCTAGACTTTTGCTACTACAATTCATTATGCAGTGAATATCCTTGTAGATACAGTTTCGCTCGCATATTACTAATTTGTTGAGAAATGCTGAGCCAAACCGCTCTCCACTGAGGTTACACTGAAATAAATCTTTTTTTTTTTTTTTTTTTAATAAATCTTTAAAAACAAATGCACCATTTTCCTAAACTGGAAACACTTAAAATTTAGCACTGTTGTTTCAGTCTGCAAACAATGCTTTGTCCACTTTCTTCAGGTTTGCAGCTAACCATATTTTTATGTGAGGGCAATTTATTATTGGTAGTTAAATATTTTGCAAACAAGTTATTTTATTGAAAAAATAAAATATTGTTCAAACTTGCACATTTCGATGACAAATTTGGGGGAAATGATCAGAATTAGGATGAGTCCTCAGAATATATTTGCCTTATCCTTTGGGAGCTTGGCCAATCCCTGGTCTCATCATCCATTTTTATGTTTATATACTTTAGAACTTTTAATATATTCTGCAGACAGGAGAGTTACTTGACAATGTATTCCACTTTGAGAAGGCTCAGAATGGCTGTATCACCCACACCCGTCTTTGGAGGATCCTCTCTCCACACAATCCCTGGTATCTAGTCTCAGCTGTTTTCATGGAGGCCAAACACTAACCTTAAGCCTACGTGAGGTGAGACAGTGGCCTTTGAAAACTCTTCAATCAGCAGCTCCATCAACAGCAGTGTCCTAATCAGGTCTCACTCAGGAAGCTCAAATGGAGGACTCCCAAAAGGAGTCATCAAGAGTAGCAGGAACTCTAGAAACAAAAAGGGTAGATAAGTCTCTGAGCTCCAGAGGGGTAGCATTAGTTGAGGCTGAGGGGGAGCCCAGACATAGGGTCACTGGGGCTCTGACATCTGAATAACTCTTCAGTCTCTGTTGGCCCAGCTGGGCAGCTCAAGGTTTTTTTCCTGTCGTCCCTTAATGTACTCAGTAAATAGAGTAACTTCAGCATAAGATAAGGTCCTTGCAACCTGGAAATAAACTGACTCGATACTCTTAGCAAACAGTGAAACAGGAGCACATTTAGTCTTTCAACAAATGGCAGTTGAGGGCCTGGGATGTGCAAGGTCCTGGGGACCCAGTGATCAGGACAGGACAAGATCTCTGCTACTGTGGAACTTACAGTTCTGTGAAAAGGGCAGAAAAAAATGAATAAGAAATATAGCAGAGAGTGGTAAGTGCTACGCAAAATAGAAGGTGTGATGGGACCATACGCTGGTGACTATTTTGGAATTGAGGGATCAGGTAAATCTCCCTGAAGAAGTTACCTCTAAGTTGAGACCCAAATGACAAGAGCAGTCCATTCAAGAGCGAGGGGAAGAGAGAACAAGCTAAGAGAAAGGCCCTGAGGTAGTAACGTGTGTACTGGAGGAACAGAATGACAGTGCAGTGAGGGAGAAGCTTGTGTCACAGGAGGTTAGAAAGACAGGCTGGGACTAGATCATGTAGAGCTTTGCATGCCCCAGTGTATTCTATCTAGAATTCTGTCTAGAATATCACAAGGATATTCTAACTTGATGAAGAGCCATATAAAGATTATAACCGAGGGCTGATATGGTATGATTTATGGTTTTAAAAGCTTGCTCTGTAATGCATTGCTAGCGTGGGGTGGTAATAGTGAATGCAGCTACCGCAGTAGTCTGGTGCAAAATAATGGTGCCGGAGGGTGGAGTGGTTGCAGTGCAGGCGGAGAAACATTTAGAATCTGGGATGTGCTTCCTAGTGAGAATCCTTAAGACCTGCTGATGCATTAGCTAAGAAGGATGAGTCATGAATGAAAAAAATCAGGAGAAAAAACACATTAAACTCTAAATTTTCCTGAGCACAGTAAATGAAAGAATGTCATTTTCCTTTTCATTTCATCACCAAGTCCCTCTGAGAACCAGGTAGCAAAGGTGCTGAACCCACTATTAAGCAGTATTTTCCTAGTCTTAGCTTTCTGAGTCACAAAGAAAGATTCAAATATGTTGAGTATGGGGGCGTCTGGGTGGCTCAGTCAATTAAACCGCTACCTTCGGCCCAGGTCATGATCCCAGGGTCCTGGAATCAAGCCTCATATCAGGAGGGTCCTTGCTCATCAGGGAGCCTACTTCACCCTCTCCTCCCCAGTCGTGCTCTCTTTTGCTGTCTCTGTTTGTCTGTCTCTCTCAAGTGAATAAATAAAATGTTAAAATATATATGTTGAGTATGTTTCAGTTTAGAAGGTACTTTATCATGTGTCAGGTATCTGGAAATTACTATTCCATATAACCTATATCCCATGGACTCTGAAATGACAGAGATGGAACTAATGAAACAGTATTTGGTTCCTGAAGGTCTAGAGCAAATCTAGGGACATTTCCATAACTAGGATAATATGAGTTCCTCTCTTCCATTGTACTATACTGGCTTAATTTTGTGTTACCTCCTCTCCCATAGCCTCTGAGGACTATATGAGACAAGGCCTAAGTGCTTTTGTTCACCACATTTATATGTATTTGGTAGTGTTGAATGAGTAAGTGAGCAAACAGATAAATGAATGAATGAGTGAATGAATGAATGAATGAATTCTGAGTACCTGTCCCTTAGTTGGCTCTTTCCTTGAATAACAGAAGTTGTCTAACCTCACCCTGTCTTCTTGGTTAGTCTAAGACTGAATATTTGCCATAAATAGCTTTTCAGGCTATTGGTTGTAGATCTGGGTTTGTATATATTTCATCCCTATTCTGACCATCCCTTTTATTTAACTATGCTACTTTTTTCTGCCTATATTATCGTGGATGGCTATGTAAGATGGACATCCCCATAGGATGTTCGAAGATTCCATGTTAAGATAGAAGAAAGTTTGTTCTCAGAAACGTTTCAGGGTAGACACTCTGAATTCTATCCTCATTGATATATTGGGATGGGGAATGTACCAATCTACTTCTGATGCTAAACAGGGCTCCACAAAGTCTCCTTTCAGCTTCAGAGTTGATCAAAAGCCATTATGTTCTGTCTATTTGGGGACCTAGATATCATATTTTAAAACAGCTTCCCACAGAGCAATTCAGAGGAGAGTACAATGTATCATTTAAGTACTAAATATTGACTATTTCTACAATAAAAAAGTACAGAGAGTTCCCTTTATGTTTATCTTTTTATTGCAAATTGCCACAACCTGGTCAAAAAATTCTCTCTGTGGTAGAAGGATATCTGCCAATAAATGAGTCTGTTGAAAGGCCCACACCAAACCCAGCAATGCAGGCCAACCCTGACCACAGCTGAGTGGTGTGAAGAGGGCTGACAGCCACACGGTCACCACCCAGGCTGGAGTGTTAATGGAAAAATCCAACTTCCTTCTCTTCTAGTGAGGATGAGCAAAACCAAAATGGAGCTTTCCCTGGTAAGTTTTAAAAGACAACTCTCATTTCAGAATGGAAATATTGACTAGGCGTTTGCACTTTTGTGCCTTATTACATATTTCTTTCTGTAGAAGAAATGTCTCTTGACAAGCTCGTGTTTGCTTGGTAATAATTACTTATTTCTGTCGTTTTATGTGAGGAGTTCAGTTACTTCCTGTGTAGGCTGCCCTAACAATGTACCCTACACCAAGTGGCTTACGCAACAGAAATTTTTTGTCTCACAGTTCTGGAGGCTAGAAATCCAATAGTAAGGTATATTGCAGGGTTAGTTCCTTCTGAGAACTGAGAGAGAAAATCTAGGTCATGCTCTTGCACAGCTTTTGGTGGTTTGCTGGCAATCTTGGACACTTCTTAGATTCTAGGTGTAGCACCCTAATCTTTGCCTTCGTCTTCACATGGCATTTCCCTGTGTGCTTGTCTCTGTGTCGGAATTTGACCTGTAATAAAGACATAGTCATATTAGATTTGGGCCCATCCTTATGACCTTGTCTTAACTAATGACATCTGTAGTGATCCTACTTCCAAAGAAGGTCACATTCAGCGCTGGGGGTTAAGAGAACAACATAAGAATTCTGGGGAGACATAATTCAAACCATAACAGTCATCAAATATTGCGCTGCACCATTCTGAAGGATTGGGTCTGTCTTATGACCTCTGAGCTCAAGCGCAGCAGCTTAAACTGTGTAAACACTCAATAAATTATGGTCGAATGCCTTAGAATTGTGGCACAAGATCCCTTCAACAGATTTCTGTGACCTAGAGCCAGAAAATACTATGAGAAGTATCGCTACAACTGAATTTCCTTTTTGAAGCCAAGGCCTTGTATTTGCACAACTCTTGGTTGATTATAAAAGTTTCAGATTCTAAAAAAATCTTCATTTTCTAATGGAAATAAAGTAGGACCAAATAATTCCAAAGGGAAATGTAGGGGGGAAAAATATCCCAGAACGAAGTAGGTTGTGACCAGCTGGGAAAATCTTTGGGAGATTATGGAGAACTAAGACATCTCTAATGTCTACCAGCTTTAACTTGATGTAACACAGACACAATAAATTGATAGATGAGATTAAAAGAATAACTAAAACAAACAAAAAGGAAAAGCCCAATAGTCAGTTTTGTTAATGGGCAAACACTGCATAGCCACTAGGGATGTCTAGTATGAATCCAGTGGAAACAATTCCTTGGGTTAAAATCAAGGTAATGTCTCTTAATCTGCCTTTCCACATGGGAGAGGTTGATGTTATTGGCAGACTCTGTCAAGATGGGGATTGCAGACTTGATTCTACCGGGTCAGCAACAGAAAAAAAGAGTAATGAAAATTGACCAGTAGGCCACATTGTAACTTTCATGGGCCCTCATACTTTTGTCCTTGTAGGAACCTTCCTTCAAAATAAAAGCAAAAATCAAGAATTATATTTCATGACCGTGTTGGTACAGAGATTAATATGTTAATAGTACATATTAAAACAGTATTTTTTTTTTTTACCTCAGAAGTTATTTTTTTTCCTTCTCATTTCAAAAGCAATTAAAACATTTCTGTGGCCCCTAAAAGCATTTTCAGCCCTAGTCACCATGCCCACTGTGACTAAGAGACAAGTCCACCCTGCCTAAAAAACCAGATGGGCCTCTAGCAAGCAAGATAGGCCTTGGACCTCAATCCAGGTGTATTATGTACATGGTGGCAGAAAAATGAAGGATGTGCATGGCTTCTCCATAACCTCATCCATGAGGCGAGCAGCGAAGACACAGATGTAGCCTATTTCCTGCTTGTGAGGCAAAGTAGCCCCTCCCACCAGTAAGTGAGATGCAGGGGGAGCAATGTATTCCCCCCAACTCCATTAGCGTAGGAGCGAGGTCCCATTCCCATCCATTTCTGTAGGCCTCAGGATTAGTCTTCATTCCTCCTGTTCTGCTGTTCCACTCCTACCCTCTCCATCTATGAATGAAAGAAGCAGCAGAGGCAGCCTGGGCATTTCAGGTGGCTATCAGTAGCAGGGACAGTGGGAAAGGAACATTCTCCTGGAATCTTTCAAAAGGGCGTCCTGAGGGGAGAGTGGAAAGTGAAAGGGAAGATGAATCCCCTTTGTGAAGATTAATCTGTTGTAATCCCTTTGCTGTATGTACATTTTACATTTGCTGTCATGTTTAATTCTAAGGACTATACTGCCCTGCCTGGCAATGTCCTCCTGGCCTCCTGTACAGAGGAAGGAAAGAGGACTGTTACAGGGCAGAGTCTAGATTCGAGGTTAGGTTTTCTGAGCTCTCATACCTAGATGTGGTATTTTACTGTCTAAATTGTAGGTGACAAATCAGTTCAAGAAAATTTATAATGGAGGTCAGATAGTGCAAGGAAGAAGAAACATGTTTTAAAAATCCATCAAGATCCTAGAGGAGAACACAGGCAGTAACCTCTTCGACATTGGCCACAGCAACTTCTTTCAAAACACATCTCCAAAGACAAGGGAAACAAAAGCAAAAATGAACTTTAGGGACTTCACCAAAATAAAAATCTTCTGCACTGCAAAGGCAACAGTCAACAAAACAAAGAGAAAACCCACGGAATGGGAGAAGATATTTGCAAATGACACTACAGATAAAGGGCTGGTATCCAAGATCTATAAAGAACTTCTCAAACTCAACACCCAAAAAACAAATAATCACGTCAAAAAATGGTCAGAACACATGAACAGACACTTCTCCAAAGAAGACATACAAATGGCTAACAGACACGTGAAAAAATATTCAACATCATTAGCCATCAGGGAAAGTCAAATCAAAACCACATTGAGATACCACCTTACACCAGTTAGAATGGCAAACATTGATAAGACAAGAAACAAGAAATGTTGGAGAGGATGTGGAGAAAGGGGAACCCTCTTACACTGTTGATGGGAATGCAAGTTGCACAGCCACTTTGGAAAACAGTGTGGAGGTTCCTCAAAAAGTTAAAAGTAGAGCTACCCTATGACCCAGCAAGTGCACTACTGGGTGTTTACCCCAAAGATACAGATGTAGTGAAAAGAAGGGCCATATGTACCCCAATGTTCATAGAAGCAATGTCCGCAATAGCCAAACTGTGGAAAAAGCCGAGACGCCCTTCAACAGACAAATGGCTAAAGAAGATGCGGTCCATATATACAATGGAATATTACTCAGCCATCAGAAAGGATGAATACCCAACTTTTACATCAGCATGGATGGGACTGGTGACGATTATGCTAAGTGAAATAAGTCAAGCAGAGAAAGTCAATTATCATACGGTTTCACTTATTTGTGGAACATAAGGAATAGCATGGAAGACATTAGAGGAAGGAAGGGGAACAATGAAGGGGGGACTATCAGAGGAGGAGACGAACCATGAGACTCTGGACTCCAAGAAATCAACTGAGGGTTTCGGAGGGGAGGGTGTTGGGGGATGTGTGAGCCCAGTGATGGTTATTAAGGAGGGCACGTATTGCACGGAGCACTGGGTGTTATATGCAAACAATGAATCATGGAACACTACATCAAATATAATGATGTACTGCGTGGTGACTAACATAACATAATTTAAAAAAATTATAAAAATAAATAAATACTCCCATGCACAGGAGGGTGGCTTTTGCAGACTGACTCAGAAGATTCAAGTATCACTCTGTATCTCTGCAGGTTCATTCATTTTACCCACAATCCACCAACAGCTCCTTCGTGACATGCCATTGACACTTAGTAGAAATTCAGCAGTGCCTGTGGGTCTGGTGGTTGTCATAACCTTTTCTGCACTAAATAGCTGGGTTAAGGAAAAGCCCTAGTTTCCACTGCCGAACCATGATCCTCTTTAAATTTTTATTTAAATACCATTACCTTTGCTTCAGAAAACCTGCTCTGATGTTTAACATAGCTTTACAGTACCAAACACTTAAACAGTTTGCCTGGCTGTATGAACTCAATTAAGATCTCCTTGAGTACATCACTTTCTTTGTTATAAGAAAGAAAAAAAAAAAGTCCTCACAAATCCTCTTTTCTCCAATATTCTATTTGTCTGTTATTTATTCCTCAAAAAACCAGGGGCTAGATAGACCTGCACTGATACCATGATTAACTGGTTACTAAGCACAGAGTTACTGCATGTAATTTGGTCAATTTTTCATTATTTGGTTTTCTTTGTAAATAGCTTTACTACTTTTAAAGACTTCCTTCCGAGCTCTTTTTCTTTCTTTTAAAAACATAAGTTAAATAATTTGCCTTGGTGTAATATGCAGTTTGCCGATGCCCCTTCCCCCCACCCCACCCCCTTTTTCTTACCATAAAACACAATTTCCTTATTCTAGTTTAGGGGTGAAAGTACCCTTAAGAGCTTTGCGAAGTATTTCATTTTCCTTAAAAGTGAGGTAGTTCAAGATATGCAGATACTTGCCAACATAGATCTCAACAGGAAAGAGTTTTAAAATTAATCTGCGAGGGACAGCTGGGTGGCTCAGTTGGTTAAGCTTAGAGTCTGCCTTCAGCTCAGGTCATGGTCCAGGGTCCTGGGGTTGAGTACCGCATCCGGCCCCCTGCTTGACGGTGAACTTGCTTCTCCCTCTGCCTGTCACTCCCCTTGCTTGTGCGCTCTCTTTCTGAGGAATAAATAAAATCTTTTAAAAAAAATTAACCTGTGAAATAATCCCAAAATGTGAAAAATACCGTACAAAAGGGAGAGGATTGTCTCAACATTGTACAGGTGTGTTCTCTTCATTCTGACCTTCAGAGACCATCCTGTGACTCACATGCCTTCTTCCCCTCACTTCTGTAACCTGACTTGTCATGGTTGCTCAGTAGACGTTCCCTGCCCAAGTCAGGCGGAGCTCATTAGACACTGCACATACCACAGTTGTCCCCCACCTTTCCCCAAAGGTGTTAGACATCCGCTCTGCCATTATCTCTGGGTTGCTTTCAACTTATCAGCCCAAATCAGTTGTACAAATATTTCTGCAAGTATAGTAAACTGCCACACAGTTGTGTTTTGTATCTGTTCAACTTAAAAGATTTTCTTTAGCATAAATAACAGATCTAGCCTTTTCTCTAAAATAGGATTAAATATATAGTATAACATAACATATTGTGGTATAATAATTTATAATAAAAACTATATATTTGGTCTTTATCCTATTTCTGGTACAGAGCTCCTATAACCCTCGGGCCTGCCTAAGCAATAACAATACAGTAGTGTATCTTTGAAAGTTGGCAGGAGAGTAGATCTTAAAATTTCCCATCACAGAGAAGAAGTTTGTAACTATATGACGTGATGGATGTCAACGAAACTTATTGTAGTAATCACTTCCCTATACCTTATATATATATATGTATTTTGAATCATTGGGTTGTGCACCTTAAACTAGTCTAATATTATATGTCAATGATATTTCAATAAAACTGGAAAGAAATTTTTAGGAAGAGCAATGTGAGCATCTTTTGTTATAATATTTGGTCTCTTGTTCTCGATGCCTGAAATAGCTGCAGGGAATAAAGCGGAAAGGATGTCTTATTACTCATCACAAGCCCCTTTCCACCACATTTGAGTTTGTGTGGAGAAGTGACTTGGAAAGCCCCCGAGGATGGCGCTGTTAGCTGGAGGAGCCAGCCATGATGAGAAAGTTGGAACTTTAAAGCCCACTGCTCAACCTCTAGGGAGAATAGAGAGGTTGAAGTTTGAATCAATCAAATAATGGCCAGCAATCTAACCACCCATGCGTATGTAATGAAGCCTCCGTAAAAACCCAGAAGGATGGGGTTAGGAGAGCTTGTGGGTTGGTGAGCACGTGGACGTGCTGGGAGGGTGGGGCACCCAGAGAGGGCATGGAAGCTCCACACCCCTTTCTACATACGTCGCCTTATGCGTCTCTTCCATCTGGCGTTCCTGAGTTCATTCTTTTATAATAATGAATATGTGATATGAACATAAGTAGACATTCACTTAGATCTATAAAAAGTTTCAATTGCTATGCAAATCTAACTTTGGTTTCCATTTTTGGACTAGCTCTAGCTTGCCTGGGCTCTCTTGGGACTCAGGCCAGGTTGCACCAAAGCTGACTGCCCAGGTCTCCATAGGGCCAGGTAGTCCATTATAATCATAGTCATAGATGAAGGTTACGGAAATAATATTAATGGATATATACTTGGCTAGTAGTTTTCATCCTATTTAATGTCATACGTCAACCTACTTTAGTTTGACTTTTGGACACTGTCTTGACTTCTCCACTTCACCCCATAGAATATGTGATAGACCCTCTTTTAATTAAAATGAATTAAAACTGTGTACTGAGAATTTCATGAATTCTCATTTAAGGTTATTAAGAATCCATTTAATTTCTCTAAATCTTGGAATGTTAGTGTCAACTTTGTATTTATCCATGATGGCATGAGTGTTTGAAAACTTAATTCACAGGATAAGTTAGCAACCTTTCCCAATAGTTGGTTAGAAACACTTGATTAGCAGGAAGTCAGGGTTGCATGCTGGGTTTGTCCCACTCCTCACTCTGTCGAGCCCACTTGTTGCTTCTCTGTGCCACCCTTCCCAGCTAAACTGCCTTCAGGTTTTCTAACTCCCTCGAAAGGAAGGATGTGT
Organism: Potos flavus; assembly: GCA_028534135.1. Lineage (NCBI taxonomy): Eukaryota > Metazoa > Chordata > Mammalia > Carnivora > Procyonidae > Potos > Potos flavus. The sequence continues at coordinate 41,314,436 of CM052895.1, forward strand.
TGTTCCAGGTTTTAGGTCTGAGGATCACTTAGTCCCATCCTAGTGGATCACCTCCATTAACCAGTCCCTTCAAGTTCCTCACTTATTTTTCCCCTTTCTTTTTAGAATGAGTGCCTAATCAAATATAGTTGACTCTTGAACAATGTAGGGATTAGGGGCACGGACTCCCACTTGCCATTCAACCAAAACTTTTGACTCCCCCAAAACTGAACTACTAATAGCCTACTGTTGACCTACAGAAGCACTTTTTTTTTTTTTTTAAGATTTTATTTATTTATTTGACAGAGAGGGAGAGAGATCACAAGTAGGCAGAGAGGCAGGCAGAGAGAGAGGGGGAAGCAGGCTCCCTGCCCAGTAGAGAGCCCGATGCGGTTCTCGATCCCAGGACCCTGAGATCATGACCTGAGCCGAAAGCAGAGGCTTTAACCCACTGAGCCACACAGGAGCCCCCAGAAGCACTTTCAATAACATTAAGAGTCTATTAAAATATATTATGTGTATTATATACTATATTCTTATAATAAAGTAAGGTACAGAAAAGCAAACATTATTAAAAGAATCAGAAGAGAAAATACATTTACAGAACTGCAGTGTATCCACATGTAAATGGACATGTAAAAGGCTCAAACCTGTGTTGTTCAAGAGTTGACTGTAATCATTCATTATTGTATGGTATGTAGATTTCTTGAAAGTATGCGTGTTTTGAATGTAGATGAACATTTATGGAGAAACTGTTTTTAAAACCAGGCAAACTTGGAGGACATGAGAGAAAACACCTGTCCTAACTGAATTGGGAAACCTTGAAACTAAGAGAGTCATCTGCCTGCAGCGAAAGATAGATTGAATTTTTCCCCAAAGCAATGATCTTTATGGAAAGCAGACCTTTCAGAAAATGATGGGAGCTGTAGGTATATTTCAGTTGTCTCCCCGTTTCCATGTAGGACTGATCTTTTCAGTGTGTTAGTTCTGGACATATAGGCTTACATTTTTTTCATGAGTAAATTCATAGCTATTTAAACACTCCAGGTTGGTTCCCTTCAAAGATTGTTTAACTTAGCCCATTTATAGGTGGTAAGTCATTATTTGATTGCATTCTTTTAGTGTTTTGAGAGTTTTTGTTGTTTTTTAATGAAGACACAAAAGGCTTGAGCCTCTCTAGAAAAGAGGAGGACTCCTTTCCCTGGGATGTATGTGGGGGCATGAGTTTAAATATTCGCTTCTGTCTCAGTGTCACAGTTTGAGAACATGTTTGCTCTCTGGGCACCGTGATAGGATGGCACCTCCATCTGTGATCCACTCTACCCCGAGAGGACTGAAGTGTCACTAACGAGAATCAAAACTAATGAAAAACAGGATTTTGGTGTTGCTGGAATATGGAGAAAAAATGTGGAGCCTAAAAAGAATATTTCTCCCGCCAAGACAGCATTGAAGAAACTCATTATTTTCCATCTGCCTATTTCTTATTCTCAGGGTGAAACGAAAGCAAAGTTTTAAAACTTTTTTCTCCACTGCAAAATAAACAGACTTCAGAAAATGCCCATCTACAGAATAAAGCAATTAAGAACTCTCTGGCTGTGAGGATCCAGCCCCAGCTCCACCTACAGCAACAATTTCATTGCTTTGCATCAAGATGTGCTTGAGATCAGCCTGCTCTGAACAACCAACGTGCTGAGGGACTCGACATGTTAATAAATAAATAAATTTTCAAGCTGTCGTAAAATAGCCTTTGTAATTATAAACACGGACAACTTTCTGAGATGCAAGTGGATGGTAAGCGGCTCAGTAACACACGGTCTGAGCAGTTGGTAAGCCTTGAGATTGGAAGACCTCCGGAAAATTAAATCGACCGAAAGACCATCGCCATTTGTTTCAAAGGCTTGACGTCTCTTAAAATTTTTTTCAGCTCACTAGTTTGCAAATACAGAGAGGTTTGAACTTATTTTCTGCTAGAAGTGTGTGTAGGCTACTGTCTAATATCATGGCAACTTAAACAATTTTTTGAGCCAAAACCACTCTTTAAAAAGTTTAACTTCTACCTTAAAAAGATATGTAAAAGGTATTAATGCCTGTGTTAATGTGCGGTACCCAGGAAATTAGTAATTGCTAGTTAGTTTATTTAAATTCATTAGATATTTACTCAGTGACTCTGTGAGCCTAGTCCCAGGCTATGTACTTTTAGAAGAATTCACACTACATATGTTGCCCTATCTATGCTTCCTGGGAAACAAGATTATGGACATAGTTTGATATGAAAACACTTTTTTTCAAAGCACTAGATAGGGATGACTGGGTGGCTCAGTCAGATAAGTGTCTGCCTTAGGCTCAGGTCCTGAGTCCTGGGATCAAGTCCCACATCAGGCTCCTTGCTCAGCAGGGAGCCTGCTTTTTCCTCTGCCTGCCGCTCCCCCTGCTCATGCACTCACTCTCTCTCTCTCTCTCTCTCTGTTAAATAAAAAATAAAATCTTAAAATATATACATTTTTAAAAATTAAAATAAAAAATAAAGGCACTAGATAGCCTACCTTAAAGTCCCAAACTGATTTTGATCAAGTTCTAAAATGTGATGCAGACAAAGCAATAGAGATAGTTAGCAGTCAAGAGGTTTGTGTTACAAGAAAATATTTAGGTAGGCAGTATAGATGATTTAAGAATATTTATAGGCCCAGAAAAAATTGGTAGAACTCTGATAGCTGTAGATAGCTGGAACAGAAATACATGGTTCATAGCAGAGAAGAACTACCCCTGAATTTATAAATTATATCCCTGCTTGTATTTTACAAAGCACGTATGGATCATGCATTTGTCATTAGTGAGGTTGATGAATCACTTAGTATCTCTCAGTGATTTGTAAATAGTAGACTGTTTCTTCCTGGATATGTATATTATCCTTGTGGTTGGCTTGTTCACTAAGCAGCTGTTTTTCTCACCATGGGCTGTTAACACATGTAGGCGACATTACCTGCTCTATCACAACGCAAGCTCTCTGGATACTTGGGACAGGATCAGCTATGTAATTTGCGAGGCCCAGTGCAAAATGAAAGTGGGGTCTTCCTGTTAAAAAATTATCATGAAGAATTTCAGGATAGCGACAGCAGAGCACTAAGCTAAGCCTGAGGCCTTCTTAGTAAGAGGCCCTATGCGCCTGCACGAGTCCCACACCCGTGAAGCCAGACCTGTCCATGGAGACAGCCAGATGAGTGTGTGTTTAAGGCAGAACTTTACAATCTAGGCACAGTCTACCGGTGCTCTGATCATGGGTGAGACACCAGTTAATGGTCATGAATCCTGACATAGATGTATTAAGTTACAACAGGTGTATAATAACTTTGTATAATATTTATCTGACATTTTAGTCACACAGCTATGTATATAAATAAATACATAAAAGAAAGTTCTGAAAACTTGTGTTATAATAGCCTTGGGCAAGTTAACTAGAATGAGATCAATTGTCACTATCCATAAATCATATTATCCATCATGTTACGCAGCGTTCAACGAATATTCTCTCGGCACCCACTCTGTGCCAGACAATCTTCGTGGTGTAAGAATACGACAGAGAACAAAATAAACATAATCGCTGCTCTCAGAGAGCTTTTATACTATTGAATTTCTGAATTTTGACTAATTTGCTCAGGCTTTACTTTGTATTTTTGCTTTCCTGTTGAAACCCCTGGTTTTCTGGCTTTATTAAGACCAGAAGCTATTCTTGTCACTATTTAGAACTGAGTAGAACCAGGACTCCCTGGAAAAGAATGCACGGAAAGTCTGCCCTTGAGAGGTTTCCAAGCTGAGGACACTCCTGGGAGCACTTCCCATGAGGCCAAAAGGCTCATTTACTTTCAGCAATTCATGGGAAAGAAGACAGCCCCCTTATCTTTGGTCAGAGGACACTTACCATAATCCTGAGTGACAAAGGATTGCCCTGAAAGTCAATAGCATCCGTCTTCCAGAAATCCACAACCCTTGCTTTTCACCCTTTCAAAGAATTTGCTGGTCTGGTTTGGCCTTTCGGTGCCACATTCCATTCCAGAACCCCAGCTAAAATGTTCTCAAGGGCCGACCAGAGATTCCTCCTCCTTTCTCTGTGTTGGTACAACTTGACCGCTGCTTGACACCAAGGTCAACTGGAGATTGGGAACAGTTATGTAACTGCGTTGTGAATTGAATTAGTGCTGTACACGAGCCCAGACCAAGTGACCGGGGCAGCTCCAGGCAGAGCGCAGCAGCGTGTCCCCGGGAGACGGCATGGGAGGAACTGCTTGCCTTTGCCGGGGAAAGGGGAAAAAGAACACGACCCATCTCTCCTCAGCCCTTTCGAAGCCTGGCCAGGCTGCTGCCCTGTCCAGTGAGGGGGAAGACAGAGGCA
>CM052895.1:41319301-41376952 GCA_028534135.1 Potos flavus
TAGTATACATGTACTTAGAATGAGAAAAGGAAATTATTTTTCATATCAGAAAAGACACCACCCAGAGAGGAGAAATAAGGCTTTCTCATATGGAGGAATAAAGCCCCTGGCAATCTTCTGTGCATGGGAAGATGGGCAAGAGAGCATACGCAGGACCATCCTGCTTCTTCCAGGGACTAGTTGTTCTGGGGAGAATATGTGCCCACAGGTCTTAAAGGCTAGGGCTGAAACATCTTTTAATGCCTTTGATGACCTGGGACATTCTCCCCCAAAGTAAGATGTCATGCTGGACAGAGAGAAAAATAGTACGTGGGTTTTCTTTGCAGGCAAAATGAATATAGAGGTAACTTTTTTTTTTTTTTTAGGATTTATTTATTTATTTTGGAGAGTGGGGGTGGGGGAACAGGGGAGGGAGAGCGTCCTCAGCAGCTCCCTGCTGAGCATGGAGCCTGATGCTGGGCTCCATGACAGGACCCTGAGATCATGACCTAAGCCGAAATGACGATTCGGACGCTTAACCGAATGAGCCACTCAGGCACCCCTACAGAGGTAACTTTTGAAAAAGAAAAAAAAAAAAAAAAAAGATGTATCAGGATCTTAATGCTACAATTAGACACATCAACCTGATTTATTACAATTCTGTCAATGATCTTTCATGACCTTGGTATATGTTAATATGGCCATCCTTAGAAGAGGGTGAGGAGAGGCAGAATAATGGAAAGCCGAAAGTTTGGCCCGAGTGGTCCACTGATGAGACCTGACCACAGACCCCGTACTAAGTGCTTGATGTGTGGCCAGGTTCTTAAACCCCTTCTAAGCTCCAGCTTCCTCATCTGTAAAAGGGAATCCTGACTACCGAACTCAAAGGGCTTTTGTGAAATTGTGTAACGTCTAATGAGTTAGTATTTGAAAATTAGTACCATGAAGACTCACTAATACTGATAGCTATTGGATGTACTAAGTGGTTTACATGTATTAACCCATTTATTTTTCATAACAATCCTGTGAAAGAGAAGTTTAGTAAATCTCCCCAGGTTGCATATCTAGTAAGTGTCGGAGCCAGGAGGTAAAGGCAGCCAGTGGCTTTAGCATTCTTGTTCTAACATAGGGTTGAAGTAATGAAGGCATTCGGGCTCATGAAAGGGTAGAAGGGGCAAGGTGGGAACAGAGTAAGACAAGCTCCCAGGATGTTTACTTCCCATAACTCTACGAGTCATAAGTGTGAAGAATCAATTTAAATGACCCCTGAAGTGGGGGAACATTAATTATATGGGCCAATCTCCTTGACTGATTATTCTTCTTTGCGTCCATTATAGGTTCGTGACTCTCATGGATCCATCTTTAGCTCCTTCTGTTCTCTGCCTGTATGCTTTGCCTGAGCCTTAAATCCATCATGTTTCTACCTTCAAAATATTACCATCTGCCTACCAGCTATCTTGTCTTTCATCTTCTCTCCTCACATGTGCCCTTCCCTCACGCTCATCATCCCTCCAGCAAAGGCCTGGATATCTTTGTGACCACCCAACAGAGCCTAAGTGAGTTTCCTACCAGAAATGGAGGAACGTCACCATTTTTACTGATCTTCAGCAACCCTGAAATGTTTTTGTCGTGCGGCAGGTGGGAAATGGGGTTTCACTTCTTCAACTGGCATCTTCCTGATTCCTAACAAGGTCAGAACCTGTCTGTCAGTTAGGTGCATTTCCTTCTGTGTGGAACCCTTGTCCTTCAGATCTACAGTGTTGGTCTTAGTTTTAGGAGACCTTTTTGGTATGGCAAATTAGGGAACTAAAGATATTATTTCACAAATAATTTCGTATATTAGGGATCTTAAGATAATTGTGTAACAAAGACATTTTCCAGTATATTTTAAAATTTGCTTGTATCTTTTCCCACAACATATCTTAAAATTTTATGTATCCAGATAAGTGCTTCTCTTAATGAATCAGCATTTTTACCTCTTCCGAAGTTGTCTCCAACTCATGACTATACAAGCATAATCTCCCAAATTTTCTTGTCATATTTTTATTGTTTTATTTTCATTTATTTATTTATTATTTATTTATTTTTAAGTAGGCTCCATGTCAGTGTGGAGCCCAATGCAGGGCTTGAAGTCACGACCCTGAGATCAAGACCTGAGCTGAGATCAAGAGTCAGATGCTTAACTAACTGAGCTCCCCAGGAGCCCCTTTATTGTTGTATTTTTAAAATTTAGATAATGATCTGTCCGATTTTTATATGTGGTATATTGTAGTTATCCCATTTTCCCCTTCTACGTATTTCAGCAGTATTCATTAAGTAAATATGACTTTTGCCACGAAGTAAAATGTCATCTTTGCCCTATATTAAGTTTCTGTGAGAACTTGGATCTATTTTCTCTTCCCTATTCAGTTCCATTCTTCCACACCTCTTTGGGTGCTATTGTTGTAGCTGTATATATGTATAACGATATTAAGTTTTACTATCTGGCAGGGCCGGTACCCCAGAGGGAATTAGCTGCCCATGTCTGTTTTCCACTAGAACCAGGGTCCTTTAGACACGCCCTCTGAGTGTGCCAAAGTGGCAGCATTCTCTGTGTGAGCATGAGCAGACGATGGTGTTCTTTTGCCTTATCCCTGGAATGGGATGAAATGACCAAAAAATAGAGAAATTTAGGAGGCCCTATTGCATCGTAGTTCAGTACCTGAACTCTGGATCCTATTGCTGGGTTTGTGTCCCCACACTAACACCCAATTAGTGTTAGTGTGGGGACGCAAACCCCCCATGGACAAGGGGTCTGTGCCCTGGACAAGATGCAGCTCTTATCTAACCTCAATGCCCCTTATTACAGAAAGGGAGAGCCTCAAAGTACTCAACTACCTGGGCTTGGAGTTAAGATTAGATGAGTTAGTACACGGAGAAGCCCTCAGCACAGCACCTGGTGAATAGCAAGTGTGCCACCAGTATTAAGCGTTATTGTTGATTATTCTGCTGTTCATGACACCAGGCCCAGGGATACCGCAGGGAAGCAGGCAAGGCCACTGCTCTCGTGGCTCTTCCACAAACCAAGTAGATCAACAAGAGAAGCGCAGATTGGGAAAGTGCTGTGGAGAAAATAAATGGCGAGGTAATAGTGACCGAGAAAGCACCTCTCTGGGGAGGTGACACTGAAGCTGTGACTCCACAAAGGAGCAACCAACAGGACGGGAGTCCCCAGAGCAGGAAAAGTAGGGGCAAAGTCCCTGAAGCAGAAACGAGCTTACTGTGTTCAAGAAACAAAATGAGAGCTGGAGTGGCTTGAGAATAGTGACAGGGGCCTTGGCTAGGCTGAAGCCAGGCTTACCTAATTCTGGTGAGTAGAGGAAGGCAACACCCATCTCGCACAGCTCTGTTTTAATCCATTGGTTTACACTGGGCCTCAGGAGCATCCTGGAACTGAAGCCTGTTCGTCGTTGGGATTGAGGCATCAGATGTGTTAAATAGACAGGTAGCCCCTACAAGAGAAGAAAATTGTTTGTTTGTTTTTTTTGAAAATTTTATTTATTTGAGAAAGAGAGTAAGAGAGAGAGAACACGAGCAGTGGGGAGGGTTAGAGGGAGAGAGAGAAGCAGGCTCCCCACCAAGCAGGGAGCCCAGTGCAGGACTTGATCCCAGAACTGTGGGATCATGATCTGAGCAGAAGGTAGATACTTAACTGACTGAGCCACCCAAGTGCCTGGGAAGAAAATTTTAAAAAGTGAACCCAAACCAGAAATAAACCTGAGCATTGCAGGAGAGGGAAGGTTCCAGGTTAATGATAAAGGACACCATAAGTCATCTTGACCCAGACACACTTATGTTGTGTTTGCTCGCCTGAAAGAAAGGTGAGTGTACCCCTGAAGACTTGGAGCATTAAACACCATGGCACTGGGATCCAAACATCCCTCCTGGGAACCCTACCACAGCACCAAGCTAAGCTTAAAACTGGAGTGTCTCCATCACACATTGCAGGAGCAGTAGCAAGATCTCCAGCCCTGGGGCAGATTGGGCACCACTGATTTGTAGCTCTGTGGAAGCTACAAATCTTACCATCACAGTAAGAATAAAGTTTTAAGAATAAAGTTTTAACTTCCGAGACTCCAGCACACTGGTTTGGCTGGCCAGCATTTGGAAGAAATGGTGAAGTCTGATTTAGGCACACATGAGTCTATCCCCATGAATTTCTAGAAGTGTTTATGGAGAGGTCTGTTAGACTGGCCTTCTCAGTTAAGCACGTGGGAATCTGGAACCTGCATACACATTTCAGACAACTTAAATGTATCTATATTTCATAGTTGAACTGAGAATCATTACGGATGGATGAAAATTATCAGGCCATCATGTTTTCCCCTAAAAACAAGAGATTTTGTTCTGTCTCCTCTTCCATTTGTCTCCCTATTGGTCTTCCTAGGAAGATCACTTTCTAGGAAGTGATCATGAGAAAAGAGAGGTTGACATTTTAAAAATAGACCAGAAGCATAATCAGTGTTTTATCTGAGTTACATAGGGATGGCCTACCCTACAGAATGGGTACTACTTTACTTCCAATAGAAACCCACCCAACCCTTCACCCAACTCCCACACTTAGTCTGTGATAACAAATCTAAGATGAACGTAACAGAGTGGCATGGCATGGAGACATATGTTATTGCTAAAATTGTTTCCCAGGTATCATTTTCCAGTTCCCCTTGACCCCCAGACCTCAACAGGTTTGCTTTCCCTCATAGACAAGTACACATGCCAATGATTATTAGATTACTTGATTTTTGAGAACCAAGGACTGCTTAGTTCATCTTGGACAAGTAATGCTTGCTGAATAAATGGATTCATTTCACACTCTACATTGTTTACAAATCTCTTTCATTATCTTTTTTTGACCTTCCCAAATACCAGGTAAGAATGAAAGACTGACAAGTATTATTTTTATTTAACAGATGAGTAAAACTCACTTTAGAAAGGTTAAGGGATACGCTCAAAATCTTGCTATGAGGAAATAACAGAGGCAGAACTTGGGTCCACATTTTCTACTGCAAAATTCTCTATTTTCTCCCATAGAGTTCAGAGATTTGTCAGCTACCCAATGAAAATGACCACCATCATCTGCTGAAACAGCCCAAGCTTCTCCTCGTATCTTTCACCGGTATTTATATTTCATTCTCAACTTCTCATCTTCCTGTTCCTTTCCAGACACAAACGTGGCAATGCCCACAAGACGTGATATAACCAGAAGAGCTCAGAGCTAGAAATAAGGAGATCCGGGCTTTTCTAGGGGCCCTTCACAAATGCCGAAAATAAAGTACGGCATGTGTTATTTCTCCTAGAGGAGCTTACAATTTAATCTTCTCATTGTTTGAAGACCTAATGAAGCCAACTCCCTCTTGAGTTGCCTAAAATGCTGGCCAGTTCAGTGATGGGCTCTCCAGAGGTAGCCAACTGTCCATGGGAGCCGTACCCCCTCAGAGTATGCTTTCTCATCTGTGGATGCATGGGGGCCTAAATTGAGCTAATTGTTTCATACATTTCCTTACTGCCTCCCCTTCTGGCCCTGGTTTGGTCTTTTTCCCAGTCTGTAGACCCTTCATGGCTCCAGAAAGACAACCATCTGTAAATTCCTGGATCCCCTACAATGCCGTGTGGACCCTACAGATTTCAACACTGAAGGAAAGTAGGAAAAGCCATGGAGCCATGTTAAATATTGCACTACCACCTGAGGCCTTTTCTTTTTTAAAATTTTCAACAGGGATCGAATGTACATTTAGACCTTCACCGGACAACAGCTTTTCTCTCTCTCCGTAGGATCCTGCCAGCACTTCAAGCAATGAGAAGGCAGGTCATTGCCAGGTTTGTGTGGGAAATCTAGGGGGAAGTGGGAAAGGGGAAGAAAGGCCAAGTCTTATAAGGTGTGATTTAATTTTAAAAATGCTTATGCTGCTCTTTATAAGAATATCCATTTAACTGGATTTCTTTCTTGCTGACAAAAGAGGCAATTGTTGGATAGAAAATAAATCTGATTAAAACTCTTTCTCTGTTCCTTTCAAGGTAAAGGATACAGAGCCCAGGACCAGAACACGTTTGGATCCCTAGTGTGTGCAAATGATTGTTGATGGCATGTCCGGTGCCAGGACCCACAGAAGGTTCTTGTACTGCCCTGTGAAAGTAGAGGGAATGGAAAGCTTTTCCTTAGGCATAAAAAGTTTATTTTCTATCTCATTCTCTTTCACAGTGGTAGCTATTACTTTGTAATTTTCTTGGCGTGTTATTGGCAGCCCAAAATGACAGAAATAATATCCCTTGTTTACAGTGTGCAGTTCGGATTCATTTTGTGCGGCTCAAGTCCCCACATATGATAAAGGCGGCAGCTGCTAGGCCATACGCATAGGTCTCAGCTGGAGCAAGTTCCTTTAAGCAAGTTCTTAATCAGAAGGCAGAGCAAGTTCAGACCCTTTCCTTTCCTCTCTCCCAGCAGGGTTTTTAGAACACAGCCAATAGCAAGCAATGAACACAGTTTTAGTAGTGATCATTGACATTCTCTTCTCTTCAGCACCCAACTGAGTAAACAACCTCTTTTAGGCCAGTCAAGTACCATTTCATATAATCCTATCTGCATGGTGTTATCTGGACGGTGGGAGATCATGAGTCATGAACACAGGGCAAGTATCCAGCCTGAGATAACCAAGTGTTCGAGAATGGATGCAGGCTCCCAGGATGTGGGTCAGGTGCAAGGAGCTGCCAGGAGTCAGGGACCACTAAGTCGATGGTTGAGTCAAAGACTGAAGTCAGAAATCCAGGCAGGCCCACGGAGGTCTAGGTGTATGTGGACCCTAGTGGTCAAACGAAGTGGTGTGCTTCAAACCAGGAGGCACAAATGCTAACAAAGAAGGTGCCAGATGTCTGAGTAGATGGTCAAGTGTCAGGGGACACGTGGTGGCCAGAAGAACACAACAAAGCCAACGTGAAAGCTGCTTGGCTTCGATATCAGATGCCACCTCTCTGCAGCCAAAGAACTTTGATATGCTGCTTCTGTTAAGCAAAGGAAGGAGAGCCTTGTGCGACTTGCCTAGAGCCTTCAGATGCAGATGAGCACATTAGATCGCTTAATCCGAATATGGCCTTGGCGGGGAAAACGCCTTCCTGAAAATATAAAGCGTGAATTCATGCCCTCTTCACTTAAAGCAGTTAATGAGTAATGAAGTTATGGAGAAGCCTAAACCCTACAGTACCATGACTGGCTTTCAAAGTGGCCATATTTACAGGTCAGTAGACCAAGACCCAGGTAAATGCACTGATTTACCCCAGGAGGCAGAGCCAGGGACAGAACAGAAGGCTTCATACCCACTGCTTATCCCATTTGGCACAATTTAAGGCTTGAGCCAGCTAGGTTAATCCTGTTAACTCAGAATCCTTTAGGATCCGTGTCTAAAGGGAGATCCATCTGCAGTCTCAAGTTTTGGGTTTATCTGTGAAGGGCTTATTTTTCCCTTGGTGGGAAGACAGAGTGGGAGATGCCGGTCATCACCGATGCCCTCATTCCTACAGGCCCAAGTACCTGGTAAGGCACTCACAGGCCTGGTATGAAGCCTGACCCTCAGAAGCCTGAGAGTCATCCTCAAGATGGCTTGAGCTCCAGGTGTCATGTGTGTGCCCTTATTAGAGAAAGTGGTGGCAAGTGTCCCGGACACAGGCTGTGCTATCTGGACGACTGATAAGAATAACAGATAAAGTCCCTTAACTGAGCACATTGACTTTAATTTTGCAAGATAGGCATTTATAAGCCGCGGAAGAAAGTAAGAGGTAGTTTGTGGCTGATATTGAGTGACAAAATAATACTAATCATGATGATCTGATGATGGTTATAAGGGTGGTAGTTCTTTAAGTCAATTAATTAGTATATAGTGTATTAATAGTTCCAGAGGTAGAGTTTAGTGATCCATCAGTTGCATACAACACCCCGTGCTCATTACATCAAGTGTCCCACTTAATGCCCGTCACCCATTTCCCCCATCCACACCCACCATCAACCCTCAGTTTGTTTCCTAGAGTTCAGAGTCTCTTATGGTTTGTCTCCCTCTCTGATTTCATCTCATTTTATTTTTACGGGTGGTAGTTTTAATTAGAGGGAGGAGAAAGATTAGGAAGAGGAGACACACAGAATGTAACTTAGATGTAATAGGCTAAACAAGCTGGAATTCATCTTTGGGATAGGAAGGGATGGCTCCCTGGGGGCAGGGACCAGATCTTTTTCTTGACTTCATGCCCTGGAGTCTTGCCCTGCAGAGATGTGCTATTCGCATTACAGAACAGAATGAACTGGTGACCGTGACCCACGACCGTGCCAAGGAGGGTGTGCAATCAGCGTGACTTGCGTCTCACTGCTGGCAGAGTCTGTGGCGAGGACTTGCGATAAACTGCGGTTTGGCACTGGCCCATCCTTACCTCGCTCGTTTTTTTGAGGCAAGCGGTTTTTGCCTCATTGATTTTCACTGCTCATCGGGTTCCATTAGCCTATTCATTAGTGATGGCTTCATTCCCTTTCCCACATACTCTGTCTCCTGAATGACATCTCTTTGTGTCATTAGCACGGACCTTGATTGCGGGGTATCCACGGAATGTGACGTTTCCAGCAGGGCCTGCTGGCTGGCAAGTACTGCTCGGCTCTGGCACAGGGGTACTCACAGGGAGGAAACAGCAATTTTAATTACAAAGAACGAAGAGCACTGGCCATCACAAGGACGTTGGAGTTCTAGTCTCTTTCTCTCACTCTCTCGTTTTCCTTCACGCAAACACACTTTTATGCTAGAATGCCCTTCTGTATCACTTTACAAAAACCCCAAACCTGTTCTTTCTCCTGAATTCATTTTCCCGCCGGAATCCCTCTCACCCGCTCAGCAAAATGTAAGGCCCAGGATCACCTGTGACCCCTTGCTTTGAGATTCCCCACATCAGACCAGGCACCAGGACCCAGCCAGGCTCTTCGGGAGAAATAGCACGGTGGCCCTCCTTCTGTCCTTGGCCGTGGCCACCGCTCCAGTGTAGCTCCTGTGATCTTTCACTGGGACCTCGCCCCCTACTGCTTTCCTGGGCTTCAGACTTTTCCATCTTTCCAACTCCTCCTCTCTGGGGACTGTGAGGGTGCTGAGTAGAAAGGCTATGGGAGAATACAGACTCGGGTCATGATAGCGAACATTTATTGAACACTTTCTATGTGCCAGTCACCAATGATGACGTGACCTCATTTGATCCTCGCAGATACCCAAAGGTGGGTGCTCTAATTATCTCCATTTGACAGGTAAGAGAGCTGATGCTAAGAAATTTTAAGTGACGTATATAGTTCACATACTAGGAACCAACAGAACTGGGACCCAGCTCGTCTGTCTTTGAAATCCTTGTGGTTTTTATTATACCATCCGTCTGCCTTTCTAGTTGCTCAGGAACAGGGCTTCAGAATCAGCTGGAGGGCTCATGAGAACCGCCCCCGCCCCATACACACCTTCTGATTCAGTACACCTGGGATGAAGCCAGAATTTGAGAATTTGCGTTTCTAACAAGTTCCCAGGTGATGCTGATCCAGGGACCACACGAGGAGCCAGAGCTGAAGGCAGCATTTGTTTGGAACCCTCCCTCCTTAGGCACAGCATGCACGGTCCAAAATTCAGATGTTCTGACTGGTTTCAAGTGCTGGATCTGCCGCTGGCTCTCCGGCTCTGTGTCTGTGAGCCACACAACGTAACCTCAGTAAGCCTCACTTGCCTTTTCTATAAAATGGGAATGTTGGTGGACTGGAAATCATGTGTATAAAGCTCTGAGCTCTGTCACTGGCACAGAGAATTCAATAAATTACAGCTGTTTACAGGTATCTGAAATGACCCCTCTTAGTTTATTTCTGCCCTTTCATTTTCTCTCTCTCTCTCACTGCCTTAGGCACTTTGCGCTTGATATTCCTCACATCTGAATGTTCTTCTCCAGATCTTTGCGTAGCTTGCTCCTCCCCGAACTCAGGTTTCCACTCAGTTCGGCCACCTCACAGAAGCTTGGTCTAGAGGCGTCGTTTGAGGGGTAGATTGGTAAGTACTGATCCAGTTTTTGGAATGATCACAAATATATTCAGGTCCCTATCCTACAGTTTTCAGTTTTGGATTTTAAGATAATTATTCACTTTCCTTTTTCTCAGGATTTTATTTATTTGAGAGAGAAAGAACACATGTGCGATAGCCCACGAGCACAGGAGCGGGGGGAGGGGCAGGCTGAGAAGCAGACTCCCCCCTGAACAGGAAGACCACTGGGGCTTGATCCCTGGAATCCAGAATCATGACCTGAGCTGAAGGCAGAGGTTTAACCAACTGAGCCACCCAGGCGCCCCAAGATAATTATTCATTTTCCCAAGTTTACAAATGTATTGGCATACACACATTCACTAGCATGATACTAACATAGGTTTCATTTCTACATATCGGTATTTTAGCCGTTTCATTTCTCATTTTTTCTTTGCACCTTCTCTTCTTTTTTGTTACTTATTCTTCGAAGTTTGTCTATTTAATTAGTCCTTAAAAACCCCACTTTCTGGTATAATCTTTGTTTTCTTTTTATTCCCACGGTTGATTTCGTTTCTTTTCTTCCTTCTCCCCCTCACTCCCCGTGGTTTAAGTTGGGTGCACAGATCCTTACTAGTGTTTTTCCATTTCTTTTAAGAGCCTTTACAGCTGTATATGTCCCCTGAATTTCATGTATCTTACTCTCATGGTGGCTTGTTTCTCGTGTGTCTTTCAATATATTTGAGCTATTTGAGCAACCTAAATCTGCTGGAATTCAGGCAGGCCTCAAATCAGGCGCAGCAGAGGATTTTCTCTGGTTTTGGCCAGGTGCCCAGGACACTGACTATCTTGGGTTAATTTCTCGGTTTAGGGTTTCCCAGCTCACGCAGGTGGTACACATTTAAACCTCAAACCCACACAAGGGCAGGGCTGTGCTGCTGAAGTCTCAGGACGGACCGCTTTTTTTGCTTCCTCCCAGATTTAAAGCCAAGACAGAAGTTGGTTCATCCCCTCCTTGAGAAGGTAGGTGGAATGTTTCCTCTCCCGTCCTCTCAGTGAGTGGGTAGCGCTTCCGGGGCCCTGAGTTTGTGCGGCTTCTCAGTTCCCATGCTTGTCCTTGCAAAGGCTGCTCTTTGTCTCCTCTACCTCGTGAAGCCGTTAAAACGCCATATTGGTAGATGGCCTCAGGGAGGTTCAGTGCTCGCGTTATTGGAAATAATTGCTGGCTTTTTTGTATTTGGCATCTAGGGGTTTTCCTCGCTGTGTTCTAGTTTGGCCATGCATGCCTCAAGGAAAAAAAATCTGTACTCTTTCAAAACCGTGAATGTGTGTTGAGGTATAAAAAGAGGTTATTTTCAGACTGGTTTACCTTATCATCGGAAATCGAGTTAACCTTAGTCACTCTTAAGCACATGCAGTCTTTTGTCTTCTCGGTAGCGCTTACCGGTATCTGAATTTATGTTATTTATCCGTGTGTTTATTTTCTGTTCCTCCTCTCCCAGTTAAAGGTAAATGATTTCATGATTGAGATTCTCTTATCTCCTGGTATATTTGATTATCTGGAATAGTTGCTGGCATAGAGGAAGAGCCAATAAAAATGTGTTGAGTAACATACAGGTACATCACGGAGTATTCAAACACTGGACTGTAGCCTATGGAAGCTTTTTAAATAACTGTATTAAAATTAATAGTATAAAAAGTATCTATGAATCATTACAGTAGAAAAGCAGATTATAAACGGCCTGTATATGAATCCCGTTATAAACTACTTGTGTGTGTTCCTTGTGTGTGTGTGTTTAAAACTATCTGGAAGGATACACAGACACACACAGACACAAATTAACTATTGCTGGTTAGCGGGCTTTTACGTAATTTTTTTTCCTTCTAAGCACATCTGATAGTATTTTTTATGTCCAAAGGAAGGAAAAAAAACCTCATTTAAATGTGTGAGGTGTTTGTTTTTCCAGGCGTATATTGCCGATGAAGCTTCATTTTGTCTTCCTCCTCAAGACTCTGCTTTAAATTACACGCATTTGTTTTGACTCTTCTTGAAAAGTAAGGCCCTTTCAGGCTTCTTCCTTATTATCATGCCACTCAGTTTAAGGGTGTTTCCTTAAGAGTAATGTCTTTTAACTTCTCACTACACGCACCACAATCACGTAAGAATCTGCTGACTCTCCAAATTGAGTCTGTTCTAGATTTGATACTTTTGTCAACTTTAGTTCTGTTACCCTTGTTTTGTGGGAAGAAGAGATACCAAAATATGTGGTACGCCGACCTCGTGAGGGGGAAGGGATGTCATAGATCCTTTTTCTCTCCCAGCACTATGGTTTTGTCTGCATACAGTTTGACTCTATTTTTATGCTAGTGATCATCTATCTTTGTTCCAAGAATAGCCAAAAATACTGTGAATTAATCCCCTTCTTTCTCAGTTGGCTACAATTTACATCAGTGATAAAATGGGGAGCTGGGGACATAAGGTAAGAATCAGTTTCTGCTCTTCAAGCCCACAGAGATGTTTAAAAATATAACAAAATGGCATCATCAGTTTTATGTGTGAAATGCTTTTGGAATTCACAGAAAGTGCTGGTTGGATGTATGAAGAGGAAGCCGTAATTTGCCTACTGTTGTTGTGGTTGTTGTTGTTTTCCTGCAGCCTTACCACCCTCCGCTCTTACCACTTTGCTCTAGGCAACATTAACATCGCACTTGCAGCCACAAACATCCGCCATGTTTTGTGCTCTTACTTCAGCTGTACCCTCTGCCTGGAATTTCCCTTTTTCTGTTTTCCAGGCAAATTGCTACTTATCTTTACAATTTGGGTCAGGCATCAACTCCTTCAGGAAACTCTTCCTAACAGCCTGTTCCCAGGCAGGTTGGTGCTATGTCCATTCACTAATGCCACAAGTATTGACTGAACACATAGAGTGTACCAGTCACTGTGCCAGATGCAGAGGGACAGTGGTGAATAGAAAGGTTGCATCCTGTCCTCAGGGTTCTTAGCTGCTACTGAGTGAGACTGGCAGTGAGTGAACAAAACACACAAACCAGTGAGTGAAGTAGAGATAGTTGATGATCATTGGTATGACAAAAATAAGCCTGAGGTTCAGAGAGGACCTGAGGCTGGAGATAGAGGAGGGTACACTCATGCACGGAGCTGGGAGAGCATGTTATGGAAAGGGAGAGACCTACGTAAAGGCCTCTTCTTGCTCTTACAGTACCCAGTATTTCTCTCTAGTTTAGCTTTTACCTGTTCTGCTCTAAGTCTCTGCTTAGAGATCTCTCCTCTCAGACTGAACGCTGAGTTCCCTATGGAGGGAGAGAAGGTTCTTCATCTTTAAGTCTCCCCTGCTGAGGGCTTGACACGTTGTCATGCTCAGTGAATGCTTGCTGAATGAAGGGCTAGGTGGATAAAGGGATGGATGAAGGGAGAAGCAAAGAAGGAATGTGGAGATTTCTTAGTGGCCTTACAGACAATGACCTTGCGATTGTTTTTTGGGGGAGGGAAAGCATATCTTTCTTTCTGAATGGATACGCTGAGGGAAGACACCCCAGGCAGAGGCAAAAGCATTGACAAAGGTAGAGGGAATTTAAATACATACTGGGTAGAGGGAACAACAAATATTCATCTGGTGAAGAGGAAGTGGTAAAAGACACAAAATTAGAGACAGACAAGAAGGATGGCCCCATCGGGAGTGGGGCCATTGTGTTACTTGGTGTTCCTTTATGGCAGATACTGCTGAACCAACCAGGTACTTTGACAACTGCGTACATTGAGGTAACCCTCCCTGCTAAGCCCCCAACATCTTAGTGGCTTAAGAGAATTGAAGTTCTTTCTGGCTGATGAAATGCAGGCATTTATTACATAGTCTCTCCAGAAGTGATTCAAGGACCCATTCTCCTCTCCTCGTGTGGCCCCTCTAATCCATACAAGTTCAGAATACTTTGCTTCCATTCCACGAGAAGGGGGAGCAAGAGCCAGAGAATGGCGGTGGGATGGGGTTGGCCCCGAATGTGGTCTGCAGCATCTTTGCCCACGGTCTGTTGGCAAGAGCTCAGTCACAAGGTCACACCTCACTGCGAGGAAGACTAGGAAATTTTGCCTAGCCATGTGCCCTGGAGAAAGAGGAAGGAGGTTTGAGGAATACTTAGCTGGTCTCTCCCCCATTTGTCAGAGGCAAAATGTGCTTATCCTGGACCCTCGCTTAAGACACAAAGCCAGTCTCTGGCATGGGGCTGGCTCAGCACACATAGGGTATTAAACTTGTGGGGTATGGCTCACTTTCTCCTCCTCAGCCTACTGGCTAGGGAGAGTTATTCCACTTTTGAGAAATCAGTTTAACACACAGTTCCTTGCGGAGAATTCACATATACTTAATTTGGTACTGTCACTCCCACATTGTGCTGCCTTTTTGCATAGGAACACGTGGTTTCATTAATACCCACCAGGAATTGGAAGCATAAACTCTGAAGTACTGGCAATTTATATAATCTTTATTATAATAATAGGTAACAATACCAGTAATCCTTAAGTGTAAGGGCTTCTTTCTAACGCACTTTCCCACGTAGGCAGAAATAAATAAAATCAGATTTTCATCCAGTTATTCTGGGGGATAGATATGTTCTGTTAGTGTTTTTAAATTACTTTTAAACTACGTTTAAGAGGAGCTGTCTTTTTTACTAGGCATCAGAGAGACCGTGAAAGAACAGGTAAAAAGAAAATACCAGAAGGTGGTACTCTTCTCTAGACTCAGGCTTTTCTCACTTGGAAACCAAGTTTCCACTACATCATAATTTTGATCATCTGATGTTGTGTTATGCTACCCATTCATGTAATGGAATTTCATAGCAAGGTAGAAAATGTTTCCCTTTATGTGTGTCCATCTACGCCTCCACTCCCCTCCACACACGCTGCCTCTCCCCTCCACCCGTTCTTTCCCCTGTAATCTCGTTTTCTAGTCACACCATAAAAAAAGTAAATGGCTGGGAGGAAAATACATAAAATAAGAAAATATGTTTTATTGTTAGCATGTGGCTGTTGCTTCTCAAGTCTACCTTCAGTTCCCTTGTGAATATTCATCTCTGACTGGGAACTCCTCCTGGGCAGGTCTTTGTCAGTGTAAGCAATGTTGTAGATACTTTGTGTTGTTCTTGAGTAGAACCCGGTGTCATTGGAAAGCAGATGAGTGGCAAGCAGAAAAGAAAACGTTGAAAGTTGATAGTCTAGTATGCATAAATTGGCCTTGAAATCTAGACCTTGGAAAGGTAAATCTCTAAGAAAACAAGCTAGTTCTGGAAATGAGGATGTTCTCCATTTGAAACTGAAAATCCTTTTCCAGTATTACATACAGTTTGGACCTACTTTTAATAAAATAAATAAATTCACATTAGTTATATGTAGTTGTATATAAGTGTAGAGCCGTATTTAAAATAACATATAACAAAATGTTAACGTGGTTTCATTTGGGTGATGAGTTTAAGGCCGGTTTGCATTGTTGATGTTTTTTAATCCTTTCAAAAGAGTGTTTACAGGGAATACCTATTTTTGCGATCATAATAAAAAAGTAAATGTCATTTAAAAAATAAGGGAAAATAAAAGGATGCTCAAAGTCTGTTTCAGCTCTTTTTAGAACATGATCTGATCTCTTCTTTCTATACCAGAAGAAGCAGCACTAACTCTACCCAGCCCACAATGTGTCTACCCCTAGACCCCTCTCTAACCCTTCTTTGGACAAGTGTACTTGGTTCTTCCTTGGAACTCTGACTCACTTATGCATCCTTTTGGAATTGGGGTGTATATTCTAGGTTCTATCAGTAAAACTTAAATTATCGGGCACTTCTCATTCATAATTGGCACATTTAGTAATTGAATAGTTTTTTGGTGGATCGTTGTAAATTCTAAAGGCCATTTCATTGAACTCTGGAGAGCTTGTCTGCCTGGAGGTAAACATCTACGCGGGGTCTAAAGGGGACGGGAGTTGTCAAAAGTAGTAGACCGACGTTGCTTCCCAAGTTGTTTCTTGCATGACTGACTAGTTGGTGGTGTCATTCCCTGAGCTGGGGTACTCTGGAAGAAGACGAGCTTTCGTGTGGGGTGTTGGGGGTGGAGTTCTTAAGTCCAGGTTTGTACCTAATGAACTTAAGATGTCTCTGGGAATTCAAGAGAGGATGTCAAGTAGGCAGATGAATATATGAGCTGAAGTATCTAGCCTAGATCTACAAATTTGTGCTTCATTTGCAAATGGGGACAATTTGAGGTTATTAACCCAGATGATGTCTAAGAAGAAGAACGTACTGAAGAATAGAGGAGTGCTTAGTACTCAGCCTAGAGAAATCCCAACATTTAACAGCATTTTAGTAGAGAATGAGCCTGCAAAGGAGGCAAAGAGGAAGCATCCCAAGAAGTAGGAGGAAAGTCATGCGAATACCAGGTCTCAGACGCCAGAAGAAAATAAATTAAGGAGTGTGTTACCAAAAGTTCAAAAACTGCTGAAAGGTTGGATAAGGAATAAAAATATTATTTGGATCTAGAAACAAGTAATCACTAGTAAGCAGAGCAAAGGATGAAAAAAAAATTAGAAGTGGTTTGAAGAGTAAATGGGAGGGGGAAAAAAGGAATCTGAAACAAGGCAGCTTTTTCTAGTGTCTTGTGAAAGGGGATGAGAGGGAGAGGGAAGAGATGACTAGAGAGAAGGAATCTAGTAGGAGCGTTTGTTTGGGTTTTGCTTTTCGTGTTGTGGGAGACTCTAGATTGTACCTTAAAAAATTGCTCAATATTTGGAAAGGGTATTTCTGCATGTACTTTCAATAGCATGCTAAGCAGCATTGTTGACAGATTTTTATGATGTGTTAGTTCTTGAGTGGCAGATGCTGACGGGGAGAGTCTTACCTGGTAGAGACACAAGGAATTGTTGCCTACAGCGAACAGGCTACTAGTGTGAACCAGGTTTATGGATCTGTAGGACATCAGCCAGTATTTTATCTGACCTCTCAGTGTTACCCTAATATGCCTTTGTTCATTTGAAATAGGTAACCTTTTGAGTGCTCTTGGGGCTGGCATTAATATCTTATGGTTACTCCATTAATCAATGTGTTAAATAGAGTGTAATCTGTTTGATTTATGTGTACCAGAGAGTCATGATTTTTTCTCTTTTTGAAAATTTTACTTGAATGATTGTGAGGCCAGTGAGAAGAAGAGAACTGCGAGCAAACACCAGCTTTATGAAGATGGAGGGAATATACTTAGAAAGATGTAGGCAGCGGAGCCATAGAAAGGAGGGTAAAGTATGCACAGCCCAGCTGAGAAAATCTGAGGAGCTAGGTGAATTTCCCAAACACAAAGTCGTCTTTACATATTTAGGCCCTTTGGTTTGAAGCATACAGAATTTGCGTTATGCATTCATTAAGAAATGTTGGGCAATACTGGGGCGCCTGGGTGGCTCAGTCAGTTAAGTGTCTGCCTTTGGCTCAGGTCATGATCCCAGGGTCCTGGCATCAAGACCCACATCGGGCTCTCTGCTCAGTGGGGGGCCTGCTTCTCCCTCTCCCTCTGCCCTACCTCCCTCCATGCATGCCCTCTCTCTCTCAAATAAATAAAATCTTTAAAAAGAAAAATAGAAATGTTGGGCAATACTTATTTTAACTGAATAAGTAAAAAAGAGACCTTTATTCGAGCAAAGGCTGAGTAAAGTTAGGGCCTTTCAGATGCATTTGAGAATGGGAATCCAAACAGAGTAGGTTGGTTTAACTAGCAGGGTCTTTATAATTTCCAAATCAATATATTTCTTTCTGGGCAGAGTTCAACAACTTCATCGGAACATCGTGACAATTTTGGAGCCTCACCACCTCCTAATGACCCAGGACTAATGTAGGCCATGTTCCACACAGCCCAGGAATGAAGTGGTCATTATGGGAATAGAGCAGATGTGGTTAAAGGCAGCAGCACGCCATACCCCAAGCTCCCAAAATAAACTTGCTTACATAACATGTAAAAACCTCCCAATTACTCCCTCAGGTTCTCTTGGCAGAACAGCTGATTTCCACCAAGAGGAAATACTCCATTATCCAAGATAAGGAGCTGCACTCGACTAACATTTTTGTCACTCCTAGAATTCTCTTTACGAGCTTCCATCAGAAAGGGATTTTTTTGGCGCCTTCTGCTATACATAAATGGTAATTACGTGAATCCAATTGGTCAGCAAAAACAAAACTCACTGGCTTACCTGTTTTCCCTCTGAAGATCTGTTTCTTTCACGAACCAGTTCCTTTTAAGAAGTCCTTCTAACATTGCTTATTTGAGCTATGTTTTATATAGGGTTGCCCACCTCCTGCTGTTATCTTTAAATTGTAAATTCTTTGGAGCCAGGGATCTGACTATTCACAAATTTTGCCTATTGCAGTGCTCTTTCAGACAGAAAGCAAAGTTGATGAAATTCTTTCCTAACAAGAACACTAAAAATGATGAAGACAAGACGTTAAAAATATACTTGGGGAACGTTCTGATGCAGCCCAGGGCGGGAAGACTGCTCCTTGCCGTGGATGGTGACGTGCCACAGTTTGGGAAGCAGCATCAGATAGAATTGATGGATCTTGGCTCTGTTAATGGTAGAAGACAGGCTCTTCTTGATTGTACACCTCTATGCATTGCAAATGACTCGTTAGCCTAGATGTGGTTACAGTGTTGGACTCATTTTTTGAAAAAAAAGTGCTTTCTGATTGGCTTTTCTCTTTCTCTGTGTAAAATCCGGATTCCCGTAGCATACCTTAGCATTTGCTCTTAGGATTTGCAATAAACATGTGAAAGTCAGCTGTTGGGTGGGTTGCTACATAGCACTAAGGAGAAAACCCCTGGTGAACAGCTCTGGCTGGAGCCAAAACCACATACCCATTACCCAGTACCTAGAGAGCAGTGAGAGAGGGGAAGAAATGCATTAGCGGGGACCGGTATTCCTCCAAGGGTGTGCAAAACCACAGGCAGGGAGCCCAAACATTTTTATTCGCTGCAGAGGAAGTGGCTCCTATCAGTCCCTCATCTTTTGCCAGGCGGAGCTCCCAAATACCTTTTATCCCTGGGGCAGTGCGGGAGGGGAGGGGGCCCAGGGAAGGAAGGCCCGAGGAGATGGCCTGAGGGCTCCTGGGTCCAAGTCCCAAAGCCCCCTGGGAGCAAATAACATTAACCACCATTTGTGAATACTTGATGAGTGCCAGTCCCTGAGCGGCGTGCTCTCTGTACACTATCTAATTTAATCCTTAAAATACCTGTGGTTACGGGGTAGGTCTGATTTTTAAAACCAACGCAGTGGTTTCTTTTGTCTCTACTGAACACATTAGCCATTCGTTTTTAAACTATTTCACTTCACTGCAAACTATTTAAATGCTTTTTCTTCCTCCTGTCCTAGAAGTACAGTCGTTGACTTTAAAGCGGTGAGTGGGCTTCTGGGTTCCTCTCACGCGACTTGCACGTAACTCAGTGAGGGTGCTTTGTTTTTTGTTTTGTTTTGTTTTGTTTTTAGTGAGGGTGCTTTGTAAGTCAGTCTGACAGGAGGCCGAAGACTGAGGTTCAGACCGTCTTCCACTCACAAGAGCTAACAGGCTGTGGAAGCTCCCCTTTCTGTACCTCCCCATATCCCAACACGTGGACAGCTTTTTACAGACTTGGCAACTGAGGCCCAGAGACGTTAAGTAACACGCTTCACCTCACACAGCTGGCAGATGGCGGAGCACACTGTGAATCCCAAGCCCGACTGACCGCACAGCCTTGTCCTTAACCATGACGTTATGTGAGTCACATAGAAGCTTGAGTTAGCCTTCCCTCGTCCACCTTTTATGGAATGCACATATCTCCTTGATAACGCGCCCAGGACGGGTCATCTCTGTAGCCCCCAGTGAGGGCGCAGGGTCCATTTAAATGAACCCAGAAGACGCTCAAAGTGATCATCTAAACATGCCTCCTTTTCTGGACAATTATATTTAAAGGGGTGGAAGAGAAGTGATGTTTTTATACATAATAAGTATAGGATGAGATTAATTGCAACACCATTATTCATTTTAAAGTAAAATAGGAGACCTTTAAAAATTAGGACTTGATTGGACGACCATATGCGACAAGGCCAGGAGCTGCAAATCCCACCCCCCAACCCAGCTGCCGCTGCCCCCACCATTACCAGGGTTCCAGTTCTTTCTCTCTTCTGTCTTTGGAAGGATTTCAAAGCACAAGTGTGAGAACTGGTTTAGTGGCCTTGGTATATTCTTGGGAACTTGAGTCCGAGGCTCCTACCCTGCTGGCACTGCTAGTGTGCTGTCAGCCTGGTGTCGGTCGAGCTCCTTAGCCTCTTTGAACTCCCATGTGCCTCTCCATAAAATGGGAATGACCGTGCCAGCTTCTCAGAGTTGTGAGTATTAAATGAAACAAGTGCAGAGTGTCCAGCCCAGTTCCCGACATCATAAATAGTCGGTAGCCTCCTTCCCTGAAACCCATCACCCTCAAACAGAAGCCATCCTCTTGGCATCCGGGAGGCTCACACTTGGCACTGAGGCTTCTTGATCCTCTACTGACATTATCCTGAGGAGATGCAGTTAAGGAACCTTGCTAGAGAATAGTTAGGGTCGATTTCAAGCTCTCTCTTTTCCCTGCTCCCCTGTGTGGCTCCCTGGGCTCTCTGGAGAGCTGGCCTCACCCCCCATACTTGCTGGGCTGCAGAGCACCCATCTGTCTGCCTGTTCCTCTCTCACTGTCGGTGGGAATCCCTAAGTAAAAGGCGTCTTGGGTACCTTAGTAGAAACTTAAGGAAACCTAAGGTGCCAGTGGGGTGGAGTGTCTCTGGAAAGAGGACTTTTTCACTTCAGTGGTGACTTGTAAATGTGTACCAGTTGGATGAAAGAAGTAGCTCCTGGATGCTAGAAACACCAGTCTTCTTTGGAGTCGTTGCACACTGTTCAGGGTGGTTTTCTTAGAGGCTTCCACTTTTTCCGATTCGGGGTAGGGGGTTCTGTGGGCCAATGTCAGGAGTGTGGAATGGGGGTTTTGCAGACAGGGACCCACACCTCATTAGCAGGTGCCTCCAGCGGAAATTGCTTCCAGATGCTGTGGGCTCTCCTTACACTGATGGAAGTGGCAAAGGAAACCAAGTGTCCAGGCGGCCCCCAGGCTGTGCTCCTGTCTCACAGCGGATAGCGCCTCTCGCGCTCTCTCTCTGAATCCCAAGGGATGACTCTGTGGGGTGGAGTTACAGGGTTGGTGAGTTGAAAAAACAAAACAGAACAAACATATTATTATGATAATGGATGTGAAAGGAAGGAGGTGAGTTGTCAGGTGCCCTTTGGGAGTCATTTGACAACACTGTTGCAAATGATACTTAGGGAAAGCTTTTCCTTTTTGCTCAAGAAACAGCCAGTCACCCAGGTGGTGACTGGGTAAGGTTTCTCAGCCAGCACCTTTTTGACCTGATGAGGAAGCAAATAACAATGTAGGTCTCTTTGTGTCTTCCAACAACCGCCTAGCTCACTGCCTGATCTGACTGCCTCCTCTTTGTTCTTTTCCTTGGAACGCAGGGTCAGCACCCTTTGGACGCGGTGGTAAAAATCTCCTGTCCTTGATGTCCACAGCTGGAATCAATACACCTTTTAGAATACTCTTACATGCATTTTTTTACTTCTCAGCCTATTAGAAACTTGGTAGAATGAGCTGAAAACACTGCCCACAAATCCAAGAACCCTGGGAAACAAGGGATAGAGTCTGCCCTCAGCCAAGGAGGCTGTGTTGCTTGTGTTCCCAAAGTCCTCTTCCCTCCGTTTAATGAGCCACAGCTCCAGGACAGCCCTTGGAAGGAGCGGATGCCAGGATTGTCATTACCTTCATTTTATACGTCAAGTGGGAAGAGAGGAAGTAGAATGCTCGAGTTACTAGAGTCTCTGCTTGAACTCGGGTTTTGAACCCTTAGTCCTCCCAGCAAGAGAGGGGGCTTACCCTTCTAAGCTTTTACCTCTAACCCAGCCACTTACCCTTGCAGCGGGCTCTTTCCCTAACTGTATCTGCCCACATTCACCTTCTCTTATTTACACATCTGCTTATTAAATCTGACTTTAGAAGGGATGCAAGGCAAAAGGTGGACTTAAGAAGAGAAAATATTCATATCATAAGTCGTTATGTCCTCACCAGATGGAAAAAAAATAAACACTTAGATGGTGTTATTTTTTTTTTTAGATGAGTTGGAAGAATGTCCCTGTGTGGATTGAATGGCAAGAAAGGGGAAATAGTCCTCTTTCAATGGGTACTTCCTCTACTTTAAGTTGGCAAGAAATGCTTCAATAACAGGTTGTACAGAAAGTTACTTCAAAGACCTGGATTTGGCACGTTGGATACTCTTGCCACAAACTGTATCCAAAAATGATTTAACTTCCCCCGGTCAGTGATGTGTACAAATGGCACACACACCAGTAACCACACATGCACACAGTGTATGAATTCCCAAATTCCTGACTGCTCATTCCAGCCAGAGAGGTATTGTTTTCAGAGCTAAAAAGAAATGATCGAGTTTGTAGAAGGATATGTGTGAAAATGCTAAAGAAAGAATGAGAATCAGATGCTTCTCAAGACAGGAACTTAGGTGCTTTGCTGAGTTGTTCTGCGCCCTTCCACGCTTTCTGTCATCCGAGGTAACCAGGGAAATGGCCATGGAATCCTGCAGACCTGGAGGGGAGAGGGTGTGGCGGAAGAGTCCTTGGGAATGGTAACGAAGTAGCTAAATCTTCTGAAGGAAGGGCATTTTCGGTTGTTCTTCAGGGGCCTGGCATCTAGGCAGCACATGTTTTTCTAGATCATTGTTGCTCTACTTTCAGCTGGTGGGATTCTTGGAAAAGAAAGACGCCATTCCCAGCACAACAAATTCCCTGCTGGCATGACTGAGCCTAGGAAGAAAACATTTTTTTCAGCTTAGTGCATTAATACTCACAAAAAAATATTTACTGGGGACACGGAGTGGTGGAAAGGTACTATTCTGCATCACAGTTTTTATTTTGAAAAATCCGTGGTGCGAATTCCTGTGTTCGGAGCTAGCTTCTCATCAAGAAAACTAACATTCTCTCCTGTTCTAGTCGTAGCTCAGTTTGATCAAAATGCAAAGGAAACTCAGCTGCCTTTTCTGGGAATTGCTACGCATGGGATGAGGGGGATTTACTGATACGATTACTGCCAGCCTTAGGAATTTTCTCTTGATACTGACTTGACAGTTTTTATATATGCCACTGCTTAGGAGTCTCCATTTTGGATGACATTTAGAAAAGCTATTACTGACCAGTGGGAAATCAGAAACCTGCATCAAGCATTCATCAGAAGCACAACTGAAGAATGGCCTGTATGCTAGAGCATTTTTCTGCCTTTCTGTAACTCTTGATTTGAAGGCTAAATATTTTAACTTGGGACCTGTATATAGCATGTGAGCTATTGTCCTTTTTCATCTGAATGGGCGTTAGGATTATTCAAGGGAAAGACAGAGATTTGAATCATACTATAGAATAGGAAGTGTGATAATTAGCTAGAGAAATATGTTAGCCATATAGGCACCCAGCACTCCCCGTTCTTTCCTGAGGAATGGCAGTGCTGACAGGTGTTAAGTCATGTCATAATATGCATGGCAATAATCTCTGCTTGACAGAGACTGAAGCAAAAATCACGGTTTAGTTAAATATGGGAACACAGAACTGAAAACAAGTGGTACTACACATAAGACTCCTGTCATCCCCCGATCCCAGTACCACACTGACGAGACTAGGTCTGATCAATAAAGTACTCCTGTCTTGTGATTTCTAAAGGAAATATTGGGTTTGCAATATATCTTCTCTTTAAATTATTTCAAATTCCTTTTGGAATTGTCTTTACCCACCATTATTCTCATGAATACTGGCAGAGTCCTAAAAAGAACCATTATCCTTCTTCCTTTTCAAATAGTCCCTTTTTTATAGTTTCTGGCATTCGAGATCAGAATTGAGCACACTGGGAAGTTTGACAATAGAAGCAATATTAGTAGACAACTGAGGGGAAACATCAATCATGAGTATTGGGCCAGACACTAAAATTTGGTTTAAAAAGAGCAATATTAACAGTTAACGTTTTCAGTAATGCCTCTTTGACATCGAGCTCCAGCTTAAAGAAATCTTGAGAGGTCCCTTGTGGTCTTCAGAGTCGCTTTACTGTCCTGGTTTTACAGATGAGAGCTTAGCTTCAGAGAAGTTAAGTGACTCACTCAAGGAGCTGGAGAGGAGAGTTTGTTTCCTGGTACAGAAACATTTCTGAAGACGTTAGCTTTCTGCTTCTGGGTTTATCCATTTCTAAAATCTATCCTGGGTTTTCTTTGGCATGATTCCTTTCACTAACTAGGGAATTCCACTTGTTTGGGAGTTGAAAGGCAACAGGCCTAACATAGAGTTTTTGGTAGAATTTGGTTATACATATAAACAGAACATATACCTCGCCTCCAAATGAGCAGAACTAGAAGTGCTGCATGTTGCTATAGGACAGAAGGTACTATAATCACCACACATCTTTATTTGCAAGATGCTATCAAATGTAGAACATCACCGATTAAACAACTTTTCAGGGAAAAAATGACATTTTACATAAGATGCACATATCACTAAGGTGCATTCCATTGTAAGAAATGGGAAAATAGGAAGCTAATATATGTTCTATAAAGGAAGTAAGAAATTACCATTATGTTTCCCTACTAAAATATGTATTCTTTTCAATGTATATCATTTTCAGAATGGAGAATCTATAATCTATAGCAGAAAATCTATAATCCTCTCTGTAACATTACTGCATTTCTGAAAGAAAAAAAAAACACAAAACTTTGAAATAGAAGGAATGAAATACAGGGGGCGACATGTCTGGTATTTAGAGCTCCTCAGAAGAAGTACATTCCCTGCCTCGAAGAATGAGAAAGCAGAACTTAAAAGTATATCACCTTTCAGCACACAGAGACATTATGATTTCTTCCAACTCAAAAAGTTCATTGTTTTATTAAAATGAAGAAGGAAATAAAAATGCTCCAGTTGACATAACTGATTAGTAAAACACTCACTGGTGCCACGACTCTTATCCCAAGAAATGCAGAAATGCAGTAGTCACTGGTCAAATGGAATGGGGCTGGGAGAGAGCAATTGACAGTAACTGAGTCACTTTCTTCTGACATATTATTTTTAAATTGTTTTACATAACCAGCAGGCTGTGTTTCTTAGGAATGCCTTAAGAATTTTAAGGGTTTGCCCAGAGTTGACAGAAGTCCCCATCAGTCACCAGTGATCACTGCTGCAATGGGTTCATTTTAACCTTGAAAATACCAGGATTTTATTAATGTAAATTGCTGGTAGTCTTTGTCAAATCACTTGCAAGCTCAACAAAGAGAGTGAAAATAATAATAATAAAAAGAGGCAATAGAAGGCCACCAGGTTGCTGAGAGGTTCCAGCATTCTGGGTATAAATCTGGGAAAGAACTCTGTGTACCAGCCACCTAAAAGGCTTTGGCTTGGTAAGCAGGCTTGCCGTGAGCCTGTGATGGGAAAAGTACCTGGGCGTCCCCCCGCCCCACCCTGCAGCTTCTATGGGTTCAGGCCAGCTGAAGGGACAAGCTCTCCCCTCTCTATTGAGATGGTAACTCTGACCTCACAATTACAAACATGGGGCCCTGGCTTCATATTGGCCCTGTTTCCTAGGGGCAAAAAAAAAAAAAAAAAAGTCATTTGCTTCTAGTTTGATGCTTAATAGTATGCTGAAAACATCCAGATCCTTATTCACTACCAGGGAAGACTGTTGTGGGTAGACAGAGAAATGAAAAGGGAAAGAAAGCGGACGACTTTGCACTATCCCGTTGGGTATGTGATGTGTAACTCCATGCCAGGGGCCCTCACCCTGGGCCGCTGGAAGGATGTTCTAATTACCTAATGTGGAAGACCCTGCCATTGTCCTTGGCTTCTGTGTCTGAAACTCCCAGGTGCAAGCCAGGGAGCCGTGTGGTAGCAAGAGTGTCTCGTGGAACTAGCGGAAGGCACTATGGAAATGAAGGTAATTTGGCCCTGACAACTCAAGTTACAGGAAACAGAAACAAAAGTCAAATCAACTGTTACTGTTGTCTTGCTGCTGCTAAGTACACCCAAGCATACGGAAAGCTGGAATTCTCACTAGCCAAAAAAGAAAAAGAAAGAAAAATACGATCCCATCAGAATGAACCTGATCTTCTCAAGAAAAAAAAGGAAAAGAAAAAAAAAAGCCCGTTGTTTTGTTTTGTTTTGTTTTGCAGGGTTTGGGCAAAATCTGTTAAAGAGAGAAACCTTGGGCGTATTTGTTAAAGGTGCTGCTAGCCAGAGAAATCTTGTTCAAGATAGATCAGTAGTTTCTGGCTTAAAAATATCTGGGGGGGAAAAAAAAAAAGTCCAGGTTTTAGCAGAGCTTCAAAGCAAAAGCATGATTTAGCGATCCAGGCTGACAGGGGAATGTAGAAGTTTGTCTTACGGTGATTCATCTCTTGCTCACGGGGAAATCTGAAGAATTTTCTTCATCTTCTCAGGCCTGTATTTGTTACTTTTTTTTTTTTTTTTCCTGGCAAATTACTTGCAGTGGCTCATAAAGGGGGAGTGCAGGAGGTGAGGGGTAAGGAGTCCTGAGCTCTTTCCCCGTTTCTGTCATGATGGTTAGGCTTGTTGGCGACTGACCATTGCTGAGCCTCAATTTCATCACAGATCAAAGGAGAAATCTGAACACACAATATTTAAGCTGCTTTACTGTTCCAAAAGCCTGGTTCTTTGCTTTATTAACCCTTACCTCAGTTGCGTCCTTACTGACGTGTTTATCCTCCGGTGTAGACACGGTCTAGTTGTACTCTCCTCCTCAGCAATATGCTCCAGATTCTCCTTCCTGTCTTCCCGGGGACGATTTCTCTATACTTGAATAGCTTCCACAGCTTTTCTCTGCACTTGGCTACAGTGATGTCTCTGGGGTAGACAGCAGTGTTGGAGAAAAGGCCCAAATAAATTTAAGCTTGAGTAGTGCTGAGGTAGGAGAAGTACCCAGGGCGTCCATCTCCACCTTTGGCAAATCGAAGCCCCTAATGCTGTGTGTGGCTCTGTGAGGGGAGGGAGCCCTGGCTCACAGAGAGCCTACCTGGCCCAGCCCATTCAGCCGCCCATAGACCAGTGCCCTTGCTTAAGCGACATCCCCTGTTTGCAGCTGAGCACCTGCTTCAGCTGAAGAAAAGGATTGGGTCCCTTGGCTGAGCCCACTCCCAGCTCCATGGTAAGTTCTTCTGAGATCGTCCCATCTTTAGGGCCATGCTTGCACCAAGCAATTCGGACAGCATTTCATATTTTGGCAGGAGTTTTCATTTCTTCCTTTAATGGAGTGCAAAGAATCTTCTCCTTGTGAAAGCCATCTTAGAGGTGTTCAGCTTTGTTTAAAAAATAGTTAACTTGTGTTTAAATCTTAGTCTCGAGGAGAGCTGCTAACATCCAGTTTGGACATCAGGCCCCCTCTTCATTAGCAGATCAGGAATAAACAGTTTAATGAGTAACATCAGGCTAACACTATACTTTGTAGAATTCAGCAGGTACACCCTGGTTCATAATTGACTCACTGATACGTGCAGATCTGACTGAGTTTTAGTAAAATGGATTCTGAGGAGGAAAATTTAATAGTATTATTGGGTGGTGAGAATTAGCCAGACTGAATCAGTAAAAATCTGAATGGGGAAAAAAGGGTTTTTCAATATTTATTTTCTTATCCTAGGAACAATAATAAATACTATTGAGTATCTCCTCTGTCAGACACTGTTCTAAGTATCTCTTTCATATACAACATCTCCTTTATTTAACAATGACTGTGTTAGGATAGGTGACTAGAAAAGTACCAAGCGGGAAGGCTCCCTAACCCTATTCTAACAGACAAACGAATGCTCTGGAGCCTTCTGGAATACTCCGTGTTTGCCAGGGGTTAAAACCCCATGGGCCTCTCGTATCCAGGCAATGTGATACGTGAGTGAGGACAGGCAAGTGTGAGATGCAGGGAATGATGGAGACTGTGGACCACTGGAGAGCACATTCTAGTTGATTGTAATTTTGATGAAATGGGGTTGTGGTTTCTCTGATCTTGTGATGTTTTCTTCCATAAAATCCAGAAATCCCAAAATGTTCGTAAAGTGCTAGACAGGCCAAGCACAATCCATCTAAGAGACAGATGTGCTTTCCTGACCCCAGTTCACGCCCTTTGCTCTCTGCTGTTTATTTGCACATGTTACATACTACTGTCTCGTCACAGGTAATCTCCTGCTCTGTATACAGGAAGTCTCCAGCTTTGGAATACGGGATGTATTACAGATGACCATTCAGAATGGCCACTCTCACCAGGGACTCATTTCCCTTTTGTGTGACTCCTTGCCTCCAGTGCATGTAGAACCTTGCCCTATCAAGCATTTCAGCTATTCTCTCCTCCTTAACATCCTTTTCCTTCTTATTTTTCCTTTCTTGCCCCATGACCTGTAATGGCAGAGGGTCAACAGGCTGTCCTCGAAGCTGTAGATCCTTCATGCATGGATGGATTCCTACAGCTAAAGGCCTTAGCCATCACTGCCACTTGTCAAGGACCTACCAAGCAGCCTGATCTTCCCTTTCCTCAGTCTTCCCTAAGACTTCACTTTCCAGGCTTATTCACAGAAGACTCGAATCCTCTTCTAAATCTTGTAAGACCTCTGCCTCAATCCCTTTTCCTACTACCTAGGATCCTCATTCAAGAACAGTGAATTCCCTTTTTCTCCTGTGTGGGACCCTCAATGGGGTTTCCTTACCTACTGTTTGAGACAGGGAAGTCAAGGTGTATTCTGGCCAGTGAAAGGATAGTATGGTTAGGGTGAGAACGGTGTAGACTGATTTCTCTGTAACTGATGTCAAGTGCAGTATTGTTCCATAACAACGATATTAAACTTGGAAGGTTGGTTCTCAAGTACCATTGTGTAACACACTATCCTGAAGCTGGATGAGAGATGATTAGATTTTTCCACCCTAGTGTCCATCAAAGGGCAAAGGCTGTGTAATCCCCTCATTTCCCCCAAACCCCTTCCTCTGTAAATTTTTTAGAAGACTTAGGACTTATCATAAAAGTTTTGAGCATTTTTAATTCTACTTTTTGCTCTATTTATCTAAATTTGAAAATATCTTAGATTATTTATATGCATAAAAATAGTTATTTCTAAAATATAAGCCACATTTATTCTGGGCTTCCAATATATTCTATACACTATTTTATATAGTTGGCAATATATAAACGCCAGATTGAGAACCACAGAATAGTATGGGTTAAATTAGACTTTATAGAGAGACCTAAGAAAACTTCCATGGAGGGACTTTATTACAAATGGCCAATCTACAGTGTTCCTTCTTTGAATAAATATTTGTTGAAAAGGCAAAGGAAGTTGGTCTTTATTGAGGTCTAAAAATGTATGTCCTTTAAGTATGTTATCTCTTTGAAACCACAAAGGTTGTTGTAGGTATCCATCATTTTACAGATGAGAACACTGGAGCAAAGAATGGGAGTGGCCAAACCGATAATGAGGGCAGTGGTCACAGAGCTAGCAGAAAGAAGCTGGGGAACCAGATCCTGAAAGGGGAGTCGGGGGAGTCCCTATTAGAATTAACGCTGTGTCTCTGTACCAAGGGTAGACATAAGAGAGGATAATTGTGATGGCTCGTTTTATGTGTCAACTTGCCTGGATCACAGGATGCCCAGATGGTCAGCTAGGCATTATTTCTGAGTGTTTCTGAAGATGTTGCTGGAAGAGGTTAGTATTGCAATCAGTGGACAGTGGAGACCATTCCCATCCCCAGTGTGGATGGGCATCCCCCAATTCATTGGGATATCAGTGGAACTAAAAGGTGATGGAAGGAAGGAGGGATTCACCCCCTCCTGCCTGCCTACTTGAGCTGAGACCTCGGTCTTTTTCTGCCCTCAGGCTGGGATTTACACCATCAGCTCCCGTGATTCTTGGGCCTTCAGACTCGGACTGGAATCACAACACTGGCTTTCCTGGGTCTCCACCTCGCAGGTGGCAGATTGTGGGGCTTTTTCATCCCCCACCATCTGTATCCAGTTTTGTAAATAATCGATCTTTCTCTGTTCCGTTTTGCTTCTGTTTCTCTGGAGAACCCTGACTAATACAATAGTAAAAATGTTCCCAGGCAAAAAATAAGGTTCAGTAAAAATGAGAGATTTTTGAAAAATCTGAGTTGAGAAAATATAAACAGACATGTTGTTGGGAGTAAGTAAAGGACACATAAATGAGAAGTGAAGTAAAAGAATGTCTTACCTTGAAAATGTACTCTGCTTCAGCTTTTTATTACACATGTAATCAAAAATAATGAAAACAAAAATCCCAAAGCATTTTTCTTCTAAGATAGTTCATTCTTCAAGTATGCTATAAAATCAAGAACATTTTAGTTTGATTTTTTAAAAACTTTCTTCAACAAAAAAAGGAAACTTTTAGTTTATAAAAAAAGATTGACCTATTATGGAAATGTAGGAGTTGGTTTTCGGATGGATTTATTAAACTATAACTGCCTCCTTGGGTACTCACACACTTTTTATTCCGGTCATAATTCTTGGATGGAAAGAATGTGAACGTTTTGAAGCTTCCATCTAGAACGTAAGTGGGTAAAGCGAAACATTGCACATCATCTCTGAGGCCTGCATTGCAGTGGTAGACCTCTGAAATACATGCAGTCATTTCTAAAACAGTTTTTTTGAAGCATAATTTACTATCACATTCACTCATTGCACATGTACAGTTAAATAATTCTTTTTTTTTTTGGGGGGGGTGGAGCCCAGCAGAGTGCTTGAACTCATGACCCTGAGATCAAGACCTGAGCTGAAATCAGGAGTTGGGTGCTTAACCAACTGAGCTACCCAGGTGCCCCACAATTCAATAACTTTTAGTATGTATGTAAAGAGTTGTGCAAGAGACCCTCCAATCCAGCTTTAGAACATTTCTGCTAACCTACAGATTTCCCTTTTGCCCATTTTAGGTCATTCCCAGCTCATATCCCCTACCCCAGGTAACCACTGACTTTTTATAGATTTGCATTTTTCTAGAAATTTAATTAAAATGGAATAATATAGGGGCACCTGGGTGGTTCATTCGGTTAAGCATCCCGCTCTTGATTTCAGCTCTGGTCATGATCTCAGGATCCTGAGATCTATCCCCACCTCGGGCTCCATGCTCAGGGAGGAGTCTGCTTGAGATTCTCTTTTCACTCTCCTTCTGCCCCTCCCCCTGCTCATGCTCTAAATAAATAAATAAATAAATAAATAAATAAGATCTTTAAAATGGAATAATACAATATGAGGCTTTTGAGTCTTTCTTTACATTTCATAGTTCTTTTGAGGTTCATCAGTGTTAGTATGTATCAGTAGTTCATTTCTTTTTGCCAGTGAATAGCATCACATTGTTTCTATATTTTGGTCATTGGTTCGGGTTGCTTCCAGTTTGGGGCGACTATAATAAAGCTTGGATAAGCATTTATGTGCAGATTTTTAGGTGGATATTACCTGTACATTTCTCATGGGTAGATGCTTAGGGAGTGGAATTGCTGGGTTATATTATAAATACACCTTAAATTCTACGAAACCGTCCAACTTTTTATAAGCGGCTGTAGCACTTTATATTCCCACCAGGAATGTGTAAGGAAGGATTTCTCTTTCTCCATATCCTCTCCAACAATTGGTATTGTCAGTTGTTGTTGTTTTCTTTTTCTTACTTATATCCAGTCTGGTGTGTGTACATCGGTCTCTAGTTGGAGTTTTTATTCTGCATTTCTATACTAACTATTGATGTTGATCATGTTTTTATGTTCCATTTACCCACTCATATGTGTTTGGTGAAATATCTTTAAATCTCTTGGCTCTCTTATTATCAGGCTGTCTACTTATTATGGAATACTGAAAGTGTTTTTAAATTTTGGAGACAAGTCATTTATCAGATATCTGACGTATACATACGTCTTTCAAGTGCGTGCCTTGTTTTTTTCATTTTCTCAGTGAAGTTTTTTGAAAAGCAAAAGTTTTTAATTTTGAAGAAGTCAAATTAATCATCTTTCTTCTTTAAGATATTGTTTTTGTGTCACATCAGTGCCCACAGTTAACAGATTTTCTCTTATATTTTCTTCACAAGTTTGATAGTTTTTGTTTTTCATTTAAGACTGTGATCCATTTTGAGTCAATTTTTGTGTGTAATGTGAGGTAAGGATCTAAGTTCTTTTTTCTTTTCTCTCTTTCTCTCCCTCTCTTCCCCCCCCCGCCCCCCACATATAGATATTCAGTGCTCCTGTAACTGTGGTTGAAGAAACTGTCCTGGGGTGCCTAGGTGGCTCAGTCAGTTAAGTGTGTGACTCTTGATTTCAGCTCAGGTCATGATCTCAGTGCCTTCAGGTCGAGCCCACCTTCCAGCCGTACAACCAGCCCCACATCAAGCCCTACCTTGGGTTCCATGCTCAGTGTGGAGTCTGCTTGTCCCTCTCCCTCCCCCTGCTTGTGCTTGCTCTCTCTTTCAAATAAATAAAATCCTTTTTAAAAAGAAAAAAAAAAATTGTCCATTACCCATTGAATCACTTGGGACCCTTTTAGTGAAAATCAACTGACCATAAATACAAGGCTTTATTTCTAAACTTTCAATTGTGCTCCTTTGATCTATATGTCTGTCCTTACTCCAATACTATACTGTCATGATTGGTGTAATTAACCTTATCAAAAGTTTCAAAATTAGGAAGTAAAAGTCATCTTAATTGGTTTCTGCTCTGTTTTGTTTTCAAATTTGTTTGGCCACTCTAAATCCTTTATATTTCCATATGAATTTTGGGGGCTTCTTGTCAGTTTCTAAAAATAAATGAATGAATACATACATAAATACATACATACATACATGCAGAAATTTTGATAAGGATTTCTTTGAAGTTACAGCTTTGGGAAGAATCGCCATCTTAATATTGAGTCTTCTAATACATTAACATTAAATGTCTATCCATTTACTTTTAAAATGTTCTCACACTGTCTAGAATCTCCATTATATGGTTGATTAGAAGTGGTAAGAGCAGACATCCTTGAATTGTTCGTCGTCTTAGGAGGAAAGCATTCATTATTTTACCATTAAGCCTGATACTAGTCGTAAGGAGTTTTTGTTGGTGGTGGTGGCAGTGGTTTTTTGTTTTGTTTTTTTACGGTGTCTTTTTATCAAGTTGAAGTTTCTTTTTAGTTTGTGGAGAGTTTTTAGTCATGAATGTGTTTTTGATCGAGTCAAGTGCCTTTTCTGCCTGACTTAAGAGATAATGTGGTTTCCTCCTTTATTAATATGATGTATTACATTACAGGATTTTACGATATGAAACCGAATTTGTATTGTTGAGATAAATCTAATTAGGTGATGGTATAAAACCTTTTTATATGTTTTGGCATTTGGTTTGTTAATATTTTGCTAAGGATTTTTACACTTATGTTCATCAAGGATATTGCTATGTAGTATCCTTCCTTTCTGAAAGTCTGAGGAGGATTTGTATTATTTCTTAATTTGTATTATTTCACTTAATAAAATTTGCCAATGAAGACATTTAGTCCTAAATTTTTCACTGTGGACGGATTTCTCATTATTAATTCAATTTCTTTACTTCATATGGGTCTATTCAGATTTTCTATTTCTTCTTGAGTCACTTTTGACTATTTAGGTCTTTCTATGAAGTTGTTCATTTAATGTATGTTGTCTAATTTGGGATCATGTTTTTCATAATTCTTATTTATATTCATTTTGATTTCTTTTGGTTTAGCATTGTAGTTTCCTCTTATATTACTGATTTTGACAATTTGTGTCATAATTTTTTGGTGAATCTAGCTAATGGTTTGTCGATTTTGTTGATTTTCATTTTTAAAAGCAATTTTTGGTTTAATTGATTTTTCTCTACTGCTTTCTATTTTCTATTTCTTTGATTTCTGTTCAGATCTTTACTATTTCCTTCCTTCTGCTTGCTATGAGTTTAATTTGCTCTTCTACTATTTTCTAAAGGAGAAAGTTGAGATTATTGATTGGAGACTGTTCTTTTTTTTTTTTTTTTCCCCTTTGGGATTTTAAACTATAAGTTTATCTCTAAGTGCTGCTTTAGTTGCATCCCATAAATTCTGAGATATGTCTTTTTTATTTCATTCAGTTCAAGCTTGTGATTTCTCCTTAGCCCGTGAGTTATTTAGTAATGTGTTAGTTTCCAAATATTTGAGCATTTCCCGAAGTTCTTTTGTTGTTGATAGCTAATTTAATTCTACTGTGATTGGAGTACATACTTTGAATGATTTCAACCCTCCTAAATGTATTAAGACTCATTTTAGTGCCTAACATATGGCTTATTCTTGTATGTAGTCTATTTAAGCATGTTCTGTGCATGCTTGAAAAGAAAATATATTCTTTTGTTGGGTGGAGTGTCTTCTAAATGTCAATTAATCAAGTTGGCTAATAGTCTTGTTAAAGTCTTCTATATTCTTACTAATTTTGTGTCTAGTTTTTCTATAAGTTATTGAGAAAAGTTATTGAAATTTCAAACTATAATACTTAAATGTACAATTCCTCTTTAAATTCTGCCTTTTTTCTTTCATTTATTTTAGGGGTCTATTTTTAGATCCATATATATTTATAATTGTTGTATCTTCCTTATGTATTGACAGTCCTATCATTCTGAAATATTTTTTTTCTAGTAGTATTTCTGTCTAAAAGACTGTTTTGGTTGATATAATTTTTAAAGATTTTATTTATTTATTTGTTGAGAGAGAGACACAGCAAGAGAGGAAACACAAGCGGTGGGAGTGGGTGAAGGAGAAGCAGGCTTCCTGCCGAGCAGGGAGCCTGATACAGGGCTCAATCCCAGGACCCTGGGATCATGACCTGAGCCAAAGGCAAATGTTTAACGACTGAGCCACCCATGCACCCCTATTTTGGTTGATATTAATGTAGTTACTCCAGCTGTCTTATGGTCACTATTTGCATAATATATGGTTTTTCATCCTTTTACTTTCACACTATCTATATCTTTGAATCTAAGGTGCATAGCAGGTAGTTGGATCTTACTTTTTTCCAGTTTGATAATTAGTGTCTTTTGATAGTACTGTTTAGTCTATTCACATTTAATGTAATTATTGATCAAATTGGATTTACATCAGCCATTCTTCTAGGTATTTTTTATATTGTCATATGTTCTTGTTTCTCATTGCTCCTTTACTGTCCTCCCTTGTGTTAAACAAATACTTATTAGAGTATCATTTACATTCCTCTGTTGACTTTTAACCATGTATTTTTAAAGTTACTTCTTAGTGGCTGCTCTAGAGATTAATATGTTTCTTTTTTTTAATTTAATTTTAGTTTTTTGGTGTTCCAAGAGTCACTGTTTATCCACCACACCCAGTGCTCCATGCAATACGTGCCCTCCTTAGTACCCACCACCAGGCTCACCCATCCCACCACCCCCCTCCCTTCCAAAACCCTCAGTTTGTTTCTCAGAGTCCACAGTCTCTCATGGTTTGTCTCCCCCTCTGATTTCCTTTCAGCATTTAAAATCGGTCATTCCACAGTCTTCCAATCTAATGAGAGGACAGGTATTAATCATGTTATTCCCTTGTATGTTAAGAATTATTTTTTTTCTTGTCATTTAATTTTTTTCTCCTTGTCTTTCAGCAGTTAACTATGATATGTCTAGGTGTTTCTTTGTGTTTGTCCTACGTGGAGTTCAATGACCTTGGATCTGTAGATTAGAGTTTTTCATTAAATATTTTTTCTAACTATTTCCATTTCTCTTCTGCTTGGATTCCTTCTACACATATGTCAGTACACTTCATGTCTCATAGGTATCTGATGTTCTGCTCATTATTCTTTAATCTTTTTTATCTACTTTCTTCAGATTAAATGATTTCTTTTGCTCAATCTTGAAGTTTACAGATATGTTCTTCTACAGTCTTAAATCCGCTATCATCTTCCCTAATACACTTTAAGTTACACTTTTCACTTTGAGAATTCTCATCTTTTATACTTTCTATATGTTTATTAAGATCCTCCATTTCTCTTTATTTTGGCTCAGTTTTACATTTACGGATAAGTTGCAAGGATGGTACACAGTTCCTATATGCCCTATACTCACTTTTCTCTATCGTTAACATATTGCATTTATCGCAACTGAGCCAATATTGATGCATTATTATTTACTGAAGTCTGTACTTCTCTGTTCTAGGCCTTATCCAGGAAATCACATTATCTTAAGTTTTTATATCACCTTAGACTGTTACAGACCATGATAGACTCTCAGCCTTTTTGTGTTTTAGTTAACCTTGACTATAGTAAGGGATATTACTTGGAATTTTGTAGATCATCCTTTCATAGGAATTTGTCCTTATATTTTTCTCATGGTTAGACTGAAATTAGGGGCTTTTTGGAGAAGGATCACAGTAAACTGTTACTCTTAATCACATCGTCTCAAGGGTCCATAGAGTATTAATATCATGTATCACTGATTATATTAATTTTGATCCCTTGGCTTTGACAATGTGTGTGGTTTCTCCTGTGAAAAGTTACTCTTTTCCAACTTTATGTGCTGTACTCTTCAGAAGTAAATGACTATGCACTCCCTAAACTTACGGTGTGGGGAGTTAACCTCCACCTCCTTGCAGTGAGAGCATCTACATAAATTATTTGAAATACCTCTATGTGAGAGATCTGTTTATTCTGTTCTATTTTTTAATTTAATAATTTACTTGTATGTATATGGAGATAGATTCTTTATACTTGGGGCTATAACCCAATGCTGTATTATTGAACAGAGCTTAGTATTCCTGAACAGAAATGATATCATACAGAAACCTGGTCCTGTAAGAAGAAATGAAGAATACCAGGAAGAGTGTAACATCCCAAAATGTATCTAAAAGGACGTTTAAAAATCATTTATGTCATTATATACCACTAATTTTTTGAAGACTATTGACTACATTTCTTTAATGTCAATTTTGTAGCATATATGGAAATAAAATGTATGACAAAGAGCACAAAGGATGGGTGGATTGTAGTTGGAAGTACATTGTAGAAATGTGCTTATGCTTTTTGTGGAGTAACTTAACATTTCTGAAGATGGACTCTTATAAGTTAAAGATACATAATGAAATCTCTGTAATTGCCACTAAAAAAGTCAATACAAGGAGGCATAGCAAGTGATCAGTAGAAGAGATAAAATGAAATGCTTACAATATATTGTTCACCCCCCAACACTGCATTTCCAGTGGAATGGCTAACCTAAATTTTGAAGAGGAAGTGGGGTAACTGGAGTTCCTATACGCGGCCAATGGGAGTATAATATGTATAAACCACCTTGGAAAACTGTTTGGCAGAGTCTTCAAAAGATAAATGAAAACCTTGTGTATGACTCAGCAATTCCAGTCTTAGCTCTTCACCCCTCACCCTCCCAAAAGGAAAATATATATCAACAAAAGGTCTTGTTTAAGAAGCTTTATATCAGCTTCATTCATACAGCAAAAAACTGGAACTAGCCTAAGTATCCATTCAAAAGAGATTGGATAAACATGTTAAGGCATGTTCACTTAGTGGAATACTAAAACAAAAGAACAAACGAATGGACACAAGATCATGAATGGTGCTCATAAAAACACAACGTGAAGTAAAATAAATCAGGTATATATTTTGTGAATCCTTTCATGTGAAGTTCTAAGTTACACCACATTCATCTGTTGTAATAGAAATAACATCAATGGTTGCTTCTAATGGGGGATAACTTACTGGGAAGGGGTCTGAGGGAACTTTCTAGAGTTATAAAAATGTTTTTTCCTTGACAGAAGTGGAAGTAAACTCAGCATATCATTTGTCAAAACTAATCAAACATTTAGGAAGTGTGCATTTAAGATATATGTGTTAGTAAATTATACCTTAATAAAATACTACAATGAGTAAAGGACCGGTAACTGAAGTCAGTGAGACCAACTTGCAGGCTGTTGAATATTTCAATTAAGTAATGAAGACATTCTGAAATAAGGCCCATAGTCTTAGCAACTGAGGAGAAAAGAATAATTCCATGATACTAAGAAAGGGGAAACTATAAGAATTGGAGACCAATTATAAAGAAAATTAATAAAAAGAAAAGAGTAAAAGAAACCTTCCAGGCTTTTGGATTGAATAATAGCTAGGTCATAATACCA
Organism: Potos flavus; assembly: GCA_028534135.1. Taxonomy (NCBI): domain Eukaryota; kingdom Metazoa; phylum Chordata; class Mammalia; order Carnivora; family Procyonidae; genus Potos; species Potos flavus. The sequence continues at coordinate 41,357,576 of CM052895.1, forward strand.
TTTTCCAAGAATAGGAAATCAGAAAGAACGAGTTTAAGGGGGAAATGAGATAGGTCCTGGTTATCCTGAATTTAGATGTTACGTAGTCAGAAATACTTAGCATCAATTACGTAGTTAGAGATCCTTAGTATCTGGATTTTGAGTAACAGATTTGGGCTAGATAGGTAAATTTGGGATTCATAAAGGTTTGAAATGACTTAATTGATTGTCATTTGTGCTTTCTTTTGAGTATATTTTTTAAAAATTCTAATATAATTTACCATGTTGTTTCATGGTGTGGATATTTTTATGCCATAATTTCCGGCAGGAACAGGGATTTTTACCTACATATGTTTAGGGAAGAATATCTAGAAAAGAGTCACCTAAGAGCTAGAATCATAGGGGAAGGGATTCCTTGTGTATATAATTTATTTTCATAATGAATTTACTCATTTTTTTCTCACTATAACATAATATATGTTCAGTGTAGAATATTAGAATATTCTGAAAACACAGGAAACTTTAAAGGAAAAAAAACCCACCCATATTCTGACTACTTAATTTAAACCATTTTAACATTTGTTACATATTTTAAACTTTTTCTGTAGTATATATATATATATGAATGGTTATATTTATATGTTATATTTTTAGTGATATAAACATAATATACCCTATTACAAACATTGTACAAATCAGTTAATTTTATTGGCATATTTTAATGGCTACACAATGTTGTTAATTTTCTTTAGATACACCACTAACTATTTAGCAAATAACAAATTGCTGGATATTTAGACATAATTTTCCACTTTAAAAAAAAAAAAAACTTTTATTGCCCATTTATTCAATTACATCCTTAGGATAAGCTTCTGGAATTTCAATTAATGAATGAAAATACTTACACAGAAATTTTACTTCTAGTAATGATGGCATGTGTTAGCTGATTCCTCTCTGAGAGAAAAAGAATAAAGCATGACAAATACTATTATTCATGACAATTAGGGCACTGGAAAAATGACCACAGGTAGATAAGACTTTGAAAAATGCTTACTTCTGGAAAAACTACCACCACATTGGTAAGAATGGCTGTTAGTGGCCTTCTTCCCTGGGGGAATTTTGCCCTCACTTCACCCCAGCTTGAGTGTTAAAAATCTATAACTTGACCAGCTGGAGGAGGCCAATTAAGAGAGGTGGTAGAGAAACTTGAAATCTAAGTTTGGAACTTTTATAATCTAGATAAATTTGGGATAAATTGCCACCTTAATGATTTTGAATCTTTTAATACATGAATAGAACATATCTCCCAATTTATATAGGTTCTCTTTAAATTCTCTCTCACACACAATGATGAATAGAAATAGTGGGGGACTTTATTTCTACCTTCTTCCCAATCTTAAAGAGAAAATGTTTAATCTCTTAGGATTAAGTACAATGGTAGGTGGAAAATCTTTTTGTACATTACTGGTTTGTGAATCTTTTTTCCCTATCTAGTTTGGTGACTTTAAAAAAAAACCATAAATGAGTAGTGAGTTTACATCTACTAAGATCGTATTTTTTTCTCTCTTTTTTAAGTTGTTGAATAACTTTGCTTGACTTTTGAATCTTAAAACAAATTTGCATTCCTCAGATAAACATTTCTTGGTCTCGATGCATTATTCTTATTATCGAGTTATTATCGAGTTATGCCAGCCTCATTACAGGGGTTGGGAGACAGTCCCTTCTCCTGTTTTCTAAACAGAATATGTATAAATTGTATCATTTTTAGAATTCATCATGGAAGCCATCTGGGTGTGGAGTTTTTCTTTATGAAAAGTTTATTACAAATTCACTTTCCATTATAGATAATGGGCTATTTGGATTCCTTATTTCTCTTCTTTCTTATTTCTTCTTACCGCTACTTCTTATCTCTCTTTGTGTATTTCCGTTGTGTCAGTTTTAAAATGTATTCTTGAATGAAACTGAGTTTTTTATCTAAAATTTCAATGTTTGTAGCATACATTTCTTATAAGCACTCTCTTGTTACCTTCTTCATTTATAGTGTGGGGATGTTCTGTTTCATTCCCTTTCCCCCCACTATCTAGGATTTATCAATTTTATTAATCTTTTTAAAAAGTTAATTCTTCTTTCTGCTTCTTATGTCATTTATTTCTCTTCTTGTATTTATTACTTACCTTTTGCTACTTAGGTTTCAGTTTGCCTTTTTCATCCTTGTTAATATGAAAGCTAAGATTGTTGATTTTAAATATCCTTTTCTAATATATACATTCATGAGGTAAGTTTACATGCACTCACTGTTAATTGCAAGCCATGTATTTTGAGAAGTTGTGTTTGCATCGTTATTCATTTCAACATACATTCTGATTTCCCTTGCAATTTCTTCTTGACCTACAGGTTACAAGTATGTTGTTTAGTTTTCATGTATTTGGAGATTTTTCAGATAATTTTGTTGTGAATTTCCAGTTTAATTATATTGCAGTAAGAGCATGTACTCTGTATGATTTCAATCCTTGGCAATTTATTGAGTATTATTTTATTAATAAGAAGTTGTTAATCCACGAATGTTCCATAAGCACCTCTAAAGAAATGCAGTTTATGAAAAGAATAAATGACTATGAAAGAAACATATGTTATGCAATTATTTAATGTAGTGTTCTATAAATACCACATAAATTTATTTGATAGTGCATTTAAAATACTTTCATGTTGTGGGTTTTTGTTTTTGTTTTGTCCCTTGTTGTATCAAGTACTGAGAAAGAAATGTTAAACATCTCTAGGGAAAGTTATGAGTGTCCCTTTAGTTCTGTCACTTTTTGTTTCGTATATTGGAAGCTTTGTTATTAGGTGCATGCACTTTTACGATTGCTATGTCTTATTGGTATCTATGTGTGTTTCTCAAGATATTTCTCATCTTGATATCTTTGTTGTCTGACCTTAATGTGGCCACTCCCAAGTTTCATGGTATGTCTTTTCAAATCTTTTACTTTTACTCTGTGCCTTTGCAATTCAAGTACATCTGTTGTAAACATTACCTAAGTGGAGCTTACTTTATTTATCCAGTCTGAAAATGTCTCCCTTCTGATAAAAAAAATTTCACCCATTCACACTCAGTGTGATTATTGATGTGGTTGTGTTTAAGTATACTATTTTGTTATCTATTTTTTACTTGTCCAATCTGATTTTGTTTATTCGTCTTCCCCTCCTTTCTTCTTTGAATTATCAATTCTTTCATCGCTTCTCGGCCTTTTGGCTAAGATCAAGTGAATTATCAATTCTTTCTTACTATTCCACTTTCTCTCTTCTATTATCTTTTTATTCACATATTTTGCGTGAATGGATGTGCTGGCTTGCTCTAAGAATTACAATACGCATCTTTAACTATCACAGTCTAACTTAAAGTAGTATTATGCCATTTTATGAATAGTATTAAATTTACAACACAATCTTTTGTTTACTTCCTCTCGCATTTTGTCTTATTGTTCTTATATATTTTGATAATGATAAATTATAAGCCCACAATACATTGTTACTGTTTTTGCTTTAAACAGTCAATTGTCTTTTGAAGAATTTAAAAAGTGTAATGCTGAATAATATTCCATGGTGTAGATGCATAATCTTTGATGAATCCATTCAACTGATGGGCATTTTGGAGGTTTTTTCCCACCTTTTGTGTGTTATGAACAGTGCTGCTTTGAACATTTGCGTGCACATTTTTATGTGGTCATGCTTTCGTTTTTCTTGGGTATGCAGTTAGGAGAAATTTCTGGGTTACAAGGTAATTCTGTGTTTTGAGGAATTACTGCAGTATTTTCCAGAATAGCAACACCATCTTCCATTCCTACCAGCAGTGTGTAAGGGTTCCAGTTTCTCCACATCCTCACCAACATCTGTTGTTAACCTGTCTCTCGGACTCTAACCATCCCAGTGGATGGGAATTAGTATTCCATTGTGGTTTTGATTTTTATGTGCCTGGTGGCTAATGTTGAGCACCTTTTCATGTTGAGCACATGAAAGATTTATTATAACTTCTAAAGAAAGATATTTATTCAGAACTCTTATCTATTTTTAGATTGAAGTATCTTTTTATTAGTGAGTTGTAATAGTTCTTTATATAGCATAAATACAAGTCTCTTTTGTGATTTCTGATTTGTAAATATTTCTCCCATTCTCTGGACTGTCTTGCCACTTTCTTGATGGTGTCCTTTGGAACACAAAATTCTTCTTTCTTTTAATGTACTCCAATGTATCACTTTTTCTTTTTGTGTGTGTGCTTTTAGTGTCCTCTCTAGGAAGGCTTTATCTAACCCAAAGTCATAAAGATTTACTCCTATATTTTTACTCATTTGTTTTTTCTTTTTTTTTTTTTTTTTTTAAAGATTTTATTTATTTATTTGACACACACAGAGAGAGATGACAGATAGGCAGAGAGGCAGGCAGAGAGAGAGAGGGAAGCAGGCTCCCCGCCGAGCAGAGATCCCGATGTGGGGCTTGATCCCAGGACCCTGAGATCATGACCTGAGCCAAAGGCAGAGGCTTTAACCCACTGAGCCACCCAGGCGCCCCCTCATTTGTTTTTTCTAAGGAGAAGTCTAGCTTTATTGTTTTGCATGTGGATGTCTAGTTGCCCCAGCATAATTTGTTGTTAAGACTATTCTTTCCTCCTTGAGTTTTCTTTTCCTCTATCAAGCATGTTTTGTGTTTTTTTTTTTAATCCTCCCATTACTGATGAAAATCATTGGTCTTGCCTTGTTGACATCTCCACTCTTTAAAGAATGTATGTAGGACAAGTGGACCTGAGATACGTTTCCATGGAGATGCTGAAACTGTCTTCTCCCTTAACAGGTGTCTTCCTGTGTGTTTAGCCCCAAAGCCTTGGCCTTGCTGAATGGCAACCATTGTTTCAATTCCACACTATTCTCCCTACTTCCATATGATAGTTGCACAGATCTAAGCAAAACACCACTCATTGAAAGTATCCTGAGAGCAGCTCTCACTTCACTTTCTAAGAAAGCATATTTTAGTTGATGAGACATTTGCACAAGTGAGAGAGTGCTATTAGATAGTGTGCTAAGTCAAGGACCAAAATGGATGAGACCAACATTGTGCTAAAGAATGTCAGAAAGAAGGTGAAGCAACTTACTCTGACAACTCCAGGCTTCAAATCTGTTACTAAATCTGTTTTTCACAAATGGAGCCTCTAGTACAGTTAAGGTGCTCTGACTGTAAGTTCTTTGCATTTATTTGTTTTCATAGAAAGGACTCGGTATTACAATGATCCTCCCCCTGCTCCCTGCAGAGAGGGACAGTTACACTGGGGAAAAAAGAAAAGTGTCTCCAGTGCCAAATCACCCTTCTACAACCATGAAGATGCCTACTGATTCCAGGTCAAAAGTGACCCTGTTTGCACCCTCTTTTTTACCAGTCACCCTCATAGTTTTTTGCATTATTGACAAGTGACTTCATATACAGGCTGAGAAGATTGCACAGCAAAGGAAACAAACATAATTCTCACATGAGGCCAATGCTCCTTGTCATTCATTAAACTATCTAAATCTTCATTCAAGAAGTACTGACTCAATGCAAGCTGTTGGTTAACACTGTGGGGACAACAAAGTATGTCCCCTTACTCGAGGACCACACCATCTCTTAATGAGATGAAACACACATATCCCAAACAATTCAAATGTATCATAATGTAGCATGTGTGCAAAGGCCAAAACGAACTAGAAAAGAAAGATTCAATGAGAACTATTTGGTTCAAAGCCTAGAACATAGCTGAGGTTAGTGTTTCTATTATTAATACTGATAAGAACAAGAAACACAAGGGTGTATCAAGTGCAGGTCAGAATCGAAGTGGTATTTGAGATCACTCTCTTGCAAACTGGAAAAAGGGATCCTTCTTTAGCTTCCTGGAAGAGCATTTGAGGGGATTATTTCCACCTTGATGGTATTTAATTGATTTTGTAAAATCCTAAAAGAAGACAGGACTGTAGTACTATCTAGATTCCTAGAGTATCTAGAAGCTACTTTACATTTCAAAAAGCAACTGAGAGATAATAAAAAGAGCACCAACCTTGAAGTCATCTGTCCTGGGTTTGAATTCTTGTTCTTCCGTGGAGTATCTATGTAATAAGATTTTTAATAGCAGAGTTTCCATGCTTTCATCTGTGAAATGAGAATAAAAATCCTTATCTCCTAGAATTGTTGTGAGATTTGATATTAACATAAGAGTGATTGACGTCTGTTAGATACTAACTAAATTATCAGTGAATATGGACTTAATCGTTAAATACAAATTAATTTTTTCTTAGCTTGCATTCTCTCCTTCCTTAAATTAATCTACACTTAGATGGAATAAATTAATGGTATCGTTACCTTTTGCTTTGAATAGTTTAGGTTTGAACCTTGACTCTAAAGAAAAGTCAAGTGTGTTGAGGTCCTATATGAAGACATGAATACAGTTAGATAATCACAAAGAGAAGCTGTTCCATTTATAGCAGCAAAGTGGTTCATAGAAAAAAAAAATCTGTGGTCTAATGACCTTTTCTCAAAAAAGCAGTTTTGGGGGAACTCTAATAAGAATTCAGTGGTCCACAGTACAGTGGACAATTGACACATTTGAACATGTCCCATGTTTGTGGGAATTTCTCTACTTTTGAATACCTGTATCCATATTCCCAGTGGCAGGCATATGCTCTTGCACTCACCACCACTCAGGTCCCTTGAAATTTCTTTTTGAAGCCAGTTACATGAAGAAGAAGCAAGAGCCACAGAAACCCGTTTGATAATTATATTGGACCAAGTTTATATGCTCTCCCTAGATTCATGCATCCATGCTATAATATAATAAAGACTCTATTTGGTCTTTGTCCTCCAGGAGGCACATTCTCACTCCAGAGGTTCATATTCTTTTGGCATAGAGCTTCAAAAACCTTTGGGATTTCCTGAGTAGACAGGAGGGTCTTCTGTTACTCATAAAGAGCTCTTTTGGACCATATCTCAGTGTATGCTAATGAGGTGAATTCAAGCTGGATCCCTAGATATCTTTAGCATGGAGTCATTGTCAAAAAAACTGACATATTAAGAGGGTGGGGTTTTCAGCCCTATTCCCTGACTCCCAGAGAGGGAAGGGTGGCTAGAGACTGAGTTCTGTCATATGGCCAATGATTTCACCAATCATGCCTACGTAATGTACGCATGTAAGCTTTGCCTTACGCTCTGTTTTCTAGGGAACCCAGGATAGGACAAAAGTGTGGCAAAACTCTGTTAGAGGGAGCTGTGGCTGATGGCCTGGTGGTAATATCCCATGTCTAATGTCTGCAGTGTAAATGGTAATACAAATGCCAACTGCAGACAAGGTGGACTCCATTGGAGTCGTCTGGAAGTAAATTTGAATATTGTCCCTTGGTTATATAACCCAGAAATATGTTTTTATGCCTAGAAATGTATTTGCATCCAAAAATCCTGTCTTACATGGAAAAACAAGAAAAAAACTACAAGCATTATTGAAATTAAAAACTTCCTATTTTGGAAGTGATAGGATATCTTTATTTAATGATGGTGATGGTGGATGGCCTGTATGTTTGTTTTTAAAAATGTGTTTATTCGGTAAAGTAAAAATTGCCCTGATTTTATAAAAACAAAACAAAAACATGGCTTAGGAAATTCAGAACGTGTGGAACGAGTGGATTTTCCCCTTAGAGAACAGGATCCTTGCTATCCGTTCTATGGCTTTTCTTTGACCCAGATATAAGATGCACTGAGGCTGCTCTTTTCCACAAGTATGAAGAGGAGTAATTAATTGGGGGCTTAGGATTATTGGTGAACCAGGGGAGGTGGATAGGTTCTTCTTGTTATAGTTGTTCGTCTGGGATCCAACACAGAGAAACAACCCACTACATGGAGACTCTCAAGAAAAAAATATAGAAGACATCTCTCTCATATAGCCGCTCTCTTTCCCTGTTTCCCAAGTCAGTCAGAGTGTAAAATATAAGATAATCAGGTTACCTGTGTCTGGTGTTAATAGAACAGCACATTTACTGAGTCCATACCTTCCAAGGCTCCTCTGTTAAATGAGACTATAATCTTAAAAAAAATTATTGGGAAACCAGAGGAGATAGACTTCTGGCTATAATAGTGAGGTGAAGAGGTAGGCTAATATTCTCCACCACCAAAAGCATAAAACTGGACAAAATTGTCGAAAAGACAATCATTTCAGTGCTTGGCGAATTGACCAAAGCAAAGGCAAATGACAAATCGAATGGTGTTTCTTCATGAAAAACTGCCAGAACTTCAGGTAAGAACAGTGGGAGTCTTCAGTCATCTTGCCTGGAGCTGTACCCATCTACTACTACTTGGTTCCACCTCACTTGGTGCTAGAATATTACCAGGGTGGGGCTATCCATGAAAACCAGTAATCTTAGTTGACTTACATGATCTGGAGCAGATAAAAGAAATCCATACCTGGCGGCATTGTCAATAAAATAATAAACTTGGTAGACAACAAAAGGGAGAAATGCATAGCTCTGCTAGCCCGAGGTTGCAGTCTCAGTTGGTGAGGATGGTGGACCAGCTCTAAGTTAAACAAAGAGATTCTAGAGAAAGTCATAGAAGAGATGTATAAGCTCTTTCGATATCCCATCTTCCCACATCTCTAGCTACTAACATGTGCAGGGGAGACCTGAGAGGTCCTGGCAGAAGGTAGAAACTGGGGCAGACTTCACAGAAGCCTGAACCTTGATGCACTTCCAAACCCACATATAGATCCACCAGGAAAGCATAGGTACCTTAGGGATGGAACATTTAAGCACAATATGTGCCCTAACATTGGTTGATCAATAAGCAGAAGAGACACTGTGCCGACTGAAGAGCAAACCTTGACAAGCCAGGTGAAAAAAATGAAAAGAATTAAAAAAAAAAAAATCGGGCTGTTGTATCAGTGGCTGCACACCTGTGGAGAGACAGATTCCGCAAATTAAACCCAGGTGAATTAAAATCAAGATTCCCTATTGGGAAAAATCGGAATCCAGCTTTGCTATAATATATTATCTAAAACATGCGACTTTCAACAACAAAATATTGAGATGTTCAAAGAAATGGAAAAGTGTGGACGTTATTCAGGAAAAAAAAATCTGTCAAATGTTGGCATTAGCAAAAATGTCAAACAACTATTGTAAATATAGCCAAGGAATTAAAGGAAAATATAATCATAATGGGAAAAGAAATAAGGACACCACCACTTAGGTCTTGTTTTTTAATACCATTCTCCAGTGAAAAGAAGCTGAATCCTTGGAGAAATTGCTGAGGCTAGAAAATATACCAGATGAGCCTGGACTGGAGTGTCTTGTTGTGCCAGAAAGTAAGAAAGGACTCAAAAAAAAAAAAAAAAGATGAAGAGAGAAAGAAAAAAGAAAGAAAACAATACAATCTGAGAGATTCTAAGTTCTCATACTCAGCCCACATTCTGCCTTCAAAAATTCTTTAAAAGTTCAGCTATTTTTTTCTTACCCTCATTTATGATTCTTTTCTCCTTCTCTCTGTGTTCTACCAGAGATAACAGCCATGGTTCCCATTTCTCCCCTAGATGGGTCTGTTCACTTTCAGATTTCAGTTCAACCTGTTGCTTTGCAGTCTTCACTGTCTGGTGGGCTTAAAATGATAATGATTTTCAATTGTCTGGTTTTTCGGTGGGAGAAATATTTTCTTGTGACTTTCCACGTCTTAGAGATGACCTTCCTATAACTGAAAGAGTTCTCAAACTCTTGTCAAAATGGTCTTGTAAAATTCTGTTTTGCAGTTTTTTCCTGCTGGAATCTTCTTCTCCCCACACCTTTTCTTGGAAATTTGTACTCCTTTGAAAGGAGTACAAGGGGAGTACCCTGCAGCCACTTGCCCCTTCTGAAATGTGTAACTCGGGGCTTTTCAACCTTACTATTGACGGAAATCATCAGAAGCCAGAAAAATCTCTGTTGTAGAGTCTATCCTGTGCATTGTAGGATGTTCACCAGCATCTCTGTTCTCTACTCAATAGATGTTAGTTGTGTACCACATGCCCTCTCTGCCCCTGACAGCTAAAACTTTCTCTGGACATCCCCAGATATAGAGAACAACTGGTATACCTTGATCCTTCCTCTGGGATCAGGACGAGGAGCTGCTACTGAAGTGCTTTTGCTCTTATGTCATTCTGTATCTACCTATTATATTGGCATTTACTATATTTTCTTTTATTTGCCTATTTTCTCTGTGTTTTCAGTGCATGTGTGTGCGTGCACACACGCCCACACGCACACACACATGTGTCAGGTGAAAAGTTATTTAAAATCCTCTGGTGTACTGAGGAGGGTGAATGTTAAGAGATGGACAGAGTTGATGCGTGTGAGGTCGTAAAAGATTTGGAGGAATTAAGAAAGAGCTAAAGATCTTTGAGAAAAGGAAAAGCTACAGGGGGGCGGAGGCATGTGTATGTGTGTTTGTGCATGCATGTTTGCATGCCTATATGTGTGTGTTAGCATAGAAGTATGAGGGAGAGGGGATAGCCATCCACCGTGTAGAGGGGAACGGATTGGAGCCAGAGAATGGAGAGAGATGACTAGAAAAAAGATGGTGAGGAAAATAATGTTTGGCATTAAAGTGGTAATTTGAAAAATTTGAAGAGGTCTAATTAGTTTTCTTATTGAGTTTTGCCCCGTAGCATAACACTGAACATTCTCTTCATCTTACCTGGAAAATCTTTATTCTCGTGGAGTTGTATTTGGTTTTTAAGATTGCACAGGAAGTTCCAAGTGCTGCTCTGAGGTAGATGAGATGTTAACATTCCTGCGTAGGAGGGGGTACAGTGTACAGTCCCTCATTCTTAATTATTTCTTTGCACTGTTGTCCCGCTCTGTGCGCTGCTTGAAGGCTGGTGTATCCCTAATATAGAGCAGAGTTTATGGCCCACAGTAGAACTCTGAATATCTATTGTACAGGTACATGGGTGAGAATTACCTTCTCTCTCAGGAGTGAACAAAATGACCAATGCATATTATTCTCCCAGCTTATGGGGAGAAGGAATAGCCTGGTCACACAACCTGGAGAAAGGACCTTCTGTGTATTTCTCATCCTTAGGTGCCAGGTGAGGATTGATCATCTTTGGACATAAAGTAGGAGTGAGAGGAAGAGAAGGAGGAGGAGGAAGAATAGCATTTTCTAATGTTTTTTATCTAATTAAAAGATTGAAAGATGCTCCCCAAAATGTCAACTATAACTTTGACGTCAGTTGTCATTGCTAAGACACATTCAAATTTCACAGATGTTTAACTGTGAAATAAAAGTTAATATTCGATTTGGGAAAATGGTACATGTCATGTCACACACTTCTATGTGTGATCTAAATAGTTAACTCATTTCATCTCTACCACTAGCCTCTGAGGAATCTTATTATTAGGTGGCAGAAGGGCCACAATGTTTGAGTCCTTGGATTCATTCCAGGTTATGATGTTCATGGCAAGCTAAGTCTCACAGACATGATGATGGATCCTCTGGTAATTCTGGTGAAAAACTATTTCTGAAAAGATACACATACAGAAGCTGATCAGAAGGATTTAAGAAAGAACATGGATGGTGAGCCTAAAGACCATGTTGTAGAAATCGAAATGGGAAAGAATGAATAAATATATGTTTTATTCACAATTATTCCATGATGTTAATATAACCCACAAATTGGGGCAGGAAATAGTTAAAACATTTTCAAGCACTGAAAGGGCCTTCTGTGTCAGGTCAGCAGTTTGAATGTGTGCCATACTGTCTGAATACTAAGCAAGACCACTTTTCTTTTGCTCTACAGCTGTGGACAGAGAAGGACATTTCTTTGGGGAGGGGGGTGGGAGGAAGCCTAAAGAAAGAGTTTGTTGTTCCTGAGAGGACAGACATCTCAGCATGCTAGAAGTTTTTCCTTCCCTCCCCACTGCCACCCCTACCCCACAAAGGCTTGGGAACATCATACTGAGAGGGGGGTTAAGAAACACAAAGAAGATTATGGAGATGCAAGAGAGAAGCAGACTAGGGAGATGTGGAGATCTGAGTGAGGAAACTGAGTAGGGTGACTAGAAGTGTGGATCAGGGAGCAAAACAGCCTGCACGGGAAACCATGCCCCTTCAGTTCACCAACTATGTGACTTGGGCCGGCTATGCAACCTGTTCAGGCCTCTGTCTCCTCACCTGTGAAACACGGATGATGCCTCATTAGGATGGTGTAAGGATTATTAACCTTGTGACCAGCACAAAGTTAAGTGCAAGATAAGCACTAGCTATGGTTATTTTGAAACTAAAAATATTAGCATGCCTCTTGACAGATAGATATAGACATATTAGTATATACAGACAACATCTGTCTAATCCTTTGTACATGGCTGAGCAGTGTCCCAAGCGATCAAGGAAAGAAGTAAGGTAGCTAGGTATAAGAGAAGATGTGAGACATGACTAAGTTTGCTGACATATGACCAAGAAACCAAGGCACTGGTCCAAAGCCTCCTAGAAAAAGTTTTCACCCTCTGTGGCAGGACAGTGTCCCGTCATGGATAGCAAGGTGCAGAGCTACAACTGGCTTCCCAGCAATTGCTTGTAAACTGCAGCAAGTGGCTGTTATGGATAGGATTGCATTGCAAGTACAGCCATTATCCTTGAATGGCGTTGTTCTCAACATAACTATTTTGGAGCAGTGGTTTTCAACCTTTGGCTGAATGATAGAATTATTTGCAGAAATGTAAAAAAATTTACATTTTTAAAAGTGTAGATTTCTCAACCCTTTTCTAGATCAGTTGAATCAGGATCTTGGGACGGGGGTGGGGGGGTGGGGGGAGGGTTCAGGCATCCATATCCTAATGGACAGCCAGGACTGACCTTGGAGCAGTGGTTGTCAAACATCATAATCACTTGAAGAGGCTATTAAAGTGCTAGTCAAGTGCATCATAATGACTTGAAGAGGCTATTAAAGTGCAGGTTGCTGGGCTCCACCCCATGAATTTCTGATTCAGTAGCTCTGAGGTGGGGCTTGTTTGTCAATGCCCTTCAGCCAAAGACCACCAAGAACATACCTGTAGTTAAACAAGCTGGATTTGTTACTCATTGCAGTGACGGAAACCACAGACCTTGGGGAGCCCTGGGTATCTGAGTATGAGGATGTTAGGAAGACTCTACTACAGGATTTGAGCTTTGGTTTAGTGCTTTGAGGGAAAGTTTAAGCAAGTAGGAACTTGCTCCACACTGAACATTGTCAGAAAATGAAGACCGTTCTATGACTGGACATTAGAATAAATTTTATCTCTAGGAAGGGGAGACTAGCAAGAGGATAAGCTATGATTGGTAGAGAAGTAGCAGCCACTCGTCTTGGCTAAGAGTAGAAATGTTTAGTAATTTGTGGGCTGCACAATGACCTCGTTGTCTGTGTTTAGATAAAATTATGAAGTGGCCTTGTTTTGTCTCATTTTATCATGGTCTCAGGGTAACCTTGCGTGAGGTTGTTATTCTGTGAGATTGCTGTGATCGGGTGGGAGAATGAGATGGTTTACCATGAGTGCCAGGCCAACTCTCAAATGTTAGGTACTGGCCCTCGCATTTTTCCCTTTTGTGCAATTTCCAGGTGATGCTGATACCACTAGTTCAGAGGCCACCAGGCTTTTGAGAACCACAGTGTAAGAGGATGAAGAGACCTGAAAGCTATGTTTGGAAGAGGTGCAAAAGAAAAAAAAAAAAAAAGGCATGAATACAGCCTTGAAAGGAAGGGTACAGAGCTTCCAGAGAAAAACAAAACAAAGTAAGAGTAACATAGCCTGGCAGATAATGTGACTTGGGGAAACTGAGTCCAGCACAGATAATGTGATAAAGATGGATAAAGCTAGCACTGTCTGGTTGTGCTCCTCCTCTCCAGCCCCCAGCTGCCTTCTTTGACCAACTTCCAGCTCAGGGCTTTTGTGCATAGATTTTCCTTTGCCTGATAATTGGCCCACTTTCTACCTCATTCCTACTTTCTTCTGCAGCCTTTCAAAATGACCTGTCTTCAGAGAGGCCTTGCCAGACCCCCACACTAAGTTAGCTTTCCTCTTCATCACTCCCATATCACCCTCTTGTTTTCTTCAATAACTCCATCGTGATTTATAATCAGATATTTACTCTTAATGGTAGTTGATTTCGTTTTTCTGTCTCCCCCACTAAGCTGTGAGCTCCTTGTGAGTAGAGAGCATGCCTCATTTGCTGACCGTTACCTCTTTCACATCTAGAAGAGTTTTGGAGGGGAAAGACCCACTTCCTTCCCCAGCATGCATGAATCACAGATGAAGCCCTATTTCTTTCTATCTAGTCAGTTCAGACGGTATATTTAAAAAAAATATTTATTGCTTTGGCTTATCAATGATACTCTTCTCTGCTTTTCATTGCTTATACACCTCCCATCAAACACTTTATATTTTTCTTTGGTTACTTTAATGAGAAATATAAAGCATTTGATAGGATTTACCTGAGCAAAGAAACTTGAGTTTCTTTCTTTTTTTTTTTTTTTTTAAATATTTTTATTTATTTATTTGACAGAGAGATCACAAGTAGGCAGAGAGGCAGGCAGAGAGGGAGGGGGATGCGGGGCTCGATCCCAGGACCCCGAGGTCATGACCTGAGCTGAAGGCAGAGGCTTTAACCCACTGAGCCACCCAGGTGCCCCGAAACTTGAGTTTCATGTGCTAACAAATTGTGATTTATCATCAAGCCTTCTCTGTCTTGATTCAATCTGATCATTGCTCTTTTAGCTGTCATTTTATGAGGGCTAGTGGGAACTAACCTTAAAATGAAATTTTTCCTTTGGGCATTTTATTTGTTTGAGACATTTCTTGGGTTCGTTGTTTTAATTAAGTGTTCTGACACACTTCCCTTAACCTTCTTCTGGGGCTGGGCTGCCTTTTGGCTATGGCTATGGGACAGGACAAGGGATTTTGCCAACAATGAGATCCAGCAGAGCCTCAAAAATTTTAAATTTCAAGCCAAACCGGGTCCTGTTCAGATCTGGTTTAGCTGGCTCCTGGATTCTGAATGCAAACCTTTCAAAATGCTCATAAAATGGTAACAGAAGACTCTCTGGACATCCATCAAATGACACTCACCAAACATGATTTTAACAAGTTAAGTGTAAATGAAACAGGAACATATGGACTCCATTGTCCTAAAAATACACAGGGATTTAAAATAAAGGCAAATAAAGAAGGTCCTTGGTGACATGTGTTTTTGGGTTTGCTGAACATTGGAAAGTTCTCCAAGACATTTATCAAGTCTAATATGCAGCTGGCTTCACCCACTCCCCTCAAGTGTGGTCAGTGACTTTGGTGTGCCTGCATTTCCCTCGCACTCACAAAACCATTTGCTCTTCTAAGATGGAGCCAAGCTCACTGTCCTTAGTATGTACAGATGTGAACAAAGCCCCATGCTCCCTGGGCCTCAGGGAACATGTGTTCCCCTAGCAGAATGAGAAGAGGCACTTTATTTTCTCTCCACCCCAACCCATCCCACCTTCTCTTCCAGAGCCTTGCCTCTTCCCTGTTCAGGACCAGAGGGGTGATCAGGTCGCATCCTCGGTGGAGCAGGGCTCGAATACAGGCCTACAAGTCTCAAAAACTTTCACTGGGTTGGTGATACTGATTCCCACAGGCTACAGTATAATGCAGACCCCTGAGCGTTCGTTAAGTTCAGACCCTCCCAGCCAAGTATGCACGCTGCAGCCGTGAGAGCCTCTCCTCCTCAGGTTCTGCCTCCTTGTATCCACGCTTGGAAATGGAATGCCTGCCTTCTATCATTACCTGTTAGCTCAGAGGCTTCTTCAGTGAGAGAAGCAGGTAGACTATCATTTTGCCTCTGATTGTTCTTCCTTTAGACTTTCTGTCTGAGTGTGGGCTTTATTTTCCTGTGGTATATACGTAATAGACTTTACCACAGCAGTAAAGAATGGTTCTGCTCCTTTGGTCTTGGACAGCCATGCCATCGGAGAGCCTTGTGGCCATATTCCATAGGCTGTGATGATGCCCGGCCCACAGAAAGTTTCAGGAGCACCTCGGCCACCTCTTTTGAAAGGGTTTGGTGGATATGAGGGGATCTCCAGAGGCTTCCAAGCACCTGTTTCCTCATGAGTCTTTGGTTCCTCATGATGCCAGCAAGCAACTCACTGCCAGGCTGGAGAGGAAGCAGCAGTTGTGTGTGCAGCGTGATCCCTGGAGAAGCATCTGGGCAGAGGGTTGCCTGCTTTGCTGTCCTTCTGGTGAACAACCCAAAACTTGCCTAAAGTGACTATGTAGGGGCAGTCAGTGCACACTGGGATGTCACAGACGGTCTGTTTTGCTTGTAGGATGGGTCACTAATCTAATGTGAGAGAAGTGGCTTGCATTCCTAGGTTTTGGTTTGTTTCTTCCTGCTCTATCTTTTCTCCTTTTGCTCAGCTATTTCTTGTTGTGACTTAGGTTTGGTTTGGTTTTGTTTGTTTTTAAGAATTGGGTTTTTGTGAGTCAGAAGAATGAAGGCATGGGGAAGGGGTGTCAGGGTGTAGGTTAAGAATTAAAATGTCAGTTCAGGTGTACAAGAAGAGGCCAGTTATCACTCACAGGAAAGTCAAGAAGGAATTTTGGGTCATGGAGTCCTGACCAGCTAGTGGAATGGGATTCATGCTCTGTTCTTGTCAGAAATGGCTATAAAAGCCATCAAGGATATATAAAAAAGCAGGATATGTTTTCCTCACTGTTTTCCCTGGAGTGTCCTTGTCTCAGCTTTGGTATTTGTTCAGCAAATAGAAGAAGTTTTGAATGCCAAGAGTTAAGGGGAAGCCCATTCCTGTCGCTCTAACATATGGGAGGAAAGAGTTAAGAACATTTTTCCTTCACATAATGTGATCCTAGTCAGGCTCCTCGTCAGCAAGGCAGGGTGAGATCTCCTGGCATGACGACCTGCTAGACCCAAATCTGTGTCCGGAGGTTCCCCACGTTATCTCCATGTGCTGTCAAGCTGTCCGAGATCTCTAGAGATTTTGAGAGAGACGGTTGCTTCCTCTCTGCTTCCTTGCTGTTTTCCATCATTTGCTGGCGAGCACCACTGCAGCAACTCCCTTCCCCCTCACCCTCATTCCCCAGTTGTGCATTATGCTCATGGCCAACACCAAATTCAATTACTGTGGAAAAATGAAGGGAAAAAAAAAAAAAAAAGGAAGAAGAAATTCAATTTAACCAGGCAAATTGTTGGATTTAAGGATACAAAAACAAGCTGCCTTATGCATAGCCCTGTTTACCCTCTGAGAAAGTCCTAGCATGTTCTTTTCATTCCTATCCAAAGAAGGACTAGACAAGATTCACCAGGGAATATTTTGGGGAGAGTTCTTCCTTGGTTGGCAAAGACGAGGGGGGATGACCTCATAAATTTCTTACATCGCTCATTTTTACAAGTCTTTAGGAGAACATTGACATTGTAGGCCTTTACCCCAGAGTAAGCTGGTGCCGTTTGTGGGGAAACCATTTATATAGCCGTGGAGCCTCATGAAATATGTGATTCAGCCAAGATGCACACACGGTGAGTGAAAAAAGCAGACTCGTTTTCTCAGTCAATACAGCTGCCTTCACAGTGCTTTCCTTTGCCTTCGCCCTGGTGACGTTTGGAGAAATTACTGAAAGTAGGGGTGGAATGGTAGTCTTCATTCTTTTGTTTCCCATTGCCACCTCCCCCCCTCTGCAGATAAGAACCAGGTTCACCAGCTAAAATCGATGGAAACATAATCTCTAGCACCCTGCTACAACCTCAGTTACGTTGCTTAGTGTACTGGCTCATGACATCAACTTATCTGTGGCAAGAACATAAACTCTCCAAATAACTGAAATATTAAACTGAAATATTACTACTTTGCCTTGATGCACCCGTCAACAAATCTTATCAAGCCCTTTCCAGAAAAAAAAAGGGGGGGGCTTTTTTTTTTTTACATAGCTTATCCATTGATGACCATCATTTCTTCTTGTTTTGTCTATTTCCTCTCTCTAGCAAGTCCTCTTATCTATCTGATTTCTCTGTGGAAAATGCCTGAGTTCAGCCTGACCAACCAAATCACTCTGACCCTGGTTCTGGAAACCGCTCCTGCTTCTCCAACACCGTCTACATTCTGCAGTGGGTTCATGACCTCACTCCAGCCTCACCCCTTACTCCACACCAATTCTCAGACACTCTCGATTGGTCACTACTGGGCACCTGATTCAACCTGTGCCATTCAAAAACTCTCTTCAGGGAATTTAGATTCCAGCCTCTATCAGGGTGGTCTTCTAGACAAAAGAGATAGAACATTGCAAACCGTTGGCTGTTAAGTTTTTGGGGGAGGAATAGCATTCTCTACCACATCAGAAGGAGAGAAAGCTGGTCTGTGGGTATAAAATCAAGCAGATAAACAGGAAGAAACATAAATGACATGAAAGTTGGAGAGAAGGTACCTATAGGATTCCAAGGCTCAAGCCTCTGGTTTTAGTCCCTTTTGAAGCCTGGCTGTATGCCTGCCCCAGGGTCCTATGAGTTAAATCTGTATTAGAATAATACTTTGTCCTTTTATGATTAAATTTGTTAGGGTTAGTTTTTGTTATCTATAAGCTAGAGTTCTAAATAATCCATTTTATAGCCTAAGTCAAGCTGCTTGAACCAACCTGACAGTGTTCTCTTTCAATGGCCACCCATTCTTCTCTGACTTGATAGCGTTGATTATTCTTTATGATGCAGACGGTCATCTGATGAACTTGGTATCGCTCCCTGAGTGCGGTCAAGGTGTCTCATCCCCGAGACCCAGCAAAATAGGATTTTGCTATAGGAGCACAATAAAATGTTGATTGGGTTGAATTGTTCGTTGGTTGCTCAATTTTCAACACTGCTGATGCATTTTCCTTTTTTTTTTTAATTTAATTTTTTCAGTGTTCCAAGATTCAGTGATTATGCACCATACCCAGTGCTCCATGCAATACGTGTCCTCCTTAATACCCACCACCAGGATCACCTAACCCACCACCAAAACCCTCAGTTTGTTTCTCAGAGTCCACAGTCTCTCATGGTTCATCTCCCCCTCTGATTTACCCCAATTCACTTTTCCTTTCCTTCTCCTAATGTCCTCCACGCTATTCCTTAGGCTCCACAAGTAAGTAAAACCATATGATAATTGACTCTCTCTGCTTGACTTATTTCACTCAGCATAATCTCTTCCAGTCCCATCCACGTTGATACAAAAATTGGGTATTCATCCTTTCTGATGGCTATGTAATATTCCATTGTATATATGGACCATCTTCTTTATCCGTTCGTGTGTTGAAGGGCATCTTGGCTCTTTACATAGTTTGGTGATTGTGGCCATTGCTGCTATGAACATTAGAGTACAGATAG
>CM052895.1:41377452-41474522 GCA_028534135.1 Potos flavus
TCGCTAGGCAGAAATCTCCTCTTTGGGGTTCACGCATGCCCATCCCTAAATAACCATCATGCTACTACTAATGAAAACATCTGCTTTTTCTTGAGCATTTACTTTGTCCGGCAGGGTGCTGATTATATTCATTTGGGATTTCACGCTTGTAATAACCCTGTAAGATAAATGTTGCTAGTCTGAGTTTTGAGATGAGGCAATCAGAGCTGGAGTAAGGCAAGGAAATCACGGAAACTGGTCGGGCTGTGCCTAATTCGTTCCTAGCTTCAACTCCAGGTCTGTCTGATATCAGTACTATGCTTTTAACCATGGGTTCTGCTGCCTTTTCAATCAGCAGTGTACATCTTTCTAGTAGGACAAGGTACTTCTTACTTATATCTGCCAGGCCTGTGGTTTCATTGACATTGATGACTCAGGAACTCCACAAACCAAGTATGCTCTTTATTGGTGGGATGAAGTCAGGGACAGATCCTGGGGCTCTAAGAGAATAGGAAGTGGAAAGGCTGGTCTGGGTGGAAGGGAATTGAGATGATAACCTTAGAGGAACATCAAACAAGGAGGACTGGAGTTCATCATGGAGCCACCAAACAGGGACTTGGTTACTGAAAGTGAGGGGCAGAGTGGAGCTTGGGGGTGGAAGAACAAAGAAGGCCAGCATCGGAGGCTGGTCCAGTGTAAGGCCAGAGCAGGGCTAGCTGCTGGACCAGGGGGATACAGAGACTGGAAATTCCTTAGGTAGACTGTCCTTTTTGGCCCTCATAGAAATCTGGAACGTTCCTAGCTCCTAGTTGAGACTTTAGCATTCCAACTTCTAGAGCGTAGGATAAGTAGAGGCCTAGAGTCAGGGAGACCTCCAGAAGAGGCACCAGTCTTACTATTCTGCCCTTAGGGCACCATTAACATCACAGTGCCGACCCCAGAGCTCAGCCCCGTATGTGGAAGTAGAAGGGAGGATCTTGTGTCTGCTATGAAGGATGAATACTGAACAGCGGCCCCATATATGTCATTTTTAAACTAACTCCCTGCTTTGCCTGAATTTCTCCCCACCGCAGCCAATTCTTTGGATTAAGACACTTTTTCTAAAGGCTCTAGCAAAATGTTGCATTTAGTTGGCAGGAGTGAGGCGTCAACCCACTGGCACCCATTTTGATGATCTATAAGCTCTGTGTAAGGGTGTAACAGTGGAGAATTTGGGTCAGCCCCCCTCACAGAGACAGGGACCTGAGGACAGCGGTAAACCAGAGTGCAGTAAACTTTCTTGGGAATGCCACCCTACGGTACTGCTAGGTAAGGCCTTGGAAGGCTGTCATGAGTGGGCTCTCAGTGGCTGGGGATGGGGGGAGAGGGCAAGGAAGAAAATAGTACCCCATCGTGTACCTTCCATGTGCTAGTAATGTCATTTGTCGCATATCTTATTCCACACAAAGATTGCAAAGTAGGTATCAGAGATGGAGAAATGGAGGCTTAGGGGCTTAAAATAACCATCCAGGGCCCTCAGCTGATTGGTGGTAGAGCTAAAATGAAAATGCAGATCTGTCAGATTCCAAAGCCCATGTTCTTTTCCACTGTGCCACAGTGCAGGAAATGCTCAAGATAAACTTGTGTTTCCTCGTTTTCCCCAGAGTCCTCCCCCGTGATAACCAGAATTGAAGCCTATCTGCAAAGTGGGTCTTTCTACCAGATGCCATCTCCCCAGACTCCGCTGCCCATCACTGCAGACCGGGTTATTTGATAGCGCTCCACCTCCCCACCCCCCCAGCCCCGCACCCCTGCCCAGGCACCAACCCTCTGTTCACTATTTTGGAATGCTGAATGCTTTCCTTCATTTCCAAATTACTTTTCTGTTTAAAAGGCAACAATGAAAAGCTTTTTAAGTTTCAAAAATGACCGCAGGGAGACTTGCACATGCCATTTTGAACTGTGACTATTGAGAAACAAACGTCTGTTTTTATTTGTAAATGTTCCTTTGACTCACGAAGGCATTTCAGACACAGGAATGAAACTTTTAAAACATCCTCCTTATCCCTAGAGTGCTGTGTTCTCTGTAGAGCCAAATGGTACTCACAGAGAACGGCCGGGTTCTGCAGCCCAGCGGGTAGTCTCAGAGTCAGGAGGGGCTTCTTAGGGTCTTCCATTGGCATGAATCCATTGAGACCCTCAAATGGAGTCGTGTCAGCACCGGGCCCACATAGTCCGCATCCGTAGCCATTTCCGGAGGGCTTACAATGTAGTGCACTCTGTCTCCCTTGCTCCACAGCTCAACCTCTAGGTAGTAAGAAGTAGACCTGATTAATTATGTCTAGACGTCGAGATGACATTGTATTCACTTCTCATCTGTGTCTTATATGGGGAGCCCCTGGAGGAAATGTGGCCCAGGACAAGTTCTTCTGACAAATGAATCTTAGAGAGTAAGACACAGAGCATGGTTTTAAGCTTAAAGATGCCAGAGCATTGTGTAAGGGTTGAGTAAGAAAACTGTTCATAATCCGAACACCGATTCTAAGTCAGGAAGCATTCCAAGGCGAGAAGAGTTCCAAATGAAGATTTTTAAGCCAGTTGCTAACAAATATTTGGGAAACCCAATGGGATAGCTGTTTTCGTTTTGTTTCACGGTTTCACTGAAATCCTTTCAGCCACTTTGGAGCCTGAGATATCGGGGAGGATAGCATTTCCTCTGTTTACCATTAGGGCAAATAAGAACTCGTGTTTTCTTCCCAGTGCAACTCAGGAAAAATGAAACTTCACTTCCGAAGTAGTAAGAAAATGTATGTTCTTTGATCATGAGATTAAGGTCTAAAAGAAGAGTCGACGGCTTCAAAAAATTACTTTGAGGTTAAAATGCAACAATCCATTTTTCTAACCTTGTCCTCATCAAGGATGCACAACTCAAGCTGTCTGCCACTTTCATTTATGTCTCACCGGGTGACCTTGAACACATCAGCGCCTCCGGGTTTTTTCTGCAAACACTGGTATAACGGCTAACCTTCAGACTGAGGGATTTGACTATTTCGATGAATACGGTACTTGGCATAACTCCTCACACACAAAATGGCAGAAGAACCAGAAAAATAGAAAACAAATAACAAAGACCCACGTTGGTCTGGATACCTTTTCCTGTCTCACTCCTCTCTTCCATTTAACTGTTTGACTTCTCCTCTGTTTGCCTCTGGCAGACTCAGGGATAGTGTCACAGACACTAGGGAATAGGTCAGCTTAGCAGTAGTGACGAGGAAGAAGGAAGAAGCGGGAGGTCTAAGCAAATGTCTCAGATTTTTGTGTAAGCTGATAGAGTGTTCCTGAGGGACGAATGAAAGGAGCAACACAGGCAGCAGCGAACATAGCTCTGACAAGTCCCCCTCTTGTCATCTACCCCTTCCGTTCGGTTAGTATAGAAGCTCAGAACGCTAGCCTGAGAAGGATTCCCAGGTTGCTCTACACTCTGTGAGAAAGCGTGCTGTGACTGATTAGTGTCTGACTGGGACGTAGATGGGAGAAATGGAAGAGAATCGCTCAGAATAAACAGAATGAATATTTAGTCTTCACACAATGCTACGAGATAGATGCTCTCAACCCCATTTTATGGAGATGATACTGAGGCTGAAAGAACTGTAGGAATTTTTCCAGGGAAACAATGAGAGCATGCCAGAGCTGGGATTTGGACTTCAGTCCGAGTCTCTGCAGAGCCTCTGCGTCTGCTGCTGTACCACCTGCCCATCTGGTGAGCAGCTTTGTCAACTAGGGGGCACGTAGTCCCCATCTCTGACCCAGGGGAGTCTGCTTTGCGCATCTGGCGATGACAGCGTCAGCCACGCCTACCTCACAGGGCACGGGGCTCAGGAGAGGCTTGTGTCCCATAGCTGTATGGCAAAATTCACTAAATCTTACAGCCGCAGAGACGAAGACTTAATATGGTACCAGCATGCAACATAAGGGATGGTCCTCTTCCTACTACTTGTCTCACTGGAATCCTGCTGTCAGCTTGTGGACTCATTTTAGGACACTAAGGTCAAGTTAAAATCAATCAGTTCTGAGTATTTGATTGCCTTACAAGTGTTCTGTGGAGTCACTTTTATGAAATCCCTCCTATGAAATGCTTCCCTCCGTGAAGTCTGTAGGAGAGCAGTCTTGCCATTGGCAGCCTTCTTGAGTGCTGGAGTTCCCTGCTGTAACTAATGTTCCTCCAGGGGCCTTAATAGATTGCTGAAATTCTGAACTTGAATATTGCAATAACATTGGCTTTGCCTTAATATGCTGTAAAAAAAAAAAAGTTTTATAAAAATAAGCAACATTTTCTCTGCATATTTTCCCATCTTGAGCATTTGCATATATGTGGTTTTCTGTAAGCTATTTTCCATCCTTGAAATCATAAAAATGCTCAAGCTAATGCAAAAATATGGAGGCAATTTCAACTGGAAACCATTACTAGAATGGTCCTGCTTCATATATTTGTCAATTAAATATGTTTTCAGAAATGCCTGTGGACTGCATTGCGAAGGTTATTAACTCACATTGCTGAATGGCAGGTCGTGAGAATATTATCATCCTCCTCTGCCCCCTACTTTCTACTTGTATATTATATCTTTGTTCAAAACTGTACCTAGGCTGAGGGACAGAGTTTCATAAATAATAGTGTGTTTATAATATTTCATAATTTAAGCATAGCTATTTATCACTTAAACTTCAATCTCAAAGTTGAAGATATAAATATGGCAAAAACTTGAATTTCCAAGCCAACAGAATGCCACTACTTCATCCCCACTAGATGACTATTATTAAAAATGGCAAAATAACAAGTGTTGGTGAGGATGTGTAGATACTGGAACCCTGTACGTTGTTGGTGGGAAGGTGAAAATGTCCCAACCACTGAGAAAAACAGTTTGGCATTTCCTCAAAAACTAAACGATGATCCAGCAATTCCATTCTTAGGTGCATATCCAAAAAAATTAGGGGGAGCAGGGACTCAGAGCCTTGTAAACCCGTGTTGATAGCCCTATAATTCACAATAGCCCAAATGTGGAAAACAACACAAATGTCTACCAGTAGAGGAATAGATGAGCAACGTGTGATCTCTCCATACAATGGAATGTTATTGAGTCTTAAAAGGGATGAAACTGTGACACGTGCTACAGAATGCATGAACCTTGGAAACCTTACGCTGAGTGAAAGTAGCCAGACACAAAGGCCACACGTGGCAGGATTCCACTTACCTGACGTCCTTGGAATAGACAAGCTGTAGAGCTAGAAACTAAAAGAGAGGTTGCTATCAACCGGGAGCATAGGGAATGGGGAGTTATTATTTAAGGGGTACAGTATTTCTGTTTGGGATGATGAACAAGTTCGGGAAATGGGAAATGCTGACGGTTACTGAGCATTTATGTGATGTAATGCCACTGAATTACACACTTTGACATGGTTAAAATAGTAAATTTTACATGTTTTTTTACCATGATAAAAAAAATGAGAACTAATGATTTCTGAAAGTAGACTGTGTGCCTTGTAGAACTTAATAGATAAAACTTGCAAAAATCATCAGTGTTTTTTTAAACCACATCAAGATTTGTAAGCCAAAATGAACATTTGATTAAAAAATTTGTAATCCCACTAATTCCACAGTCCCTTTGCAAGGCTCCTAGTCCCAAATATTTATCGAGTGTTGATTTTGTGGCAAACACGCTATCTGGAGCTGGAAATACAGTAGTGATGAAGCCACAGCACCTGACCCAGAGGTAAGTTTAGGGAACACAGTAATAAGGAACACAAACATATAAGTCTGTCATCCCAATGTATTATAAACATGTTGATAGACGCGTTAGATAGTGCCAAAGTAAATAACCGAGAGTTGAGGTTAGTCTGAGAAGACTTCCCAGAAGGAGTGACGTTCTTTCTGAGTCTTGAAGGACAAAAAAGAGTTTGCCAAGAGGAGAAGGGAGTTGGGGAGACAGCGTCCTGGGTGGAGAGGACACATCAGGTAGGACAACCGCAGTCCTGGCGCAGGAGGCACAAGACTATGGCAGGTGAATTTGGAAACAGCAGCAGGGGCCAGATCACAGAGGCGCATGAAGAGCAAAGACTTTATTCTAGACCGTGTGCATTCTTCGAGAAGTTTGAGAAAGGAGAGGCCTGTCATCAAGATTCCGATTTTGGAAAGATAACTCTGTCTTCAGAGATGAGGGTGGATTGTAGAAGAGTAAATGGGAGGCAGGGAGAGAGATTAGACGACATTGCAAGTCCAATTCATTGTTTCTGGCAATATTTATTGAATGTCTATTATGGGCAAGGCACTATTTCTAGACTCCTGGAATATAGCAGTAAACACAACAAAACAAAACACAATCCCTTCCCTCATGGAGCTAGTAGAGAGAAACAGAAAATAATCAAAATTAATCTAATCTTATAGGGCATAAGACCTTTCTCTCACTTAAAGCCTTCGCTTAACTGGAAATACAAACATGGGACCAGGTAAAAATAAAACTTTGTAGGAAACACTGATGTTTTCTATGTTTTCCCTTCCCATAATAGGAAGATTATCTCAAAGACAGAGTTATAACTGTTCCTTTTGAATTAGTGTTGCCTAAATCTATGTGGGTTCAATCCATTTGGGGCAGTATTTGAGGTAATAATAAGAAAGACATTCTTAATAATGTGAATTATCTTGCAATTAAATGAGTCCATTCAGCTATCTGTGGTTTTATCCTTCCTGGGTCTCTTTATAAAAATTAAGGTCATTTCTTCTCTTTAGTCTGGGCGTTCCAGGTCTGAGTCACTCGAAGACAAAAGAGTGGTGTTCGTCAGTGATGGGCAATCGATTCTTCGGGATTCAGGATGGAGGGACCAGCCTGGACCTTCTCTTTACCTTTTTCTGTGCCGATGAGGACTGTCCAGCTGATCTATAGAAATCCAGAAAGACAAAAAAGATTCTTGTCTGCAGGTCCCCATTGTCTATGGTCCTGATCTATTTATAGCCATCTTGTATTATTCTGTGTAGACTCACACGCGATAAAGCTCACAGTCCCCCTTACTCCATTGATATTCTGTCCCTAGCACCTTGTCATTATTGCACAGCCCTTTGGAAGCTCTCACACTTTATGGCATTGCTCTGGTGGCTTTCGTTATTATTCATCTACAGTCTGCAAAATCATGTCCCCTTCTCCTTGGTGCTGAGGTCTTTCACCTATTTCAGGATTTGTATATTAGAATGTACACGTTTGAAGTGCTCCTGCAAGTTCAAAGAACTGTTAAGACAGTACGATGAGAGGCTGCAAGTTCTTCTTGCTCCTTCCCATTCCTCTGGCTTTTTCTGTTCCCTTGGTTTCATCTCTTGCTGGACTCTGGTTAAACTGATCAAAGAGAAACAGTTCTTAATAGGAAAGATGTTGGGAGTGTAAGAGTAGAGAGTGGGGCTGGCTGGGGCGGGGTGGGCGGTGCGGGAGCTTATCTTCAGTGCCCCTACCCACTCTATGTTAACTTTTTTTTTTCCTTCTGGAAGCCCATGCTTTGTGCTGTCACCTGGGCAGACGGCGTGTGCTGTGGTGTGCCCTTCCCAGAAGCTTCTCCTGCTCAGTCTTTCTCTCTCCTAAGTATTATTTCACATTTCCTAGAACCTTCCTCTTATCTTGCAGACTACTTCCAGTTAAGTTTTTTAATTGCTGACAGTGAACTCTTGAATTACCGCTCCTGGATCAGCTTTGTATGTTTAGATCATCAGTATCAGAATCCAAGAGAGTTGCAGCCAAATTTGACCAATACTTAGAGAAGAGAAAACTCTGAAAGAGAGATTTGTATGTCAGGTTGGCTTTTTTGCTTCTCATCATCAAACAACTGGGAGCCCCTTTCTCTGCCCCCAGAAAAGTCCAGCACAATCCAGGAGCCAGAAAAAATACGTACAGAGATGGCACCATTGTCTGTTTTATTCCATTCACATTTTCCTGCTCAGGTTCAAAAGGAAGACTTCTGGATTCGACTCCTCAAATGAGAGGTCCAAAATAGATGGAAGAAATAAAGACAGAGAAGTCAGGAAGACCACATGTCGGCATAAAATACAAGTATTTAGGAAATCTTAATACGGATTCTAGATCAAAAGGTCAAAGATGGTGAATTCGCAGGCTTTGGCAGCCAGGTGTGGCTGCATGCACGAGCTTTGGTGTCAGACAGATGTGGCTCAATTTCATGCTCTTTCCCCTATTGACTGTGTGGCCTTGGGCACCTTCCTTCATCTCAGGTCTCTGCTATATAAAGCAAGTGTCACAATACTCAATTTTCAGTATAGTTTGAGGACCACAGATGATGTTTATAGAGTACTTGGCCAAAACCCTAGAATATATGAAGGGCTAAGGAAATGATAACTATTTTAATTACAAGTATTGAACTTTTTTGCCAGGTATGAAATAGGCTGTAAATGTAGTTACCTTACTTGGATTTCACGGAAACTGTGAAATTGTTCTTTGAAGAACAGTTCTGCACCTGCACTTGATTCATTCTGAAAATGTTTTTATGTTTACAGTGTGTGGTTCCCTGGGCATCCAAGAGTGGTAGAGTGGAGGTCAAACAAACTGGTCACATTCCTTCTAAGTCATGCTTCTCCTTCCGGTTCCATTTTGACTGTGGTGCTGCCACCATTTTGCCCTTTTTTCTAAGAAGGAAAACCTGATTAAGGTGCCCTCTTTTTCCTTTCCTCCTCATATCTAAGCATTACAGAATTCTGAAGCTTTCCCCTATATTGTCTCCTGCCCCTCAGAAGCCATACATATTCAATTCATTCCCATGTTCACTTTCTTTACTCACTACTCTTTACCACCACCAATGTATAGCGATAATCCCTCCTTCAGACCAGTACTTGCTTGCAGGGAGGCTTGAATGCTAATATTTACCCTGGCTCCTTTGTCTTCTGTTCCCACCTCACCCCCACCCCCAGCGACAAGAATGCCTCCGATGCCTGCCAGGGGTAGAAACCACCAAGATCATATAACCCTGTCTGTACCCCTAGGGGAACTTGAAATTATATGGAAAATGGTTTTTTTGAATGGTGAAATAACAGCAAAAGCAACATAAGTTAGGCACTTCACAATCATCTCTTCTTGGAAATGCTGTCATAAATTTCAGCACCCTCTAATTCGAGGTCCTGAGCAACATTGGACAGGCAAAGACAAGCCTTCCCTTCCTGCCACCCTTCCCTCTGCTCAGAAAGCTGCCATGTAAGCTTTATTGACCTATTATCGTGGGACATCCTTTGGGCTAAGGATATTGTACGTGTACTCATCCCAAGAACCCCACGAAGGAGATGCCATGAGAATTTCCATTTCACAGAAAAAACATCTGAGGCGTAAAGAGAATAGATAACTTGTCCAAAGCCGCACAAGGCAGTGAGTTGTAGAACTGGGATTTGAAATTTATATTCTCTTCTCTCTGCCTCCAAAGTCCTTGCTCTTAATTGGGTTGTGCTGCCTCCCAGATGACCACATGCATTGCTTCTTTGATCTGAATTTCCTCTTCCTTGTGCGTGCCTTTCTCACAGGGGTAAACACCAGAAACCTTTCCTGTTCTTAGATTTCAAGCCTTCCATTTTCCTTTGGAGCTTTTGGAAAATCCTGTTGTCTAATAGAAGCTTTCTGACTAAGGGGAACTGAGTGAGAGATCCCTCATTTGCATTCTGAGCAGACCAGTTGCCCTCTCTGCTCCTCAGGATGTACTTGTTTGGTCATTAAATGCTGATGGAACTCTCATTTCTATAAATCAATCAATTTCTATTGGGCTGATTGATGCCAATACAAATCCATTTTCTTCAACTTCACTTACCTCTTCCTCTGCCTTCAGGTCAGCTGCTTCTCTGACTCCCCTCTGTGAATCCTCTCAACCCCCTGCCTACTCCCTCACCCTTAGAAGGCAATCTCGCCTTTCGCTTTACTGAATAATTTAAGATGATCCATCCTTCCATTCAATAATTCTCTGATGAATAGATAGATAACCATATAGATATTTCAGTGGTATCTCTAAATGTCCCCAATGGAGCATATCAAGCTTTCTCCCAACTTGCTCGATCTTCTGTATTCCCTTTCTCACTCTCTATAGTTACTCAAGCCGAATACCCTGAGAACATCTTAGACTCTTCTCCATCAATGCCAACATCTAAACATCTAATTATCTGGTCCTGCTAGTTTTACTTTTAAGACATATCCAAATTCTTCTTCTTAATCTACTTTATCACTTCTCGATTGCAATAACCTGATCTCTTTGATTGCCTTCTTGTCCCTTCTGAATCATCCTCTACCCTGTAACTTAGGCAGTGATCAAAAACTCAAATATGACTACGTGACTTTCATGCTTAAAATCCTTTGAAGACTCCCATTGCCGATAGAACCTATTCCAAACTCTCTAACATAGCATATACAGTCCATTAAGACCCAGTCAGTTCCTTCATATTCTTCGCTATCTGCCTGACACTTTAATCTCTATGCATACCAAATTGCTTTTAGTGTCTAATACAGACCCTTTATATACATCGTTTCACACCTTCATGCATTTGTCTGTGTTTTTCTCTCCACCAAGATTCCCTTCCTCATACCATTTTCTAACTGACAAGCTGATATTCATCCTTCAAGATTCGGTCATTTGGCTGACTTGGGCTGAAGCTCTTCATCAGTGTGGTCTTATACAAATGATCTGTTTACCTTATAACATTGAAATCATGTCTTTGTGTGTCATTAGCTCCTATGAGACCATGAGCCAATTAATTTTATACTTATATCTTTTACCTACTACATTCATGAAACACAGCAGGTGCTGAGTCGATGTTTTTTTGTTGATTTTTGGGCAGTGAACAATGAGCAAAATCTAGTACAAAACGTGATCCCTGGCCTTAGGAATTGAAAGGTCCTTGGGGTATCAACCACAACTAGCTAAACTGAATATATGGTATTCTGCAGAGCACCGTGTACATGGAATCATTAACTAATATTAGGTTCTAATACGTGTACTAACATCCATCTGTGTAGTCTACTAGTATGTACTAGTTAATTGCATTTTAGACTTAAGACTGAAAAAATAATGTAATGTGTATTCATGTTGGCTTTTACTGGGCACCCAGTGATATCTTAGGGCAGTGGTTCACAAGCCAACAGCATTTCTAACCTGGGAACTATTTAGAAATGCAAATTCTTATACCCTACGCCTACTGAATTATAAACTGTGAGGGGAAGGGCTCCGCGATCTGTGTTTTGACAAGTCTTCCAGATGACTCTAATACTCCCTAAAGTTTGAGAACCACTACCCTCAATAAAGAGTTTAGGTATATGATAGGCTACCTTAGTTTGAAGTTTTCCAGGAAGGAGAATGTGACTCATTAGATACCAGCACTCTATCCTAATAATGATGATGCTAATTATTGAATATTCCCATTCACACCCAAGTTACATTTGGACACGAAGAGTGTAGTTTTTATTAAATGTAATTAACTCTTTGGAATCATTCCTATCAAAGGTATAATTGAATTGAGGTCACTGGGAAGATACGGATCTTTGCCATATGTATATTTCTTTGTGTTTTATTCTATTTTTTCCTATCTTCATGTTAATATTTTGATTTAATTATTTTTCTATCTTCATGTTAATATTTTTCTATCTTCAGGTTTATTTTTCTGTCTTCATGTTAATATATTGATTTAATTACTCATACTTCATGATAAATCTTAATAACCAGATGGGCACATCTCTCTTTCCTCTTCTTCATTTTCAAAGTGCTTATGTTATCCTCCCATATTAGTTAAACTCTTAATTTCATAAAAAATCATTTTGTGGTTTTAATTGAAATTGCATGAAATTTACAAATGAATTTAGGACAGTAATATTTCTATGATATTGAGTCTATCCACATCTCAATATGATATATCTCTTTAGTAATGCAAGGTTCTAGTTCATCCTTGAATAGGATGAAACAAATTTGTTCCTCGGCAACTTATACTTTTTCTCACTATTATGAGTAGGTTCTTTTCTATTGCATTTTCTGTTTGGTTCTTTTAGATATACCAAAAAGCCATTGTTTTCATATGTTAATATTGTATCTTACAAACTTGACACAGTCTGCTAGTTGTAATAATTTGATTCACTTTGATTTTTTTAATGTACACATATTGCTTGCACATAGTGACAGTTTTCAGTTTTTTTCTTTTTGTATTTATACGTCATTTCTTCTTTTTTAAGATGTATTTATTTATTTTAGAGAGAGTGAGAGAGAGCACATGAGTGGGGAGAGTAGAAGGAGGGGGACAGAGAGAGAATCTCAAGCAGACTCCCCACTGAGTGTGGAGCATGACTCAGAGCTTGATTTCACGACCCTGAGATCATGTCCTGAACCAAAATCAAGATTTGGACACTTAATACCTCATTTGTCTTGTTTTATTGAATTCTCTAGGACCTCCAGCACAATGAGTAATGAGTAATAAAGATGATAGCAAGCACCCTTATCTTATTCCTACTTGGAAGAGGAAAGCTTCTGAAGTTTTACCTTTAAATATGATATTAACCACAGAATCATGGTTTAGCATAAGGATATTTCCACCTTTTCCTAATTTGCTAAAAAAATTTTTATTGTGAATGTATGCTGAATCTTATTAAAGACTTTTTCAGTAGCAGTTGAGCTGGTGAAGTTTTTTATTAATATTTTAATGTTGTGAATTAGAATTTTAAATATTGAAATAGTGTTCCAATCCCAAGATATATCCTACTTGGTCACGCTGAAATAATTTTTGGGGGGGCAAGGATGTAGAGCCCAATGTAGGGGTTGAACTCATGACACTGAAATTAAGAACCAAGCTGAAATCAAGCATCAGCTGCCCAACTGACTAAGCCACCTAGGAGCCCCTGGTGAAATAATTGTTAAAACAATTCCTTTTGTATTATTTCATAGAGAATTTTAAATTTTGTCCCTGAGATTTGCCTGTATTTTTTTTTCTTGTTCTACTATTTGAGATAATAAAAGTCATGTAAAATAAGCTTTCTCTGTTTTGCTGTCTTCTGGAAAAAGTAAAGATAATAGTGATCTTATTCTCTGAAGTTTTGGCAAAAAAAAAAATTTGTCCTTAAGACAACCTTGGCCTGACTCCTTTTGGGTTGGAGACAAAGATTTTTTATTAATAACTCCCTGTAGTTAATATTTATTGATCTGATGAAGTATTCTATTAATTTTGAGAAAATTTCATAATACATATCTTTTTCTAAAAAGCTATCTATTTGATGTGTATTACAAATGTATTACTGTAAAATTGTTGATTTTATGCTTCATCATTTTCATTCCTAATATTTCCTTCATGCCTATTAATTTTGTGTTTCTAACATATTGTTTATGTGTCTAGCATATTCTCTTTGTTTCATGATCAGCTTCCCATAGGTTTATCTATTTTATTATCATTTCCAGGTCTTTAACCAGTTTTTGTGGGCAGAGTGTTTTTTTAAATTGAGGTTTAATTAGCTTATAATACACTGCACATAATTAAAATATACAACAAGAAATCACCACCACCATCAAAATAATGAAAATATCTACTACCTTCAAATATATCATGTTACTAGGACATGTTTGGAGGTAGTAGATATTTGTAGGTATTTTTGTAATTTTCCCCCTCCACACCTCATCTCCTGCTTGTACTCTCAAGCAATCATCTATCTGCTTTCTGTCATTGTCGATTAGTTTGCATTTTCTGGTATTTTATGTAAGGTGAGTCCTTCGGTATGTCCTCATTTCTGTGTGGTTCCTTTTGTTCGCACAAAATTACTTTGAGATTTATCCAAGTATAGTTCATTCGTTTTTGTTGCTGAGGAGTATTCCATTCAATGGATATACCACAGTTTGTATCATGTACTTAGTGGTTGACATTTAGGTTATGTCTTGTTTGGAGTTATTACAAATAACATTGCTATGGATATTCATGTAGAGGTCTTTGCATGGTTTCCTCTCTCTTGGGTAAATACCTAGAATTGAAGTGGCTGAATCCTATGGTAGATATGTTTAATTTTTTAGGAAACTGCCAAACTGTATTACCAATTGCTGTACAGTTGTGCATTCTCATTGGCACCATGACATAGTTCCACTTCCTCTGTGTTCTCGCCAGCATGTACTAGGGTCAGTCTTTCGAATTTTGGCCATTGTCTTAGGTATATGGTGGTATCTCATTGTGGTTTTAATTTACGTGTCCTTGATTACTAATGAGGCTGAAGATTGTTTCATCTGCTTATCCATCCTCTGCGTATTTTCTTTAGTAAAATGTATTTTGAAATCTTTGCCCACCATTTAATTAAGTTGTTGGTTTTCTTATTTTTTAGTCTGAAGAGCCTTTTTAAAAATATTCTAGATATGTCTTTTATAAGCATTTGAAAATATGTTTCCCCAAACTTTAGCTTGTCTTTTGATTCTCTTAGCAGTGTATTTTGAGGAGCAGAAGTTTGTAATTTTGATGATGACCAACTTAACAGTTTGTTCTTCTACAGATTGTGATGTTGTTGTTGTATCTAAGAGATATATACCTACCCTAAGGTCACAGAAGTTTTCTCCTCATTCATTCTTCTAGAAATTTTATAGAAGTCTTACATGTAGGTCCATGATCCATTTTGAGTTAATTTTTGTGTCAGGTGTGAGATACAGAACAAAGTTTTGTTTTATTTTTTTACGTATGGCTAGCCAGTTGTTTGAGCACCATTTATTGAAAAGACTGTCCTTTCTCCACTGAGTTGTCTTGTCTTTGTACCTCTGTAGAACATCAGTTTTTCACATATGGGTGGGATTAGTACTAGACTTTATATTAACTTCTGTTGATCTGTTTGTCTATCATTATTACTCCAATACCACACTGTCTTGACTGATGTAGTTTTATAATAAGTTTTATAATAAGGGTGTTAGCCATTCAGTTGTTTTTTTTTTTTTTTAAATCAAAGTTGTTTGAGCTATTGTAGGTCCTTTCTACTTCCATATGAATTTTACAACCAGCTTTTCGATTTTTTGCCTTCCCCCACCATTAAAAGACAGAGAGAGAGAGAGAGAGAATCCTGCTGGGACTTCTACTGGAATTGCACTGACTCCCTATATCAAGTTGGGGAGGTTTGACATTGACCACAATATTAGGTCTTTTGATCCAGGAGCTTAGAATATCTCTCTATTTAATTAGGTCTTTTAGAGTTTCACTCGGGACTGCTGTGTGGTTTTTAGTGTACAGATCTTTCACATCTTTTGTCAGATTTATTCCTAAATGTTTCATATTTTAGGTGCTATTGTAAATGGTATTTTTTAATTCTATTTTTTATTATTTGTTGCTAATACATGGAAATACAATCTTTTTTTTTGCATATTGGTCTTGTATCCTCAACCTTGCTAAACTTACTAGTTCTAGTTGTTTTTCGTAGGATTCCATCAGATAGTCATGTCTTCTGAGAATAAAGCCGGTTTTATTTCTTCCTTTTCAATCTTTGAGATTTACTTTGAGATTTATCCAAGTATAGTTCATTCGTTTTTGTTGCTGAGGAGTATTCCATTCAATGGATATACCACAGTTTGTATCATGTACTTAGTGGTTGACATTTAGGTTATGTCTTGTTTGGAGTTATTACAAATAGCATTGCTATGGATATTCATGTAGAGGTCTTTGCATGGTTTCCTCTCTCTCAGGTAAATACCTAGAATTGAAGTGGCTGAATCCTATGGTAGATATGTTTAATTTTTTAGGAAACTGCCAAACTGTATTAGGTGTCTTTTATTTCTTTTTCTTTCTTTATTATACTGGCTAGGATACCAGGACAATGTTAAATCAAAGGGAAGAAGGTATTTGAGGGCCAGGGGCCAGAAAAGAAAACAAATAAACATTGAAGTGCACTTTTTTGTCGTGTTCCTGATCATGGGTTAGTTTTTACAGGTGGAGCAGGCAAGGAACCATTTTCAATTCAAAGAGATCTGCATTTTAAATTATTTTGAAGAGCTAAGACATTCAAATATAAATCCTATTTTCAGTAAAGAGCTGCATGAAATATTGGGACTTAGTTTAGATTTCTCTACATTTGATTTAGAGGAGTGTCTAGGGAATTTCTCTGGTTAGGGCTGACATATTTGTGACCTGTGACATATTTGAAGAGAGGGACATATTTGTGACATATGTGATGTGTTTGAAGAGAGGGAGAAACCAGTGTGGATTTTGGAACCATTATGTCTGTCCGCTGAATGTCACTAAGACAAATGGCAGGAGAAGGGGAGGTCACTGGGGACAAACATCGTACTTTCCAACTTCCGTGTCCTTTGCTTCAGAGCATTGCCAGGAACTCTAATGAGAAATAGAACTTCTGGAGATATTGAGTAACCTTGCTCTGGGCACCTAAAAAGGTACACACACACCACCTACCACCCCTGACTTCTTATTAAGGGCACCCTTTGAAAGTTATTGCAAATGAGAGTGAGAATTTGGGATTTATAATAATTGCTATTGTGATTACTCAAAGTACCTTTCTTAGGGGCCACCTGAAAGGAACCTGACCTAGATGTCCTAATAAGTTCCCATGGTTTAGTATATGGCTCATATAATTTCTTATCAAATCGGATTATGAGATTAGGTAAGTTTAAACAAGTCTTCGTGATCTCGACCCTGCTTGGAGCATACCCAGATTCATACACGTGGTTGAAGCCCATGCTGGAAGGGAATGTCTTTGACTGGCACAGAACAGGACAGACGGCATGAAGCATGCTCAGCCAAGATGATCACTTCTCAGAGGGAAGTTGACGACTTTCCGGGACTATCACGGAAGTCCTCTACCAATCTGGATCAGTATCATCAAGTTATAGAATACTGGAGTTAAGATGGACCTTAGAGATTCATTGGATCCAGTCCTCTCATTCTACTGATGAAGGGACTGAAACTTGAAGCAGAGTGACTTATTCAAAGTCTCCCAGCCAGCTAATCCTGAAGCCAAGACAAGATCTCAGGTCGTCTGATGGCTAGTCAAATGCTCTTTGTACAACACCCTATTCTTTCCTATAGCTATTTGATATCTGCCACCACCTGCCCAGCCACTGTCTTGTGGAATGTGGAAGGAAGTGAGGAAAAAGTGTGAATCCACCTAACTGCCTGAATGCTTGTAGCTCTGCTTATCCAGACCTGTTCACATAGGATGTTTGACAGTCCACAGAGTAACATTTTCCAAATACTTCCTACTCCTAAATCCCTGTGAAAGTGAATAAGGTGAATAACAAACAAAATTGTTTCCCCTTGGGGAACTCAGCATGCCTCACTCTTCCTTCCAAACACTCTCCAACCTCCTGTGACTGCTCAGCTGACGACGCCATGAGAAACCACATTGCCTCTTCGGGAAAGAAAATCAGTGCATGGGTTAGTGATCTCTGGTGCAGTTTCTTGGGTCCACACTAGAAAATAACCAGTAACCAGCTCCAGAAACACAGAAACCCTAGTCTGGGCCATTGAATCAGACAGATGTGTGCTCAAAGGCCACTTGGTTTTGTGCTTGTTCTCTGACTTAAAGCAAGTTACTAAACCTCAATGTCTTAGAGAAGGAAAACAGTAACATCTTCCTCAGAGGCCTCTTTAAATAAAGCTAGGGTGTGTAATGTGCTTGTACTTTAAGATATTTAATAAATGAAAATTGATTTCTTTCTTCTATCTCCTACTCCCCCACCCAAAGAAGGGCTTCACATTTTCTCAAAGAATATTCTTAGGGTAAATACTATTGACTCTGGCAAATTAGTTAGCAGAGAGCTGGCCTTGAGCAGAAATATTTTCTAGCTTCAACTCAGCACCAGCAGCTGATGGTTTTGATTATCAGCATTGGAAGTTTCATCCATCTAAGAACATGAGACAAGTCTGGGGTATGTGGCCAAGGTAGAAGACTTCCAAGCAAGAGACAGCCGTGTCTTCCCAGTTGTTGATGTGTCCATTGTCTGAGGACGACTAGGGCTGAATGCCAATTCTTAGGGGCCCTTATGGCTCTGCATGCTTTGTTCATCACCTTTATACTCAGTAAGCTATCCAAGATGCACAAGTATTGGGAAATGAAAGTTACTTTGTCCAACCCTGTTGTCTGAATTAGCCTAAGTCCTCTGAGAGGCAAAGAGCAAGACATGGTTAGACTTGCACGGATTCTCTTAAGGCAAACACCTGTGAGGAAAAATGGGCGGAGAGCCAGGGGAGGCTGGGAGGACTGTCAGATCACAGTGTAGACCTGACTCTTGTGAAGGAGAGAGGGAAGGAAGGCAGGTTGCATGGAGGAGTCTTAGGCTACAGGATAGTTCCAGGAAGTTCAGCAAGGCCGGTGGTGGGGTGAGGGTCCTCCAGCCATAGCATCCAATAGAGAGGCCTTCTCTCACCCAGGGATGAGGCTGCTTTAATATTCCTGATGTGCTCGGTCACTGGCTGGGAGCAGTGGGTCGGGGGTGCGGCCCAACACTCACTCCAGGATGGGTTTCAGAGCCCAGCACCTGGGGGCTTCAGGGAAACACACTCCTGTAGTGGGAGGTCTGAGAGGCACATTCCCATGGCTCTCTTCCACACTGTGAACTGAGCCACATGAATATTGCTAAACATACAGAGCTCACAGCCGCAGCAAACTAAAAAGGCAGTTGACTCAAGTGAGGCAGTGAATCATCATCATTCTACTACCTCAAGTTCTCTCATTCATAATCCAGGAAACAAGAACACTAGGCTGAATGGTGATCTAACATGTCTGCTTCCATCCTGTGACTTCTCGGTGATATTCACAACCACTAGTGAGCACTCATCTTCGCAAGACCCCCGGGCAAAACATTCCACACGCAGTACTGCACTTCATCTTCGTAGAAACTCTGCCGAGGAAACATGATCTCCAGTTCACAGATGAGGAGACTAGGGCTCGGCCAGGCTAAGTAACTTCTCCAAGGATCTACAACTAGTAATTGACAAAGCTGATTCGAGAATAGACTGATGTCACTGTGCACCCATGAAACTAGCCCCCTCGACTCTTCTTCCTTTGTGGAAGTTGGAAAAACCAGAAAAAATCCCCCAACAATCAAAGCAGCCATTTAAAACTCAGTGAGGTCAACTTGATCCTAGCTCACAGTCAGCATTAATTGCTGTGTTAATTCTCCAACTCAGTTCTCCAGTATCTATTTTCTCCACTGTGGGTGAGAAATTATGAACACTTATCCTCATTTTTTCTGAAGGGTACAAAGCACACCAGTGATCTATTTTCCAAGCACTCTCAAAAGCTAGAGATTTTTCTCAAGAATTATGAAACTGATGGACCCATGCGGCTGTTTATCAAAAGCGTGTCACCATGTTACTCCACAGAGAATGTTGTCTGGTAGATTAGAAACCCTGCCTGTCCTCTGTGGCTAAGCCCCAGAGTTTTTCCAAGTCTCTGTCTATCTGAGATTCAATTTGCTGTCACTTAGTCTGTAAATAATTTACCAAACACTTCCTGAAACCCCACTGGGAGTAGGGGGTAGGGTACAAAGAAAATAGCCCCTATCTCTAAGAACGTTACAATTAATTGGGGGAAACATAGGATACACTCAAGATGGAAATGGAAGATCACTTTAAGGAACATACAAGCATATTCATATGCATTTGGTTCGATGTGAGCACAAAAGGAAGATAAGTCATGTAACTTTGTACCGTGGAACAACACAGTTGACTGGGGGAGGGGATGAGGCAGGGACTAGTCCTGGACCAGGGGTTCTAACTTTGGTTTTGCTCTGACAGTGAGCTGGAGCTAGCCATTATTTCTGAAATTTGGTTGCTTCTCTATGAAATGAAGCTGTTGGTCAAGAGTAGGGATTTTTCTAACTCAACAAAGCTAAGAACCATCTTTCCTTTCTCGTCCCAGTGAACCCCAACTTAGGTTTCAGTCAAATTCAAGCTGGAGGTTGAGGGAAATGAAGACTCCATGTATGTCCCCTCATGTGAAGTCCCTTAAGCTATTCATGCAATCATGGATTCCCTAGGACACAATTTGAAAACCTCTGTTCTAGACATTTTCCAGGGTTGCTTCTTGCATTCCAGTGCGAGGATTCGATGAATCCCAGAGCATGGACAGTATAATGTGGGAAACAGATTTTAGTTCTTTTGAGATTTGAGTGCAACTCAATTTATAAATCAATAGTACTAGAGTAGAAGTAGAGACCTTGTATCTCTCTCCTGTATGAGATGCGAGATCAGTAACCCATTAGGCAAGAAATCTGGGTCATTCTTTTATTCATAAACATTTACTGAGTATCTTCCATGTGCCGAGCATTATGGATAGCAAGTGCTGAGATGTAAATCCCTTGAGAAGTACTCGGTCTAATAAGTTCTTAGACTAGAAAACATTCTTCAGTTTGAAAAGCCCCCAAAAAGGCAAGGTAGGAATGGCATAGAGTGTTCCTAATTAGAGCTTTTAAGAATGGGTTTTTTATTTTATCTCAATGGAACTACTCTAGGCAGATTGAACATACGTAATGAAGCCTGAAGAGGTGTATGTGCAGCAAGGCCCTGTGGGGAGGCGATGCTGGAGTCTTGACGCCCAGCCTGGGGCACAGTGAACCCAAGTGGGCTTCATCAATTAGGGATCAGAAAGCAGACAGAAAATGCTCTGCGTGCATCAGCTTGACTGGTCATCTTATTCTGAGACGGGGCTCAAGAAGGGATGCATTCCATCCCTAACTGCTTCATGCTGCTGCCTGTTGATACACTGGAAAGTGGGGGAAAATGGGCCACAAAATACCAGTCTACCAGAGCACCACTAATTAGAGTGTGTGCTTATAGAACCCGAGCATCTCTCGTTTCTTTATGGTGAAATTAAACTTCATTCTGCAACAGTGTGTTGCACTGTGGCCATTGACTCATTAAGAAGGTTATGCGATAGAACATTAGATTCCAACACTTTTATAACTAGGGGAGAAAGGGAGTGTACACAGCTTAGAAGCATTTTAGGAAAGACGATTTGGAGAAAAGAGACTAGAAACCAAGGCATAATATTAAAGGAAGCTCCTTTTATACTTAAAATTATGTCTTTATATATTGATAATGTATAAATATGTATGTAAATATATTTTATAGCTATCATTTCACATTTATAGATAAGTAGAAATGCAGATGAATCTATAAATATACTTACGTGTAAATACATTTATGACTGTGTTATTTAATTGTATATTTATAATACAAAAGGTACTACTTAAATACCTTTCTTTGGGTGGTACCAAGATCGCTTTGGAACTGAATACACATTCAGTCATTCTCCTCACATAACTTAGTCATCTTAACTCCTCTGGGCAGTGAGGGTACATAGCATTTTGTGCACATCAGCTGTGGTAGAGCTGCACCAAATACCACACGCCTTGCCAGGAGGTTGAAAGGAACTGAGCCCTGGGAAGTGTCCTTATGATACATACCAGTTGAATACATAGCCCACAGGTCAGTGCCTTGCTATCACTTGACATTGGCCAAAGTTGTCTTCCTTTGGTAAATCACTTTTTTATCATAGAAAACTCCAAACATATCTAAAAGCAGAGACAATATGATAATAGACTCCCAGGCACCATTACCTGTTTTCACCAAATGCCAACTGAAAGCCATTTTTATTTCATTTATATGCCTATTCACTTTCTCCCTACCCCGTGCATGGATTACTTTGAAATACAAATATGACATCATATCGTTTCACTGATAAATATTTTGGTATGTATTTCTAAAAAGTAAGGACTCCTTAGAAAAAAAACCCTAAAGCCATTATCACTCCTTACAAAGAGTTAGCATTAATGACTTGCATCAAATATCCAGGCAGTGTTTAAATTTTCCTCACCATCTCATGATTTTTACATAATTTTTGTTGTAATTTTTGCTTCATATAAAGTCCATGAATGGCAATTCACTGATATGTCTCTAGAATCTCATTTTGTGTGTAGTAGAAGTTCTGATAGGAGTATCATATGAGCCACAGTTGTTATATTAAATTGTCTAATAGTCACGTTTAAAATGTAAAAAAAAGGAAAAGAAAAAAGAAAAGACAGTTTGGCAAAAGGCAGTCTCATTTCAAACGAGCCACATTTCAAATGTTTAATATCCACATGTACGAAGTAGCTATTGATTGGACATTGTGGATCCATAGATTCCCTCTTCAAAGTGTGAGTTTTGGGGAATCGAACCAAACAAAGGAGTATAGAGAAGAGTTTTTATTTAACTTTTCCTTACCAACGGATGTAGGAAGAGGATTCCCAACAGGGTGATACATGCATGCTTTAGCCTCTGTCTCCCAAAAGCTTAGAGCAGACACTTGTGTGCCCATAGTTTCCTTAGGAATATGATCCTTTAGAGCAGTGGGGCGTGATACAGGAATAAAACAGGAAGGGAGGGAAAACCTGTGCAAAAACACGTGTTAGAGCTGGCTTGTGTTACAGGCAACTGGTGGTCCAATCTGCTGGGACCTTCTGAGGAACGTTCTAAAATGTGCACGAAGCTGTTCCCTTGGGTCAACTAGGAAGGCATTGTGCTCCCATCCCCCAGGGCCAGAGGATGGACCTCAGGCTTTATTGTCCTCCTGGTTTTGCTTGTGAATGCATGAGTGAGTGTCCAGCAGTTTTGCAGAGCAGAGAGAAAGCAAAAGGTATCTGACTGGGATTGAGACAAAGTTCTGGAAGGTTCTGACCTCTGAAAGCTATGCTGATCTGATCAAAGCCTGCACCAGGTCACCCACTGCAGCAGTGGCTAGAGTGAAAGCAAGGCCGAGAGGGTTCCAGAGTGGAACACCACTGGGATCCAATAGGACGCACTTGTGACTTGAAAGTGAACATGTGGTGGATATAAAATATTTTCCACAGAGATGTGATGGCCGTGCATGGCAGGAGATGGGGAGCACAGTTAAGGAGGTGTCAGAAGGAGAAGGAAAGAAAATATTGGGAATATAATTCCAACTAAACTCCCATATCTGCTGATATTTTTTAAAGCCTCAGGATTCTCCAAATACAATTAAAGGTCCCTCAAATTCCAGCCAGAGTATATCATGTTCTGGTTTCCATTTCTAGTGTGTGCTTAGCTTTATTGCCTTATTGCGTTGTTCTGGAATTAATCCGATTTTCATAATATGGACAGTAGCTAATCAGTGCCTAGACATCACAAGTACTTAATAAACAACACGTTCCCACCACCTTTAGTTGAGATAATTTTGTGAAGTTGTTTATTCGGAGCTGGAAGAGATCTTGGAAAGAGACGTGGCCAAGCGATGCCGCTAAGTAATACAAGAATTCTCTGGATAGCATTCACTAGAAATAGTCCTCACCAAGTGCTGCCAGCAGAGAATAAATGGGAAAAACCTAGCTGAGTTGTGAGCATCTCCTTTCACCCCAGGGCTTAAACTTGTCCTAAAG
This sequence comes from Potos flavus, assembly GCA_028534135.1. Lineage (NCBI taxonomy): Eukaryota > Metazoa > Chordata > Mammalia > Carnivora > Procyonidae > Potos > Potos flavus. The sequence continues at coordinate 41,400,808 of CM052895.1, forward strand.
CTAGGCTGCTCCACCAGTAAGTGCTGTCTCTAGTGTGACATGTTTTAGCCTGAAAATTGTGAAGTTCAAGGATGCTAGGTTCTATAGAACACATTGTACGAAATCCGTACTGTAGAAAGGGTAAGATCCTGCTTACCTGCCTCACTACTCCTGCACCATAGCAGTTACGTCCTCTGTCAGAGTGAGCTTTGGCTCTGCCTTGAAATGTCTGTGATGGTTGTAAAAGTAATTGTGTTTATGAATACTGCACGCGTTATGGGATCTCATTCTCTTTATACCTGAATCCTGTTAACTGAATAAAAAATATCGCTGCCCTGGGACCCAAATGATAAATCTGAAAATATGTACACACTTGGGCACTCATCTCATGTGCCGAAGACAAATCTGCAGTTTCTAACCCAATTTCCCTTTCTGCACTCTCCCTAAAGGGAATAGCTAATTGGCACTTGGAAAGAAGTTAAGTTTATCTACACAATAAAGGGCTCAGAGAAATCCTGCGGAGGAGGAGATGGAGGGAAATAGGCCCTTTGGGATAGGGGAGGAAGAACAGTACCAGCTGGGCAGTTGGGGATCTGAATCCTAGAGATGAGTAAAGGAAACGGAGTGGAGGGACAGATTTCAACATTGCTGTGGATTAGGGAGTGAGGGCCTCTTAAATATTCTTTGCAGGAAATTACGAAGAAAGAAATTGCTTCTTAATTAATGTTGCCCATTGAGCTGTTCTTGTTAATTGCTCCGCGGGTCTTCGTGTTTATAGGAGTGAAGCCCCTGTCGTCCGTCTGGGTGAGACCCAGGCTCAGGGGGCTGCTCACCAGGTGTGTGAAGGCAGTCCACTTGCTGATTCCCTTGGCTGTATGTCTCGATTTTCTTATTTGTTTTGGGTCCTTTTTTTCAGAGCTGCAATAAAAAAAAAAAAAAAAAAAAAAAATTCTTGGCTTCGCTTGTGCACTATTTCTTCTGAGCCTATCAGCTATTGTGGTGAAGTTTCCTCTGCGTTGTTAGTCATTTCATTTTGTTCAGCACACACATACTGAGTGCCAAATGTATGGCAGCTTTGACGCTGAGAACTGGAACTTGAAGATGATGTGCGATGAGACCTTGCCCAGAAAGCTCCGTCTCTGCCAGTAACGGCCCCAGAGCGTACTCCGGAGCCCCTGAGTGGACGTGTTCAAAAACACATCCATATTAATGTGGGTGTTCATGGTGTCGCGTGCCATGACCTCGGGAAGCTTATTATGCCTGTTGTTGCCAATTCAGGGCACCCACCAAGATAACTTCAACTTTGGATCGTTATACACAGGGGTGAATGAAAAGTGCAAAATTTTTGTTCCTCCACATAGATTGCCAATATTTGGAAATTTCTGGGCAACTGTCTTGATTTCCTTCACTTTCATCTTGAAGTTCGGCCTCATGTTGCCATATGTTGAGTGTAAGCACTTTCAGGAATGCATAGCCTTGGCTTCAAGGACATTTTCACTTGATTGGAGGTGATAACCCAACTGGAACAGAGTCATGGCATGTGATGTATCCCTCCTATTCCAGTAAAAATGGTTGGAAGATGTTCAACACCTGAAATTAGCCAGAACTTCAAGTTGTACATCTCATCATTAAATTTATCACTTCAGAACCTGGATTTTCTTGACACGGAAAGCTTTTTTAAAATAAATGCTTAGTGCTGGGAAGATGCCCAGCATATTAAGCCTTGAACCTTGCAAAGGGAATCATTTCGTAAATGGAAATATGTCCTTTAATATAAACTGGGCGACCATTCAATCACTAAGCCTTGCCCTGCAGTATCCTCTTTAATCCACTTAGTGTTTTGTTCTTTTCCATTCATCTAGCTTGAGCCACAAATATGTTGCTTCTCATTTTGTTCTCTGAGGATTTTTTTTTTCCTTATCATGACTTAGAGGCAGCCAGAAGAAGAGTATTCGTGCCTAGAAATGAATTATGGATCATTCAGTAGTTTCAAACACCAAAGGGATAAGAAAAGCAATAATTCCAAATATTCTAGTTTTGTTACTTTGTTACTCTATGTTTTGAAGGAAAAAGGGGAGGGGGCTATAATTTGAAAACTTGTTATAAAATTTTCTTGTTAAGTCAGAGGAACAGGGGCACCTGGGTGGCTCAGACAGTTAAGTGTCTTCCTTTGGCTCACGTCATGATCTCAGGGTCCTGGGATCGAACCCCGTGTTGGGCTCCCTGCTCAGCAAGGAGTCTGCTTCTCCCTTTCCCTCTTTCCCTCCCCACCCCTCATGCTCTCTCTCTCTTTCTCTCTGTCTTGGATAAATAAGTGAAATCTTTAAAAAATAAAAATAAATTCAGAGGAACAGATATCCTGGAGAGATAGCTAAGGATGAAAAGTGAGGCAGATAAGCAAGAAAAAGTGTTTAAATGCATCTTTACCAGATAAAATTCTGGCGGTCCCTGTGCGGCCCGGAATGTAAAGACAGGAGAGTGTGGATATTGTGGCTTTATGTCCCAGGTGGAGCTTGCTGCTCCCCACCAGATAGAGAAAGAAAGGCAAAGTGTTCCTCTTATGCTGTGATTCAGGCCCAGCCTTGATGTCTGAAGGCCCATTTAGGAACAAAGGCCAGTCCATTCAGAGATGACCTTGTGATCTGACAGAAAGTGCTTCTGTGTTTGGGAAGCCCAGCCTGTGCCAAAAACAGACCCAGGGGTCTCTGAGACCTCCTGTCATAGTCCAAGGTAAACTAAATGAGTTAAATAAATGGTAAGTCTGAATGAACATTTATCATCTATGACAGGTAAGAAAGGGATCATTCACAAAGGAACATGGTCACACCTTGTGTCAGACTCAAAGATCTGACCCACTATAAGGAAGAGTGTGTCTTTTTACTCTGGAACTGTAAAGGCAACTTACAAAGGTAAATTTCCAAGCTACAGGCAAACTTCTTATGCAGAAAATCATGTGAAGTACTCTACAGTCTCGCTGACAAATACTAGATTTGAGAGGTTAAGTAATGTATGTGAAAGTTCCGATCATAGACTTTATTGGTAAAGATTTTGAATATAGATTATTAATGAGGATAGTGGAAATGATTTCAGGAGATCTGGTTCCCAGTTAATCCTATCCCCTATCTCAAAGTCCATAACATTTCATTGCGTCAGGTCTTTCAAATCGCGGTGCCAAAGACCATCGTTTACCTACTCCAGTATCCATTTTCTTCTTCCTTTTAGTGTAAGACCCCTGATTTCTCCCTAGGGTTTTCAGAGTTAGGAAATAAAAATAGTTTGCCAAGATAAATTTGACTTTCAGGAAAAAAAAAAAAATTTACCATGAGTATGTCGCAAATATGATACATGTATACAAAAAAAAATTGATTTTGTGAAAATCTAATTGAATTATCATTCTTTATCATGCAAGTCTATGTCTAACTGCTTATGTTTCTCCCTAGCTAAGACTACATTTCCAAGGTTCAGACTATGATGGGATTTTGTGACCAAGTTCCATCCAAAGAAACGAAAGGTTGTGTTGGTACTAGGAAATGTCCTTTAAAGAAAGGAGTGTTCTTTTCTCTCTTTCATCCTCCATACTGCTGTTTGAGAAGCATATGGTGGAAGAAGGGGAGAAGACAATCTTGGGCTGCAAAGGACAAGGCCATACATAGCTCTGGTGGAGATAGAAGCAGCCAGAGTCCCCGACAATATCATGCTTCAGATACACCTGCTCGAGCTGCCTCCCTGAAAATTTCCCTTAAGGGAGAGGGAGAAAGCATGGGGGAGAACGGGGGAGAAAGAAGGGAGAAAGGGAATAAGGAAGGGGGAGAGAGAGAGAGAGAATAACTTTTATCTTATTTAAACCACCATTAGTTTGGATTTTGTTAGATCCAGTTGAATCCCATCCTAACTGATATAAAGGCTTACCTTCTTAGAGAGTTGTGGGCACACCAAAACCAAAACAGGAAAATCTGTGGAAAGTAGAGTTATCTGAAGGCCTTTGTGAGTGCTCATCTCATTGTCTGTCTGATTTTTTCTCATACACATGTAAACAGAGTCAGTTGCTTTTCTAAAGGCCTGGAGTTTTAACTCTTGCCCTGTCTTCTTGTTGATGGTGCTCACAGGTAACCATGAATCTCGGGGGGAAAAAAATCACCATGCCTCTAGGACATGAGCATAAAGCTAAACTGTGGTTAGCAATTTCATCTAAGAAGTTGTGTGACTCTCTCAACAGAAGTATTTTGTGGATAATTCTTGAGTATTCTGTCAGGTGGCAGGAAGAAGAGTAATTGATTAAAAGAATTTAATATTTTGGAGCATCTTTGGCTTTAGAAAATGTAAAAATAAATTCCCAGTAACAATGATGCCTTGTATAAAGAGGAAAAGACCAATAAATCACTCCTTGAAGTTTCCCAGGTCAGAATACTTATATATAAAATTCTAGTCCAAATTGGGCAATGTTGATTTTTTATTCAGTGCTTAAGATTTGCCAATTTCAACATTTTTCTCGGTGCCATGAAAAATGTTGCCACTGGCAGGCATTGCACAGTAAGTAGGAAGGCAAAAATAGTGTTAAATGGTACAAATACAAGAACAGGAGTCTCTACATTTTCATGAATGTATCATTCAGAATCTTTGATTAGGAATCTTATTTTTCATTCCTTAAAGGAGATAGAAATAAATAGAAATGAGAACAACAAAAGAAATAGGACCTTCACGAAACAAATAAAAGGAAAATCAAGGCCAGGGCAAGACATCAAGAGATTATATACTATTCAGTTGGTAACAATAAAACACGACTACCACTGATAGACTTCCAAAAGGCTGAAAGTTTCAGGCATGGCTACAAAGTTGAAGTTATTTGTGATGAGTTGAATAGTGTCCCCCCCCCAAATCCATGCCCATCCAGAACCCATGAATGTGACCTATTTGGAAATGGGTTCTTTCCAAATGTGATTGGTCGAGTTGAGGCCATACTGGATTAAGTGGGCCCTAAATTCAATGACTGGTGCCTTTATAAGAGGAGGAGAGGACACGCAGAGACACACACAGGAAAGAAAGCCATGTGACCACAAAGGCAGATTTTGGAGTGGTGTGGTTGCAAGCGAAGCAATGCCAAGGATTGCTGGCAACCAGCAGAAACTGGGAGAGGGGCTTGGAACAGATGCTCCCTCAGAGACTCCAGAAGGACTCAGTTCTGTTGACACCTTGATTTTGAACTCCTAGCCTCCAGAAATGTGAGAGAATAAATTTCTGTTACAGTGAGCCACTCAGTTTATGGTGTTTTATTATGGTAGCCCTGGGAAACTAATACATCATCCAGTACCACTCACCTGTGAAAGCAAAGCACCATACACATAGTCAAAAGATACCACTAGATCCTGGGGCACTCAGAAAATTCCAGTGCTTATTTTTCAACTTCTCTGAACCCTGACCAGTGGATGCTATTGACAAGTAGTTTTTGCAGGATCTTTGTTTACTTGAAGAGCTTTTATTCTGCCTGCCAAGTTGGAAGAATTGTTAAATTGTGTCTTTTCTTAAAAGCTCAGTTGTTTTTATTTGCATTTTGTGGCTTCCTTGCCTATTTTATTTTTAAAAGAAAAGAAAGCAAAATGAAAAGAAGTAAAGCAAAGTTTCATCAGCATTCAAGATCTCTGAACCAGGCCAAACATAATAGCATAAATCAGTGTATTTCATATGTTCTAAGCATGTGGGATCAGGTACATAATATGGAAGGTGTGCAAAGGTCCACTCTTGCACTGTTACCTAACCCAAAGTTCATCTACCATTATGTCCCTCTGATATGTACTAGCAAGCTTCTGTTACGGATTTAACCCACCTGTGCTTTGTAGTCAAAAGGATGGACTGGAGTCTTATCGAACCTCTGGATCCAGCTGCCAATTTGCAGGAAATTGAGAAAATGGAGAAACATGTTGTATGAAACCATAAATACACAGTCAACAAAATCCTGAATGTGGAAAACTGTACAAGTCAAATGCCCTAGTTCCTCAACAGAAAAATGGAATGAAAAGAAGGAGATGGAAAGGGCACATGCAATTTTTAAAAAATGGGCAAAATTAACCTATGGTGTTTAGAGAGGAATAACTGCATGAAAAAAACTATCAAGAATGCAAGAAAGTGATTTCTGTAAAAAGACCAAGTGGTAGTTATTTGGGGGGGGGGGAGGGCAGGGAGGAAGGGCTAAAATACGCTGGGCACACTGAGAGGTATAATAAGGAGGCGGATTCCTGATGTTTGATGGCTGAGTTTTCAAGCCCCACCATACCGTCTCCATTCTGTCCCACATCTGGGCAAGCCAGTAAGAGAGTCCATGTGCTCTGTCTGTTGGCATCTGCAAGTTCAAACTATGCAAGCCATTTTCAGACCTGCTAGGACTGAAAACCTAGAACCCAGGAAGCCTATGATGGGAGTAATTTTTTCCTACCCTCTTGATGAATGTTTGGCGTCATTCATCTCAATATCCAAACCTAATTTTATGTGGGGGCGTCTATCTCATCTCTGTGGAATGACCATAATAAGGCTTCTGGGTTGGCTGACCCTGCCTCATGGCCTGTTTCAGTACTTAGGATGGTGTTTGCTTTATAAATCATTAAGATATACATTTATTGTGTGTGAAATTTTCTGTATTTGTATTTTATTTTAAAACAAGCAAGGAAAAGTAAAGCAACAACAATAACAGCAACAATGTCTTATGGTACATCTCTAATCACTGCGACACATCAGTTGGGAATCTCCGACTGGGAGCAACACATTTCTTGGAACCAAAGTACTTAGTAAGATGGTGCTGGTTCCCTAGCCTAGCATGTCACCTCCTGGGCTGCACAGGTGTCTGTGCATTTGAAAAAACAGTCACTTCCTCCAGACTTTATGGACTGACTTTAATTAGAAAAGACTTTTTGACACTATCAAGAATAGGGCTTTAACCTTGGCGTACAGAGTGTATTCATCTGGGTCCTCCAGAATAAAATCAGTTCCCTACATGCCCCATTTATCCAACTATTTATCATTTGATGTTTTTCCTTTTTGTATTTCCTACAACGGCAATCTGAATTTTTCTTGGTTAAACCGCAGAGGTTACTTAAGGGAACGTATTATGTATTCCTCCTAGTTTATATCACCTTGGACACCAGTAAAAAGAAAATCAAATATTATTTTATTTTATTTTTTCAGTGTTCCAAGATTCATTGTTGGAACACTGAAAAAACAAAATGAAATTAAAAAAAAAAACAAATAAAAAAAAGAAAATCAAATATACCAGTTTGCTTTCTTCATTTTTATGATAAGTTTATGTTTGTAAGCCAAGTTGTAAGTGTATTTTTGAATAACTTTTTCATTATATTTGTAATCTCACAAGGAAATGTGTCAAGCCTAACTAGTGAGTACATCTAAGTATGAGTAATTGAGATGTAGAAAAAAATTAATTTATCATATTTTCTATTAATAAATTTCAAAAGAGATACATTATATCATTGTCTGTCCTTTCGCATGATCTTGAAATTCTGTCTCCTTCAGTAGGCATTTGTCACTATAAACGTTCCTCTTAGAACTGCTTTTGCTGAATCCTGTAAGTTTTGGTATGTTGTGTTTCCACTTTTTGTTTGTTTGAAAACACTTTCTGATTTCTCTTTTGATACCTTCTTTGACCCATTGGTTTCTTAAGAGTGTGTTTTTAATCCTCACACATTTATAAATTTCCCAGTCTTCCTCCTATTAGCAATTTCTAGTTCCGTACCATTGTGGTTGGAAAAGATACTTGGTATGATTTCAGTCTAATTAAATTTATGAAGACTTGTTTTGTGTCCTAACATATGATCTATCCTAGAGAATATTCTTTTTTTTTTTTTTTTTTTTTAATCCTAGAGAATATTCTGTATGTGCTTGAGGAAAATGTGTGTTCTGCTGCCGTTTCAAGAAATGTTCTGTACATGAATGTTAGATCTGTTGATCTTAAGTATAGTTCAAGGTCAGTGTCTTTATACTGATTTTCCTGTCTGGATGATCTATCCATTGTCAAAAGTGGGAGTGTTGAAATCTCCTACTTTCATTGTATCGTCTATTTCTCCCTTCAGATCTATTAGAACTTGTTTAACATATGTAGGTGCTCCCATGTTGGATACATTTATATTTATAATTATTAAATCTTATTGATGAATCGACCCTTTATCATCATGTAATTTTTTTTGTCTCTTGTTAGTTTTAGACTTAAAGTCTATTTTGTCCGATATAAGTATAGCTATCCCTGCCCTCTTTTGGTTTCCAGTTGCATAAAGTATCTTTTTCCATCCCTTCACCTTGAGCTTGTGTGTCTCCTTAAAACTGAAGTGAGCCCCACGATCCCCTCTCCCCTCCACAGAAAAAAAATGGAAAAAAAAAACCCAAAAAACTGAAGTGAGCCTTTTATAGGCAGCGTATAGTTGGGTCTTATTTATACATTCAGCCACCACATGCCTTCTGATTGGAGATTTTAATCCATTTACCTTTAAAGAGTTATTGATAAGACTTCCTGAAGTCATCATACTGTTTCCTGGCTGTTTTATATTTCCTTTCTTCCTCTCTTCCTTTGGGAATTAATTATTTTCCGTAGTGGTATGGTTTGGTTCCCTTCTCTTTATTGTTCGTGTATCTGCTACAGATTTTGCTGTGTTACCATGAAGTTCACATAAAACTTCTCCTAAATGTAACAGTCTATATTAAACTAATGACAATTTAATTTTGATTGTATACAAAAGCTCTACTCTTTTATTCCCCCCATGCACGCACATTTTATGTTGTTGATGTCACAATCTACGTTTTCTTTTACTGAGTATCCATTAACAAATTATTGTATTATAGTTATTTCTAATACTTTTATTCTTTGACCTTTATGCTAGAGTTAAGTGATTAACACACCAGCACATTCCATGGTTGGAGTGTTTTAAATTTGACCCTATGTGTACCTTTACCAGTATGTTTTATATTTTCTCATGCTTTTATGATACTAATTAGCATCCTCTCATTTCATTTTGAAGAACTCCTTTCAGCAATTCTTGTAAGGCAAGCTTAGAGTTGATGAACCCCCTCAGTTTTTGCTTGCCTGACCCAAGTCCCTATTCTCTTTTATTTCTGAAAGAGAAGTTTGCCAGCAAAATATTTTTGGTTGGTAGTTTTTTTCTTTGAGCACTTTGAATGTAACATCTCACACTCTCCTCTCCTGCAACGTTTCTCTTGAAAAATCTGCTGATGGTCTTATAAGGTTTCCTTTTTAGTGATGATCTTCTTTTCTCTTGCAGCTTTCAAGATTCTCTTTCTCTTTTATTTTTGACAGTTCTATTATGATGTTTTGGAAAAGATGTCTTTGGGTTGAATTTGTTTGGAGACCTGTGAGCTTTATGAATTTCAATGTTTAAATTTTTTCTCCCAATTTGGAAGTTCTCAGCCATTATTTCTTTAAATAAGCTTTCTGCCCTTTTATTCCTCTCACCTCCTTCTGAGACTCCCATAATCCACAGATTGTTTCTTTTAATAGTATCCTCTAAGTCTTGTAGGCTTTATTCATTCCTTTTCATTCTTCTTTTTTTCTTTTTGCTCCTCTGACTTGATAATTTCAAATGACGTGTTTTGGGTATCATTGATTTTTTTTCTCCTGTTTGGTGAATGTGCCGCTGAAGCTCTTGGTTGAATTTTTCAGTTCGTTCATTGTTGTCTTCAGCTCCAAAATTTCTCTTTGGTTCTTTTTTTATATTTTCTATTTCTCTGTTGAGCTTCTCATTTTGTTCTTATATTGCTTTCCTGATTTCATGAAGTTGTTTATATTTCTTCTCTTGTAGTTCTCTCTGAGCATCTTTGAACAATTATTTTGAATTCTTTGTCAGGCAGTTTAAGGATCTCCATTTCTTCAGGTCAGTTACTAGAAGTTTACTGTGTTCCTTTAGGGGTTGTATGTTTCCCTGATATGTGTGTGTGTGTGTGTGTGTGTGTGTGTGTGTGTGTGTGTATGTGATTCCTGTAGTTTTGCACAGGTGTCTTTCATATGAATAAACAGTCACCTTCTCCAGACTTTATGGACTGACTTTAGTAAGAAAAGATTTTCATGTGTGAGGGCGTGCTGGAAATGCTGTGACCCAGGGTGTTATGTGTGGGGCCTTGTGGCAGCTTCAGGTCTAGACATCTCGGTGTCTTATTGACTCAGGCAGCCAGGGTTCACAACATCAACAACTGCATGATCTTCAGTGAGAGGTGTGGTGGTTGGGGGCTGGTCCATAGTGGTGCAAGGGCTGTGAGGGTCTTCAGCAATGCCTCTAGGTCCAGCAGCTAGGGACCAGGGCAGGTGGTAGTGGTAGCTGGAGCTGGTAGTGTACACATTAAGCTCTTGCAAGGCCAGTTGCAGATATGCCTTTGTGGTGGCAAGGTCTGGCTGAATATGTACTTGTGTGACAGCACAGCTAGTCCCAGGTGTGCACACAGCAGTGAAGGCTGGTAACAGGAGTTGTAGCTGTGGCGTAACAGGTACCTGGTTATAGGGGCTAGAGTGAGCCTGCATGGCAGCGCAGGCCATTGACAGGAGTCAGGGCTACATGTGGACCCACAGGCAACTCTGGGGGTCTTTACTGTTGGTGTGCAGGTGTGCGACTGCAGGGGCTAGCTGCAGGCATATACATTTACACAGTCCTATGGCAGAGGTCAAGGCCATGTCCAGGCCCACGAACAACTGTGGGGGCCTTGGCTGTTCGTGTGCACTTGTGCAGCTCTAGGGGCTAGCCATGGGTGTATACATGGGAGTAGGGGTTGGCTACTAGGGTCTCGTGTGACATCTTACGCATGCAAAGCCCCAGAGGCCAGGGCTGGCTGCCATTGTGGATCCCGGGCGCTGGCAGGGATGGGGGAAGGGAGCGTGGAAGGACTCAGGCAGCTGGTGTCTGCAGCCATGACAACGTATGGTGTGAAAACATCAGGGGTGTTCACTATGGCCATGCCTAGTCATTAGTTTCCTCGGAGGCAAAAGCTGCTGGGGTCTCCTGGGGGGCAGTTTGCTGGGGTCTATGATGAAGCGTTCAGCGATACAGTTCGTGGGTTGTGCAGCAGCTGTATGGCCTCTCGAGGTCCTCCGCAGCAAAGGCCACTACGGTCCTCTGCAAAGTGGGCCCCTGGGAACCCTGGTCACTCAGGCTGCCTGGCGGATACTGGTAGCTTCTGGCCTGGTTCCTAGTTCCTCGCCATCCGTAGACATGTCAGCTTTGCTGGCCTCTGGGTGGGGTGAAATGAACTGGGTCCCTTGTGCAGTGTCCCTGAAAGGCTGGGGGACCTGGTTGCTCGCATTGCTCTCCCTTTCCCAGCACGGGAACGCTCTCAGCCTGGTAGCTCCCTCTCGGCACTGCGCAGGGCCGTTGGGGATGGCATGATGCGGGCAAGATGAAGCCGTTCTACCACTTTTGTGTAGTACTTCTTGGACTTTTTTGTTCCGCCGTACTGCTGAAGCTTCTTCGGTGAACTCCTGAGATCTCCCAAAGCTATTTTCATTCATGAATAGTTCTCTAATTATCACTCTTTGTGGGGAGATGGAGGCTGGGTTCTCCTACACCACCACCTTTGTGCCATCATATTTTTCCTCACTGTTGGTGTGTACTTGTGTGAAAGATTTTATTTATTAATTTATTTATTTATTTGAGAAAGAGAGCATGAGTTGGGGGGGAGGGGCAGAGGGAGAGGGAGAAGCAGACTCCCCACTGAGTGGGGAGCCTGATGCAGGGCTCGATCCCAGGACCCCGAGATCATGACCTAAACCAAAGGGAGATGCTTAACCAACTGAGCCACCCAGGTGTCCCTGTGCCATCCTATTTTTCTTGAAAAATGTGACAAGGAGCTCATATTTGGTTGTTCTTATCTGTACAAATTCTAAAAGCCCCAGGCTCAGGTGCACCCTTCCAGGAAGGATTTGGGTCATTTTTTTCCAAGCTTCTTGCAGCACCCCTGATCCAGAAATATTTTTCATTTAATTTATTGAATTGGATTTTCCTGGACCATGCAAGTGGTATAAATTCAAATGCTTAATTTGTGCATGGGCAGACGTATGGTTATTACTTTCTGGAGAGATTTTTTTTTCACCCCAACCCTATACCTTAACAGACAAGATTTCTTGTCATTTCTCTTTACCAGGGAACAGATTTTTTTTTTTTAATCCCACCCTTTCTCTATGGCCATAACCCTTCCTAAGTATAGGGTTTATGGAAGTCTCAGTTCTTTCTCCACACTTTATGTGGGACAGACTCTTTGCGTTCATTCTACAAACCCAAACGTAGGTTCCTAGTGTGAGCAGATTCCTTCAGTGTACACTGTGTCTCTGTTATACATTTATGACTCTGGTTTTGGTCCCTGTAGATCTCTCTCTCTCTCCCTCTTTAACTCTCTCTCTCTCTGTGATGCTACCTTTGTTTTTAAAAGGCTATTAGAAAGTTTTAAGCATCATTGCCAGATAGTGGTATCAAAAAGGTTTTCCAGAATTTCTTATTCATAACCATGCTAAAGCGCTAAGAGAGTTGAAAGCTGTGGAACGTTTGAAAATCATTTGAAGACATTAACGCTTATAATAGCTATTATGTATCACAACACACATAATGACTCGATTCAACTTTTAACCTTAAGTTTAACTCCAAGCTTTTCAAGGGCGGTGTTATAGGAGAGTTTAGGGTAGTGCTCCTCCAACTTCATTAACACCTGGCCTTGTATCACTTTTACAATCACATGATGTAGATTAATAAGTGCTCATATTTTGCCAACAAATATTTAAGTCTCAACTGTGAGGAATTGTCACTAAAGAAAAACAAGAGAAATTCTAAAGGAATTAAATTTGACATTTGGATGCTTGGATTTCTAAAATTGTCTTTGAGGCCACTATCTTATTTTTATCTCTAGCTGCAGATTTCTAATGTGTTGACAATTTTTATCTGCGACAAAGAAAACTTTTCCTGAATCTAGAAGTTTGCATGCCATAATGAGGTAGATTTTTTATCTTTTTGTTTTAAAGGATACGTAATATCCAACTGTGAGGGGGCTTCCAATCCACAGTCCTCCCAGATTCTCCCTCTGCCACAAGGAAGAAGTCATGCAGATTTTCTTAGGGTCTGTGCTCAGATTGCCCTCAGAACTATTAGTACCCACCCCCCTACCAAGAACAGCAGAGTCACAGGCTTTCCATGAACCCGGATAGGATCTATGGCTTTGGGTTCTGACTGTAATTTTCCTACTCCCTCCATCCCCCTAACCTTGCTCTGGTCCGTCTATGCCAGAATGAAGTGGGAATGTCAGACTCTAGTATAAGTAAGTAGTGAGCACGATCTCCCCACCCCATGGGTTCCCAGGCTTCTGGTCTCTGTGCCTGGACAAGCTTTGAAAGAGAGGACGGGTGTCCCCTTCAGGCTCTGGCCTCAGCAGCCATGCTGCCCCGGTCACAAGCTGACTGCGCCGGGGTGGGGAGTGGGGGCGGAGAAGCCCTGCTCTTTCTTGCTCTGTGGAAGCAGCAAGGGCACAGCTACTACTGAGTGACACGTTTGCTAAAGCCCGTCTGCGGGCAGCCCTGACTTGTCCTCACCCCGCCGTGCCCCAGGCCATGAAGCTTTCTAAGCTGGGTGCACCTGTGGACAGAGGGGCTGTGATCACCGGACTCGCTGGCTCAGTGTCACTCCTGCCAGAGAGCGTGAGGCTCGTTAAACTCCCACTCAGCAGCCCCAACCTCCTGGGTGGGGCCGGAGGGGACAGAGGGGCCACTAGGAAAATGTGAAAGCCTGTCGTGAGTGAACATGGTGCCAGTGAAGGCCTTCCACAGAGAAAGCTGAGAACTATAAAGACTTCCTTCCTCTCTCAGAACGTACAACCCGCTGCCCTGAAATGTGTTTAGCCAAGCAACTGGTCAGGGACACAGATGTCAGGCTTAGAGCAGAATCTCCAGGTCTGTGTCATGGCCTTCCCCTCTCTTCCCTTAGGTGTCTCTGTGCCAAGCTTGTTCTTTGAGCATTCCTTTTGAGAAAAGAAAGTAGACATTTGTTATCCAGAGGTAGATACATAATATTATCTAGATATATGCCCTCTACCATTAAAATCTAGACACATGCCTCTTATGATTTTTTTTTTTAAGAATTTATTTATTTATCAGAGAGAAAGAGCAAGAGAGAGAGAGAACACAAGCAGGGGGAGCGGCAGGCAGAGACAGAGGAAGAAGCAGGCCAGGGAGCCCAATGGAGGGCTCGATCCCAGGGTCCTGGGATCATGACCTGAGCCGAAGGCAGACGCTTAACCGACTGACCCGCCGAGGTGCCCCGCCTCCTATGATTTTAAATTTCAGACTTTATGTCATTATAATTCCAACTTTCTAAGCCTCTTAGTAAATGTCCATTAAAATAGCCATGGCTGTTAACAAACAAATTCATTCATTCATTGAACAACACTGTCGAGCGCTTATTGCTGCTGGGCATAGGGCTGAGTGCAAGGTATGTGGGAGTGGAAACATCAGACAAGATCCGCAACCCTGTACAGTTTGTATTTCGATGAGAGAGGCAAAGCAAAGTAGCTCCATAAATAAAATAACTATGAACCGGCACTGGGGCCCTAAAAGCAGTTTACAAGGGCGAAGCTGGAGACTGACTAGCTCTGATATATTTCTTGTCAGTGTCCTCTGGTTAGTGAAGCACACCCCACTGGGTCTGTAAGTGTTAAGCTGTGTAATCATGGCTGGAGGAAAACACGAGGTCTGAGGTGTCTTTGCAAGCTGCGGTGCTAATTAAGTTCCCTGGTCTCAGGTTTCTTGTCACCTTTCCCCCAGCAGCCAGAACAGCATGTCTCCGTGGTGCCAGTGCCGAAGGACTAAATGAGCAGCTGTGTTTTGTTCCTCCCTCCCTTCCCTGCCACCGCCACCCCCACTTCAGTTACTTCCTTGAATTTCCTGTCACTCAGCCACTTCCCCAGGGGCCGCAGGTTGGACAGTGCGGGCGTCTCTGAGCACATCCCATGATCTCTACAGCCCACATTTGTCCTTGGTGTTGGAGAGGCTCCTGATTTCAGTAAGGCACGTAGGCTGGACAAGGTCTGGGAGAATGAAATCGCCAAAGACTAGAAGCCGGTGCTGTTCCAGGGAAATAAAGCGAGAAGAGTGGTCCTTGCCAACCTTCCAGCTTTTCAGAGGAAGGGGCAAGGCCAGAGAGGCAGACACCTGTCGGGGGTGGGGCAGAGCAGGCCCAGGACTAGGAGCAGGTCAGTCAGCTCTGGCCACAGGGCTCTGCCTCCTCCCCACTCATGTTTACAGCACCTTTTGTTCAAACAGCCTTCAAGCACTGCGTGTACTAAACCTTAAAACCGAGAATTGGACGTTCATTTTTAGTTGGTCACCATCAGAATTACGCAAATATTCTGGAGCCGCTGTCAAACGTGTGGCTACTATTACAAAAATCAATAAAAGGCGGGATCCCTTCCCTTGAAAAACTCACAATGAAGTGGGGAAGCAATCATAAAATTTCAACTCTGGAATCTTGTTATTTAACAAAGGAGGAAGGAATTCTCTAAAAGGGAGCATGATTTACTCCAGGCTGAACAGCTAATTAGAAGAAGAGCTGAAAGTCAAACCCCTGTAGTTAGGGGTTTAGTTAGTTAGTAGTTAGTCCCCGTAGTTAGGACAATGGGAGAAACAGTACGGGGAAATCAGGCAGGGGCTTTGTAGTGCTACCCATTCACCACACCTACAAGAAAAAGAGATACAAAATTTAGCAGCCACCGGTAGAGATCCCTGGAGGACATTAAGTTCTGAGCAGGGATTCTTAGGAAGGTTGTGTTTGGGGGATGGCAGGGCTGGGGGGCACATGGGTCCAGCCTGAAGCAAGAATATGAAGTAGTAAGAATGAGCCTGATAGCTTCAGGGGCTGCTAAGACTCACATGCCAGGAGTGGGAAAGCTTCAGGAGAGCAGAGGAGCAGTTGCCAAGAACTGGTTAGATCGGCTCAAAAGTTTAACACACAGAAGTGAGCACCTTGCTGCATGGCACGTACCGTGCTAGGCACCTAGGATACGCAGATGAATGAGAAACGGGATGTAGTGTGGTATTCTGTCCCCCTCCGGCCACTAGAATCTTGGTTCTAAAAAGCAGGTAGCGATTGCCAAATCTATCCATAGAAAATAAAAGCCAAGGAGAACTTTAACTCCGAATTTTATGAAGGCAACAGGACGGTGTGGTAAAAAGGGCTGAAAGCACGGTTTCTTTAAATAGCAAATAGTTCCTGATCCATACCTGGGAGCAATCACCTCCAAAGGATCCACACTAATGCTGAGGCCAGGTACCAGTTCCTCCTCACCTGAGGGCAGGCAGACACTCTCAGCCCATGGGATTCCGGGACCATGTTCCGACCAAGCCCAAGTCCGGCCTCTGCTCGGGACGCCTTTGGCTCTGATCGGGTCTCGGCGGGGATGTTTGCTCCTTGCTTTAGACACCTTAGTTCTAAGAGTTATTTTGTCCTTTAAAAAAAGCTTTTAATTGCTCATCAGTTGAATTCCTTCTCCCCACATAGTTCCTCCAGATTGTCTGCAAAGTCTGGCGGTGAGTGTGGGATACTGAAGTCCCACAGCATGTTTGTGCCCCTCGGCCAAAACTGGGTCTTTTGTTCTGGCTGCCGGGGACTTGATGGGAGTCTCATGATTCTGTCTGCTTGTTGGTTGTTGTTCCTTTTTTAACTTATGTGCTATCGGGGATGAGATGAAAATGCCACCATAGCCCTTCGGTAACACCATCGAGCATTTAAATATACCCGATAATATGCGGTTGACATTAGAAAAATCAGTTGAACTCAGTGATTTGTTGGGTCTCAGGAAGGAAGGCGAAGGGATTGAAATGATGGCAGAGCTCAGAGCACATCTCCTGCTAGTTCCCCACGCCATGGACACACAGATTAGCATGGCCATCCTCTCCTCTTGCAAACCTCTGGCTTGGAAGGTAATCTGCTGCCACACGACACTCCCCTGGAAAGCCAACAGTGCAGCCACCTTTGGGTGCTTAGGAAAGAGCCCTCCGCAGGGTGTCAGAGAAGATGTACTAAGTGAGTAATTGAGCTCTCTGCTTTCCAGGTAGAACACAAAGGGTGTCCCACAAGATAGTCCCTAAGAAGAGGTAGAAAATGCTTGTTTTTAATATTTGTCTTCCCATTTCCTTTTTTATTACGGAAAAATGGAACATACAAAAAAAGGCACAGATGGGTAAAATGAACCCCAGGAATGCAAATCTGTTGAATCTTTATCTTTTTGATTCTATGTCATGCATTTTTATGATATAAATAATACATCGAGCCGTTCACTCCATAATTTAAATGTAAATACAAATGCATGTTTTGGGGAAATGTGCTTAAATGTGCTTGACAAATCGGAGTATCACATCAAAAATGTTTGGATCAATGATAGTCACAAGCCACTCTTAGGAATAATAGTAATGGTAATCAACATTTGTTGATTGTGTGCTCCAGGCACAGTGCTAACGGCTACCTTATAGGAAGTGTTCAGAGGGCCCAGATTATACTCTCCTCCTGTAACATCGTAACCGGGGTAGGAAATCTGGATTGCTGGACCCCAAACCTGACATGGGTTCTTACCTCCAAAATAAGATCTTTCTAAAAACAAGTACCGGTCTTCCCAATATGTTTTTTCAATTGACGCTTATGTACAATTTATATTAAATAAGTATATCTAACCTTAGAGAAGTCATTCTATTTTAGAACTTGTTTTATCATCTATAAAGGAAGGAGTTGGGAGTGTCTATGGTCTGTAATATTCCTTCTAGCCCTAACATTTCATGAGCCATTTCTGCGAGGCTATAAATTGCTAAAACGAAACATCCTCTCCAATGTATTATTCTGTTACGCCTGTTTTTATAGCCTGGGCAACACGCGTGTGGCCTGCTGTTACATAAATCCTGATCACAAGTGTCAACATTTAGTGAGGACTCTGCTCTGGGGCACATGTCATCAAGCATCACAAGAAAGGAACACGAAGGAGGTCACATTTTGCAGATTCCATGCATAACTTCGTGACTGTCTCAGATCTCACGCAGACTGCCAGTGCCCCATCGTGCCATTGTCCTCCTGTCACCCTCTCCCTTGGGAGGACTGGCCTTGGTGTCTGGAGGCTGGCACCCAGCTCAGCTGGCTGCAGGGGCTCTTGTCGCCCTTCCAGGGATGGGCGTGTGGGATGCCTTTCAGTAAAGCGATAGGCATGTCACACACGGGTGTGCAGGCTCTGACATGCCACAGATTAACAGGCCTGCCTCTATTAAAAGGCCTTGACAGGCCTCTCTGTCCACGGCCCGAAACCCTCACACCCTCCCCCACATTTAGGACAGGCCATTTCTATTCGGTTAGAGCCTGTCCCCGTGTATTTTTTTTTTAATGGTTCCAGTACAAAAAATGAACAGGCATAGCAATTACTGTGGTTCACTTACTTTTGAAGGCTGTGTTTCCATTTTTTTTTGTCAGACACAGCTTGGAGAAGAGAAGCTACAGAAACTAGGAACCCTAATGCAAATGAAGGTACTTGACATGGAAGATATTAGTGAATTGTGGTTTTTAAAAAATGGGTTTTGGTGTCCAACTGATGTAGTCCTTATCCTTACCTCTCCCACCCACTGGCCACGTGACCCAGGGCAAGCTTATGGATCACGAAGCTAGATTAAATACTTACCGGCTTGATGACGGAACTAAATGAATTCATACACGTAATAATACATACATCACAAGCCTCTTCTCTGCTAAAAACACAAGGCAGATTTTTAACAGAATTGCTGCAGCGACTGCTGCATTCAATGATCCAAACAGATGTCCAGCACCTGAGAGAAGAGGCCGAACAAAGCCCTCTTACGACATTGTGGTTTAAGGCTGTATTTGCACACGTCACCTGGGTTCTTGCAGTTGACCGAGAGTCCATGTGCGTAATCTTTTTGCCCTTTCACTCTCTTCTGATCTAAAGAATGTTTAATTACCATGTGAGGAGAATGGCCATATGCCCTGAACTGATCATCTGACTACCAGTCTTTGTGAAGCGCTCTTCGACCGAGTTCATCTCTTGACAGCTTCTTGCGCACATGGCATTTCTCATGAAGTTTTGTGGTGCCTGCCTTATCAGAGCGTTGAAAACGTTTTGTGGGAAGAAAAAGAGAAACCTAATTTTCTTTTATTTGTATCAGCCATAAGTCCTTAGGGAACATTATAGCCTGATGTTGTCCTACCGGGCTTTTGCTTAGAGTAAGAGGGACATAGATGCCTGTAGGAAATCAGTCAAGGTGTAATCACATCATCTCCTTAACTCACTAACACGTGTCTTGTGCAAACACCGTACCTAGGGTGTGGCTTCTAGCATCTTTAGTCTATAGAAAATACAGAAGATGACCAAACTGTTTCACACAGGTGTGAAGATGAGGTCGTTCCTGAGAGCTCTGGGCATCTCCGTCCTGAGCTCAGTGCTAAGAATGAGGTGATAAATTTATCAACACCCTCAGAGGCATCCTGGACAGGAAGCAGAAGGGCATGGGTTAACACCAAATCAGCGTACTCAGGATCCACGTACGACCCCAGAATGAAGTTCAGCTTGTCTTCTGAGGACTATTCCTCTACCCTGAGATAAGCCTGTTTTGCCCATTCAGTTTCCCTCATATGTAGAAGTAGATAGGAAGCAAAGAAAGCAATTACTGATTTCACTCACTTTAGCCCCAAACCAAGAAATAAAAGCACACTGTTAGTTACCCTTTATATTTTGACTAGGTTTTCCTGTACCTGACTGTAACCACATTCTAGGCATGGCTATGTGTGACCAGTCTTAGTTTGTAAACGTAAATCAGGTTTGAATTCAGAGTAACTTCAGAAAGCCAGTTCCGGAACCAGAGCCATAAAGATTTTTTGGGCTGAAGCTCTCAAACCCTGCGTCAGAAAGCCGTGTCAGCAGAGCTTACTCTTTCCTGATTTTAAGGCTTGATGACCCTCTATTCGTTGACCTAATCCTTGCCCAAATTCCTGAGGGACAAATTCTGTCCCCATTGCTTTGAAAGATGTAGAAGCTCTTTGCACTTCCTCAGCTGTTCTGGAACATCTGACTGCAACCCATGGCATCCCAAGACGCCTCCCTGGGGGCTGGACTGGAACGGGTTCTGACGCCATTTGTATCTCCTGAGTGGAAAGTGGATAAGGAGGTTCCATAGACCTCCTGTTCCCTCTATCCATAAGGTGTTTTCCTTTGTTCTTTGTGCACTAGACCTTGTTCTTTAGAACCATATAGCAGTTTGCCCTTGGTTTCCCTTAAGTTTGCATTGTGGCTTCTGCGACTGCCACACCAGTGTACCATTTTGACCTGTTTCTAGTTTTACTGAACGTGAGTGCCTTTACGGAGGGTTGTCTGCTCTCTCCGAGCTGGCATGAGACTGGGGGGCTCAGGGGACAGCCATGGCTTTCTAACCCCTTGTGAGCACTCTCACCACAAAGTTATCAGAAGAGAGATTTAGTCAGTAGTAAATACATACAAATAGCTGATTTGACAAGTAAGAAAACTGGGGTGTGTTAGGTGGAAAGCTGGGAAATTTGGTTCCTTCTTTAAATGAAATTAAATCCTACTCTCTACTTCCATCCAGACAGTAGGGGCAGGCGAGGGGTGGTTCAAAGGCAGTCCCCACTGACACTTCCCTCCTCTCCCACTCTGCCCCCTGCCCCCCAACACAAAAGGGGTCTTATATATACAGACACATCACCCTGATCAGTAACCTACTCGAGATACTGTGGAGATGCAAAGCCGTTCTGCCTGAACGCTCTCTGAAGTCTGACGACCCTGGTAGTTGGAGCCGGTCATTATTGGTGCGGTTGGCGGGGTCTGATGGCCCAGGCTGAGCATCCGTCAGGGGCCTCCATTCCCTTCTCACCCCTGAACAAACTGCAGGAGCAGAGCACAGATCCCCACAATACAAGGGACCCCCAGAGCCCTGTCTCCTCTCTGGGGACCTCCTCCATTCTGCCTGTCTGATTCTGTGTCACTTTTCCCCTCCCTAGCTTAACCCCTTGAAAATGAACTCACTCTCTAAAAACGAAAAGCCAGGGAAGAACTTCTTAGGAGGCAACTTCTTCTTGCTCTACAACACATACTTCCCCGAAGGCAAGGAAGCCTGCCCACTTTCTTGGAATTGGTGGTAACACACAGGGAAGACAAAGCCAGATATCTTTTTTTTTTTTTATCCCCAAATACTTTTATTTTATTTTTTCAGTGTTACAAGATTCATTGTTTATGTACCACACCCAGTGCTCCATGCAATACGTGCCCTCCTCAATACCCACCCCCTCCCCTCCAAAACTCTCAGTCCCTTGTTCTGAGTTCACAGTCTCTCATGGTTCTTCACCCCTCCGATTTCCTCCAAATCTTGATGAATTCCCCTACTGCAGCATGGAACAAATCGAGGCGGCCTCCACATTTTTTGGCTACTATAAACAAGAGAGTAATAAATGTTCTAGAACATATATTTGTTTATATATTTATGATAAGCTCCTGAGCATAAATTCCTAAGAGGGAGATTGCTGGCGTGAGGAGATGTACAAATAACATTTTTAATAAATATTGCTAAGTTCCACCTGGCAAAAAAAGGTATAGTAGTTTACATTCCCACTAACAAGCCATGGTTGTTTACCTCTCCATATCTTTATCGGACTGAGTGTTATCACTTTTTTAAACTTAGTCAAATTGATAAGCATTTAAAAAAATCTTGCTTTTGGGGCGCATGGGTGGCTCAGTGGGTTGAGGCCTCTGCTTTCGGCTCAGGTCATGATCTCAGGGTCCTGGGATCGAGCCCCGCATCGGGCTCTCTGCTCAGCGGGGAGCCTGCTTCCCCCTCTCTCTCTGCCTGCCTCTCTGCCTACTTGTGATCTCTCTCTCTCTGTCAAATAAATAAAATCTTAAAAAAAAAAAAAAAATCTTGCCTTTGTTTGCAAGTGGAGCCAAATACCCCCACCTCAGTCATTTTAATTGTCCCTTCATATTTTATTTATCTGATAAGGGAGTGTTTTTCTTACTGATTTCTTTTTTTTTCTTTTTTAAAGATTTTATTTATTTATTTGACAGAGGGAGAGATTACAAGTAGGCAGAGAGGCAGGCAGAGAGAGGGGGAAGCAGGCTCCCTGCTGAGCAGAGAGCCTGATGCGGGGCTCGATCCCAGGACCCTGGGATCATGACCTGAGCTGAAGGCAGAGGCTTTAACCCACTGAGCCACCCAGGCGCCCCTCTTATTGATTTCTAAGGCTTTTGGTATATTAAGGCTGTCCGCCCGTGATTTAGTACCAGTCTCTAAGGGTAAGAGAGCTCCCTGAAACCCCACAAATATTAGTTATGCTCATCCTCAACTAAAATGGGACAGTCCCTTCAACAGAGTGATCACTACTCTAAAGTCACTGAAGCACATCGGCTGTGGGACCTGGGTCTCCCAAGCTGGAGCAGGACCGGCTACCTGGGAGCTAGGAGCCCAGGACCCCCAGCATCCTCTCCGCTTGTTGGGCTCACTTCCAGAGGGCCAAAAGCCCTCCACCCCCACCCAGTGAGTGTGGAACTCTGGGCGGGCCTGCTGCCCATCAAGAATATGTGTGTGTGACAGCTGTCTGCCCCATGGAAATTATCACCTTAAAGCAGGGTTCTTAACCTTTTCTATGACACAGTCTTCCTGGACAATCTTTGGAAGCCCATGGGCCTCCTTTCAGGTTATTTTAAATGCATAAAAAAAAATACATAAGATTACAAAAGAAACCAGCTATATAAATTATGCTTGTCGAAATAGTTTCTAGAAACAAATTTGAGGTACAGAAATATACATACACATGTCTTTCTTACCTCATCAAATAGGAAGCTCTAGCAATGGGCCTGATAACTACTATAAATTTGGAATTTAGGGGTAAGGCTAACTAGCTGCAATGACCAAAACAATAATATCAAAATATCTGATTTCTAGAAGTGGTAAAGCCATAGGTAATGCTAATACTAAGTTTACTGACTTAATCCATACTTGAAAGCTATGCCAAGTCTTAGAACTGTTGGAGGTTGGGGAAAATAAGCTATACTTTTTTTCTGAATTCAAAGGGTTAGTTAGGAGCCTTTCTAGTAGGGGCAGAACCACCAGTGCCAATTCAGAGGAGAATTAGGCTTTCTCACTTCCTTTTAGAAGGCCCTAAAATATTGGCTTACAATGATTTTTGCTGTACAGATGTTTCACATTTTTATAGAGTCTAATTTTAACTTTGTGGTTTCTGGTATTTCTACATACTGCTGCTTTATTGGTAGATGGGGGCTTTCAATCAAAGGAAGCAAAAGTAAAGATGTGATAGAGCTCAAAGAAGTCGAACCATCCTCTTTGGGGCCCACGAGAGTGTGGCTGGTACAAGGTGGTCTTGCGGATGGCCCTCTGTAACTTCTAGCCCAGCTCCACAGCCGTGCAAATCTGTATAAATGGGCTGAAACGCCAGTAAAGGCCTTTCCCATGGTGCCTGGGTGGCTCAGTCATTGAGCGTCTGCCTTTGGCTCAGGTCATGATCTCAGGGTCCTGGGATCGAGCCCTACCTCAGCCTCCTTGCTCAGCAGGAAGCCTGCTTCTCCCTCTCCCACTCGCCCTGCTTGTGTTCCCTCTCTCGCCGTGTCTCTCTCTGTCAAATAAATAAATAAAATCTTAAAAAAAAAAAAAAAAGAAGGCCTTTCCCAACCAAAGATGATAAAAATATTCAAGCATGTCTTCTTCTTGTATCTGTATCACTTAAAATATATTCACATTCTTCTATCTGGAGTTTATTTGGAGATAAGGAAAGAATTCGGGATCTGGCTTTCTTATTACCAAATGGATGGTCAGGTGTCCCAGGACCGTCTTTTCTCCACTGATTGCAAATGCTGTCTTTGGGACACACTAAATTCCTGTGCATATTTGAGTTGACGTCTAGCGTTGTTGTCCATTCCGTTAATTGGTAAATCCCACAAAGTTTCATTAATTGGCTTTATGATTCATTTAATGTTGGATTTTTGTGGATTACTTGGAAATACAATAGTCATATCTTGCAGTTCTGATGCAGAGGGAAAGAAAGGAAAACATAGTTATATTTACTGTGACCACGTCTTCGTGCCTCTGCAGCTCACCGCCTGTCCCTGGGTCTTTTGCCCTTGTGCAGTTGCTCTGACCTCCTCGGGCTCTCTCTTCAGAGTCATTCCAGTTTTTACACGACATGTTCCATCATCCTAACATCCTGTTCTCAGTCTTAAAACAAAGCACCTGGATCGCCAGCTCGAATATGGTGTAATTATGACGACTGGTATACCTAAACAAATTCAAATTTTATTCTGTACTTTAAAAAAAAGTGTTCGTGAAAGAAACTGTGTGTCACACGAGGTCACTGTGTATTCCCTGGAACATGGAAATCACCAGCCCCTGTGGTCAACACGTGTTCCCTCCTTCTGACCCCTTCCCCACCCACCCTTGCTTCATCTTTCGATCCTTTACTGGTCCACATTTCACCTTAAATGTTGCTTATTCACAGAGCTAATAGGCCGCTGGATATATAATAGTTTTTAATTATGTAATTATTCGTTTAATGACTAATTTCATATTGATCACTTTTGCTAGACGCTGAGTTTCGTGATGATTATGACTATATTTGCTTTGCTTGTTTCAGTCTGCTCAGTGCCTAACTCAGAACCTGGCACATAGCAAGAGCTCCATAAATATTTGTTGACTAAATGACAGTTACTGGTAACTCCAACAAGGGAAGCAGTGAAACATCATGACATGAGCTTGGTTTCAAGTCAGAATGTCTGGGTCTAAATCTGTATATACCATTTATTACCTGTATGACCTTGGGCACATTATTAAACTTGTCAGTGACTCAGTTTGCTTGTCTAGAAAATGGGGATAGTAGCATTTATAGCATAAGATTCTATGAGAATTAAGTAGACAATGTGGCCACAAGAGCTCAATGAATATCAGCTTTTTATCATCATGATCATCATTAGAAAGGAAGTTGTTTGAAAGAAAACAAAGGTAAAGCACGGAAAATACTAACAATCACACTTCGCATCAAGCTCTTCCTTGGATTCTTTCAAGTGGGGACAAAAAAAAAAAAAACAACCCTTCAAACAAAAGAAAGTTTCAAGGAAATCATATTTGGCAAAGATTCCTATAAGTATCCACTCTCCAGTAGGTGAGACAAGTAGACACACACCCCTTCCTTTTCAAACACATGAGTTCTTTATTCCTTTAGCCAAAAATGCTTCCACTGAGAAGTTGCATCGTCACAATTGACACTCTAAGAGTGCCAGCAAACTTTATGACCTAGCAGCCCACTTCTGGCAACGAGTCATAGCTGGATCGAGTGGGACAATTGGGGCGGGACAGCAGCCAGCAGAAGCCTTGCATGTGCTTGCAGCCTGCTGGCCAGTGATGTCAATCATCAGCTCCCAAAGCCACACCATGTGCCACATGGTGCGAAGTACCATCATCTTTGTCACCATCATCAGCATCCTTACTATTTGTATTTCATAGTAATGAGCACCGGCCAGTGTAAACCTCGCGAAGAGTTTATTTCTTGACTTGTGAGCTATTCTTCTACCCCAGGGTCTGCCTGGGCAGTGCAACATGGCTGTAGAAAAAAAAGAATAGTCACAAGTAGGTCATCTTCAACCATCAAGGAAATGAGCAGTTCGTGACACTAGGATAAGCAACACACGTGTCATTTAGACTGAAAAACGAACACAAAACTCTTGATCCACTTATTGTTTCATTTCATCAAATGTCTTCAAAAACTAAGGATAAAAAAAACCCTTACTGTATGCCTGGGAGATCCTATCTCTTCCTCCCCGAAAATCCTCTCAAGATGCTTCCAGAAAACGGGCCTGATGCTGGAAAGTGATCAGAGCGACTCACCATACTCTGAATGAAGGCCCAGGGCTCCCCGATGGCCCCCGTGCCTGGGGGCTTTTCTCATCATCAGCTGCTTCCACATTCTGAAGTAGATGGAAGTCAGGCCTCAAAGTACCATTCTGCAATCAGGAAGGGGGATCATAGCCCAGGCACAAGTGTGTCCTTTTTTTTTTTTTTTAAGATTTTATTTATTTATTTATTAGAGAGAGAGAGAGAGCACACACGTGCAGGCGTATTAAATGGGGTGGGGGGAGGAGGGACAGAGGGAGAGGGAGAAGCAGACTCCCAACTGAGCACGGAGCCTGACATGGGGCTCGACCTGACAACCTCGAGATCATGACCTGAGCCAAAATCAAGGGTCTGCCACTTAATGGGCTGAGCCACCCAGACACCCCAAGTGTGTCTGAACTGTATCTTCAAGGCCGCAGAAGGAAGGGAAAAGAGAGACAGGAACCAGAGAAGCAGTGGGCAAAACCGAAAGCTTTAGAATGATAAGAGCCATGGCTTTGCTTCAACACAGAGAGGAAGCAGTTTGAACCACAGCGATGGAATAGGAAACGAGACTTCCCTGCTATTGAATTAGCCCTTTCTCTTCCGTGTTGGTATTTCAGCAGAGTTCAGAATGTTCGGTGGCAAGGCTGAGGAGGCCTCCAGGTCCAGACAAAGGTTGCTTCTGCTTCAGGAGCCATGTTGCATTCCCTGTCTGCAGTACTGGTTGACCCCTGAAAACCATGGACTTACACGAGGAGGGATGCCTGAGCAGCCATCCTGGAGGACCTCCCCGCAGAGTCTCCTGCCCTGGCAGCAATCACACCTGAATAAGCCAAGGTGACACGTGTCACCTTCCTCACTTACCGGCTGTTCCTGGAGATACAGATTTGAAGGCTCTATCTCTTTCTTTCTCTCTCTCTCTCTTTTTTTTTTTAAGATTTTATTTACTTATTTTAGAGAGAGAGTGGGAATGAGGCAGAGGGCAGAGGGGAGGGACAAGCAGACGCCGTGCTGAGTGCAGAGCCCCACACGGGACTCGATCTCATGACCCTGAGATCATGACCTGAGCCAAAACAGAGAATCTGCTGCTTAACCAACTGTGCCACTCAGGCACCCTGTGGAGCCTCTCTTAAGGCAACAATTGCTGCTGATGGTATAATTCCACACGTCCACAGTTCTTTGAGAGGAAAGAACAGAAAACAGGAAGAACTTAGATGCCTGGGTCTCTTGTAACCTCAGAACTCTGAATTTTTCATGACCTTCCAGTATCAGTGATTCCAGTGGATTGCTTCACGATGAAAATCACAATTTTGCCTTTCTTTAATTTTATTTTAAGCAAGTTAGAAGTTTAATAACCTTTGTCCAGATCCATTTCTGCATTTGGTGTTAACCATATTTAAGTGTTAATGCAGCTTTGAAGAAGCTATTGATTCTGAAGTAGCGGGTTTTAATTGAGTTGACTATTTTTCATTGCAACGTGAAGGTTGTAGCAACACACATAGTTTTGTACAGATTTATTTTAATTGGAGTGGATAACAAGCTCATATCCCAAACTTAAAAAAGAAGATGACGGAGGAAGGGGTGGAGGGGGAGGAAGAAGGAGAAGTAGGTAGAAGAGAGGTGGGAAGATCAGGAAGGAAGGGAGTCTATTTGAGAACGAGGTAGTGGAGGATACCTTTCGCACAGTAGGTGAGGAAGTGATATTGCTGAAAGGAACAGACATATTTTCCAAGCCAGCCAGTGAGCACCTGGCGGCTACTGGAGGAGGAGTGGGTAGACTGATGTGCATTTTCTCCTGGCTGCCCCACAGTAGAGCAAGCATTCCTTTGGTTGTCTGTGGGCAGAGGAGCTGCTGCAGACAGGAGCTTGGAGATGGGAAGAAAGATAAGAAAGCACCCCGTTCTGCTGAGCCAGGTCCAGCCGACAGCAGTCCCAGTCAAAATGGCGACGTGTCTGGGCAGGGAGTTTGGCTTAACGTGCCCGAACATCACCAGCACTCGCTAAATGTTAAGGAACACAAATACTGGAATCACTTTTAAAATATCTAGCTGTTTCTCTTCAAATTTGGGTTGAATTTCCTTTCGCAATATGAGCTATGTTCCAGCCAATTTTAAAGTTTACAGCTCCAGCTGTTAGGGAGTTATGTAAGAGCAAAAGTGATCAAAGGACCTCAAGAGTGGAAAATGCATTTTTCCCCCTGGATTGCATAACTCCCCAAATGGAATGGGCAGTGCAATGGAAACACCATCTGCCCACTCCTCCTGGCCCCTCACCGCTACCACTGTAAGAAGAAAAAAAAATTCACCTTAAAGGGGGAAAAAAAAGGACATGAAAAATGTTCTTGGACTGAAATTTGGTGTACCCAAGGATTTTTCAAAAGAAAGTTGCAAGTAACTAAAATAGATTAAAGTAGAAACCAAATTCCCCTTAACCCTAGGGGGCCTTCCCTAAAAATTTGAATTCAAGATATACATTTAAAAATATAGTTCATTACAGCCAGTGTGATTTTCTAATGTCCTTATTTTATAAATGTCTGTCTTCCTGTTGGTTTTTCTGTCCTTTCGGAACAGGGAACTTCTCTTTTTGTCTTCGCCTCCCCAGTCCTTGACATACAGTAAGATCCAGTAAATATTAAAACTTGAATAAGAATTATAGAAACCATGACTCTAGTCCTCTATCAGTGGAAGCCTAGACATGCTCTAATGACACTTCTTAGAATTAAGAGTCAGAGACTTGATAAAAGCCAAAAGCTGGGCAAGGTCAGGTGACCGAAGTAGGTGAAGGTAGCGGTCTCTGGATATCCTTAGCAACAACTCCAGAGTATCTTTGAGCTTTCAGATGCCAGTGGCCTGCTGTATCCATTTCAAGACAAGTCAGCAGCCAGGCTGTATTAGCCCCTGCCCAAAGAGAGCCCCAGTGGGCAATGATTAGGATACACCTGGGCCTAACTGACCCACATTCCCTTCAGGATGCCTAATCACTGCTTGGAAAATTAAATTCCCAGATCCAGGATGCACTCAGTCAGTGGACAGCAGGATTTAGATTCATAACACCTACTTCAAAAATCTAGGGAGATCCACTCACAGGGGAGAGAGTCCACTCCAGTGGGAGGAAGGAGAAGCTAGAGAAAAATTCCAAGGAGCTAGTGAAGTCTAGACATTTCCGAAGAGCTTGGAAAGGCAGCGAGAAGAGAGGAGAGGATAGTGCCTTTTAGCTTTCGAGAAGGCACTTCTCTCTTCCTCCTGGCGACACTGGCACTCACTCCATCCTTGGTCTTCTCCTCCACTATCCATCTCTATTGAGCCCTTCCATTTTTCTGGTCATCATGACTTGTCAAGGAAAGTAAAGGAGGATTCATACGCTGGACAAATGTTGAAGTAGAGGACCCCCGAGGCCCTTCTAGCTCTCAGATTCTCTAGTCTATACATATTTTCAGAATCTTCTCATGGGTCTCTATTCAGCCTTTTTCTCTTAGGGTCCTTTCCCACTACATGGAAGCTTCAGATCGCTTTCGTTGTTCCACTCCCCTGCTCACAGCCGGCAAGTATCCCCCTGGCCTTCCTCTATCCTGCTGACTGCAAGTCTGCAGGCCTTAGACTACCTTTAGTGACCCTTATAACTGTGGCCTAAACCTTCCTCCTGTGCCTTACCATTTCCTTGCCTGGAAACAGTACCACCTTCTGAATTATGCTCCTCTTTTGACAACCAGTCTAAGGGATTTCTGTCTAATTACTCCAGCCCATGGGAGTATCTCAGTTTTCTAAAGTCCCGTGGAATGTAAAGAGGCTCACATACTCTCAGCTTTCCACGCCTTGCTGGAACCATGGGTTAACTCTGCATGTAGGCCACGTAGTAGCTCTTAAATGTCTTGGAACTTAGAGGGGACATCTGTAGTGGGAAGAGAACTGAGATAGAGTCAGAGGCCCAAGCCTGAGGGACCACTTGGCTGTTTGACGGCTCTGTGGCCTTGCAACACAGTGTGGGAAGGGGTGGGTACACGACTCAGTAAGACATGCCAGAAACCTGGGATTGCAGATTATTTTAACTATATATTCAATACTGTAACTTTGTGTTTGGAAACACTAATCATTTTTGTAAATTGTAGAAAGTAGGGTTTAAGCAAATCTCAGCTGCTGAGTGCCTACAGAATTGACTCCATGTTTAAAGTATTCTTGATGCTTTTTTTTTTTTTTAAGATTTCATTTGTTTATTTACCTAGCATGTGAGCAGGGAGAGGGGCCGAGGGAGAGAAGGAGAGAAAGAGAAGCAGACTCCCTGCCGAGCCGAGAGACCAATGTGGGGCTTGATCTCTGGACTCTGAGATCATGACCCAAACTGAAATCAAGAGTTGGATGCTTAACAGACTGAGCCACCCAGGCACCCCTACAGTATTCATGATTTTTGATCAAAAGCAAAAGTCTTGTGCCCCCTTAAGGGATGGGGTAGATCAGAATTTCTGGGAAACATGAGATTTTTGTGGTTGTTAATAAAGAGGTTAAGAATCCTGGAAAATTACTCTATCTTACACACTTTTTACATAATATGGAGAAAAAATACATTAACGATAGGGTTCTTATGAAAGTTAAATGAGACAAGATCTATGAAAGTCTTTGTAAACAGTAAAGTTCTGTTTCAACATAACATGTGAGTAGATAGGAGAGGATCTCATTATCTGAGGTTAATTAGTACCAGAAGAGATTTAACTGAATCCATTTAAAACAGGGACAAAGTTGGACATAGGAAATGGTGGGAAATTTGAAAATTAAAAGTGAAAATTGTGAAAAATGTTATGAAGAAAACATAATTACCCTCTACTTGATAAACTTTAAATTATCATTGTGGCCAGGTATTCAATCTTAGGACAAAGAATTACTGTTGGGGATTTAGGGCATAATTTATCTAATAAGATTGTATCATAGCACAATACAATAATTTTGCTTTATGTTTGGGTTTCTCACCATGCCCACAGAGAGGATTAATTTTGCAAGAGCAGTAAAAGATTTATCAATTCTCCAAGGACTGTTTTCTCCATGGAAGTCCCAGCACATCATCATCTTTGTCAGTTTTCTCTTCTTCAATAATTGACTGATAAAACCCTGCTAGATTTTAATTTGTCAAGAGCTTTCCACCTAATTGACTATACTTCCAATGTCAATTGTGTTGATGTTATAAAATCCTGAATGTTTTCTAACTGTGTAATTTTGCACTTTTTTTTGCAATGTTTTCCTAGTGTATTTTCAACTAGTCATCAAAACTCTTAGACGAGAGCATTAGATATTACGAGTGGAGGTAGATATTTGAATGAGAGAGGAATGTTGAAATAGTTCAGTTCACTTTGTGAGTGGTCAGTTTGTTTCTTGTGTTATCATGACTCGCTTCCCTGCATAACCTTGTACCAGCAAGGCTTTGGATGATGAGGTCTTAGGTTACGAGGACTCTGTCTCATATTTGTGTTTCTGATAATACCTGTGACATCACCTTACTGAAATAGGTGCTTGGTTACTTTTGACTGAATGTGTAATTGACTAATCGGGTGAATAAATGAATGAAGGAACTGGAGGAAGAAGTGAACATCCAGAAGCTCTAGGCTCTCATTGCAAAATTTACATTTCATTAAGACAGCCACAAAGAATAACTAATCTCAGTGAAATGGGATAAACACAACACCAGAGACAAAAACGGATTGAGACTTAGACCCAATTTCTCCATCTACAAAGCAGAACCAGTTTGGCCAGGGTTCATGATGAAAACGTGTGTGTCCTCACCAGGTCTATCCCTTGGCAGAGCTATAAAATAATACTATTTTTAAAAATAATAATCGTAATAAACACTGGCGTCCGCCCTGTGTCAAGGAACAACTTTACACCAGAGGCCTCCCATACATTGTTCAAGAGTCTCACATCAGGGAGTCCCAAGGGATCTACAGAGCTATGGGATGAACACAGTCATTGCAGGACAAAAGTTTACTTAAAGATTCGCAGAGAAGAATTCTATTTTGAATAGAATACAAACTAAGCTTACAGTTTACAATAAAACTTATTTTCTGGGGAATTATACTTTTGCAGAATGTCCTGGGGCTACGCCTGCAGGAGGCACCCTACCCCCCCCCCACCCTTTAGGTGCCCCCTACTTCAGTGGAAAAGTTTAGAAAGTGCTCTGTCCTGTCATCCTCTCAACAACTCCAGGACACGTGCATCGTTATCATTGTTTTGTGTATGAGAAACCGAGCTACGAAGCTGTGAGTGAAAGCTTGCAAATGTGTTAGTGACAGAATCCTGCTTTGCCCTGGTGACATTGTCCGGTGGGTGAGGTGTTTCTTCCTGTTCTCATGACTTTGCTCTTTCTCCTCTTTTCTTTCCCTTTGACTGCACCTCCTCTCCAGATGACCAGTCTCTGCAATAACTCCTTTCCTGGATTTCTAGAGGAAAACAATCTAGGGATTTGTCTTCACACTTGAGAGTCCTGAGGTGGTTAGATAATTCAGAGTGTTTGCATTTCAGAAGAGGAGTGCTGGAATAAGGTCATGCTCACCCAAGAGAACTGATTTGCTTTTAGTGGAATTTCCCCCACTCCCTTGGACTGGTTGGGGCAATACATTTGGTGTTGGTGCCCTTTGCTCAAGTGATATTGAATGCAGGATTTCAGGTGTATCAGGCCCCTTCTGTTTTTAGAGGGATGGCCAAAAAGATAGCCAACAAGTATGGTTGCAGCCCACCTTTCCATCTTTCCAAGTGGAGGTGGTTAAGTGGAGAGCGGAGGCAGGTAAGGGGTTTCCTAGAGAGAGTGGAAGGCAACAAATCCTCAGATACTCTTCTAAGGACCAGAGTGGGAAACCCGTGAATGCACACAGACATGAAATAGGAGCAGTATCCTTAAATCGCTCTAGGGAAGGTCTTTCCCTGAGGGGGAACTGAGATGCATTTCTGGAACTTTCAGTGGTCTCTTGTCACAGCACCCTACCAAACTGGAAAAACAGGCCAGCTCCAACATCTCTGCAGTGCAGGAAGTCACACCATTATCTTAGGAAGTTGGTCTGTCTGCCACCAGAAGGGTCCGCTGGCTCTTCTAAAACAGGAATTTCTGGGTTGAAAACAGCCTTAGAATCTCCAGGATTGGCCCAGCACTGCAGCTTGTGGATAAACCACAATAGGACATAATATTCTTTCCTCCCAAACTCCTATATAATTCTGGTTTGAATGCGTCCATACTTGTGGTTTCTATTTCTGCCCTAGTTTTGCTTCCTAACCTTCAAAAAGTCTGGTTCTCACTGTTGAACCCTGTATGTCTCTCTCTCTCTCCCATCCCCTCACCACACACACAGTTGTTATTTCTTTTATTAGGATTTCTTTTTTAGGTGACAGTTGAAAGATTGTAGAAACAAGAGGCCAGAGGTCTTACCTGAGCCATTCATCAGAGCCTTCCAAGGGAAATAGGATAGAATTTAGTTACCTGGTGGTCTGTCAAAAATAAACATACAGGAGCCTAGCCTGAGGTGAGTGGAGCATCTGCCTTCGACTCAAGTCGTGATGTCAGAGTCCTAGGATCGAGCCCAGTGTCAGTCCCCGTGTCAGGCTCCGTGCTCAGTGGGGAATCTGCTTCTCCCTCTCCCTCTGCCCTCCCCCTGTTCATGTTCTTTCTCTCTCTCTCTTTCTCTCTCTCTCTCAAATAACTAAATAAAATCTTTAATAAAGCACACATAGCAAACAACAAGCCCATATTTCTTTTCTTTATGTGTCTTAGAAGACTTTCTTCTAAAGGTTCGTGAAAACCTCCTTCCTTTGCTCTTACGACTAGGCTGCAGCAATACCCTTGCGATTTTTCTCTTTATCTGTCTGCAGCATTCGAGGGGCTTGAATCTCATCCATACAGGCCGGTTTCTGCACTCAATTCAGCAGGAATTCCATGACCCATAAGTTATCCATTAAAAGGTAGTTGTTCCTATGGTAATTTTCTTATTTCTGTGGGTTTTTGTTATTGTTTTTTGTTTTTGTTTGTTTTTTTAAGACTATTGAGTTTCATGGGGCGCCTGGGTGGCTCAGCGGGTTAAAGCCTCTGCCTTCGGCTCAGGTCATGATCTCAGGGTCCTGGGATCGAGCCCCGCATCGGGCTCTCTGCTCAGCAGGGAGCCTGCTTCCTTGTCTGTCTCTGCCTGCCTCTCTGCCTACTTGTAATCTCTCTCTCTGTCAAATAAATAAATAAAATCTTTAAAAAACAAACAAACAAAAAAGACTATTGAGTTTCCCATCCAAGCGAAACCAGATGTATCTTTTCCATTCTAGCCCATTCTGTTCTTTTGAGGTGAAGGTCACTTGTGAGGTGGGGCTGGAGATGGTCAGTGGCTGGAAGGACGGCCCCAGTGATGGCATCTTTGCCTCCGGGGGGTCCGACAGTGCCCGGCGCGGAACAGGTGCTTAGTAATTGCGAGCTGAATGAATGAAATGATGAATCCAGAAATCCTTGCTGCTGTAGTGTCCATCTTTCTACTTAAAACTTAACTCGGTTACCTGTTAGTTTAGTCAAGAATTGTTTCTCCGTGTGTGTGCCGTTATTAAATGAGTAGAATCCTGCCATGAGAATGGGTGGGTGATGTCAGCCACACAACAGCCTTACACCTGAAGATATCATCTGACAAACTCCTGAATCCCAACCCTGTCCCAAAACAATGCTAACTGATGCTACGCAAATGTTTATTATATTATTTTCTCCACTTTTGTGTATTTGAAATTTTCCATAACTTTTTAAAAAAACTTTTTTTAGAGAGAGAGAGAGCAGAAGCAGGGGAGTAGGGACAGAGGGAGCGATGAGAGACAGTCTTAAGCAGGTTCCACACTCACCACCCTGAGATCATGACCTGAGCCAAAACCATGAGTCGGACGCTTAACTGACTGAGCCACCCAGGTGCCATCGTAACTTGTATTTTTACATCTGCCTATAAAAAATGCTATATTTAAATCGGGGTAATAGGGACTGTAGAGGGAGCAGTCAGTACGAGGAGTCCACTCAAATCTGCTTGGTGTAACTGCACAAGATGCGATTTTTCTTTCTTTTGTGCTTATTGGAGTACTGATTTAAAGCAATTAGGTTAAAGGGAGCTTCCGGAAACATTTTAGTTTAAAACTGGATGAGTTCTTTGACAATATTTGTTCTTTATCTTCCTTATGAATGCAGTGTCTGGGGACCATCTTGACATGAAGGGATCTATCAGTTCTAAGGTGTTCAAGGGGTCTACGTGGTAACACTGCCATTTTCTGAGGATTTAAATGGTACCGTATAAGATGGTGGTGGTGAAACTATGAAATGGAAGCTTTGAATATATATGATGATTCCGTGTATATGCATGTGTGTGGATATAGGTTAGACAAATATTTACAGCAAGAGATCCTTCTGCCTAAAAGAAATGAAAAAAATGTTGGCTATAGCCATTAAAATTTCAAACGTTGATGGCTCAGAAATGTTGAAACAGCAGGTTCGTCTCTACCTCCCTGTGATTAGACTTTTCTACTACACACTTGTGTTCATTGAATAACAGCAGGGGAATACCCGTACCTGTGTTAACATGTCCACTTCAAACTGGACAATGGCTTTTTAATGGTAATATCCATCCTTCGTTTACTGGAATTTAAAAAATAAATAGCTTACATAAAGAAAAGAAATAAACGTGAGCTGGAATTGCTTGCTGCTTGTGATTTTAAGAAGAAAGGGGGATCCAGGCTGCATAGACTAGGCTAGGACCAGTGGCTCATTTTACACTGCCTGCTCCCATCGTACATGTTTCTGCAGGTCTCTGGCCTCCTATTTCCCCACTTTGTTTAATGCGTAGAGATCATTCATTTTAGAAATGATACCCGCCCATTTAGAAATACAAAGATTGTTCCTACATTTCCCTTTGGGGATTTTCTTCAAATACCCAATATCTGAAGAAATTTGCCCAAACCCCTTGAGAAGAACAATAATAATACTTATTTCTCCTCAAAATGTATCCTTTTGTTGTTGTTGTTGTTGTTGTCATCGAGAAGTCTGGTCTGTGTTTGATAGCTTTCTGTTCCCATATGAATTCTTTTAGTATTGAATGATTGAAGAAGTTTCTAGAATTCAGTATGAGCAGGGAAACATGTATACCTACATAAACATGAAGACAGTGTCAACAGAGGAGATGTGAACACATCTCTAAATCAAATGGCTGAGTCTTAGTAAAGTGGAAGCTGGCAGAAGTGCTGGTGAGACTGAGTGGCCCTGCGTGTAGGACGGGGTCCCTAACAGAGATGCACAGGAGGAGGCCACAGCCATCTTAAAGGACAAATGGCTTCGATTCTTCCAGAATCAGAGATCGTCAGAATTGTGTGCCAGGCAGAAGCAACGAGAGTAGCTAATTTTCAGACTTGGTGCATATCATATCTGATCTGAATTGGTTCAGTATGGTTTCTCCAGAAGAGTTCAGAAACTGAGTAAATATTAAGCTAATCTTACTGCCTGAGCCAAACCCAATTAATTTTGGTCAGTATAATCCTAACAGACTAAGATGATGCAAATGGAACATTCTGAGTTCCGCTGACCCACTTCAAATGAAAGTATATGTAGTTCCAGCCAATGCATGACTAGTTGGGCATAGTCAGAATTATTTGTTTTAATGTTACTTTACTACATGTCTCCATGTTAAGCATATGCCTGGCTGCCTTCAGTCAACCAGTCTGAAAGCTCGAATATCCTGAAGTAGAGTATTCAGCTGTTGGTCCTTGAGGGAGTACAACCTTTGATCACAAGTCCCTTGGCCATCCACTCTATGTTACCAGATCAAAAATAGGGGTATTTATTTCATTTGGCATGGAGTAGAGAATTAAATCAACACATCACCAAACACAAGCCCCAGAAGATGTGGCTCAGACAAGGATCCTAATGCAGTCCCAGAGAAACAATTTTTATGGCACATAAAGTTTTTATTATGCATAAACTCTAAATTTATTTTTAATTTTTTTTCAAGGCTGTCAGTGGGAGGACTGCTGGCCTATAGCAAATTGCAGATTGTAAAAATCTTTCCACAATGAGGCAACATCTTTTTCCACAGTGACTGTGGTCCACGTTCTCACAGCAATGTTCTTACCACACTGGGTCATGGCCAAGTACCTTGGAAGTCAGACAAATACAGCTAGCTAAGGAAATCCTAAATGATAGTTGTGTCACAATGTCCTTACCCATCTCCCTCCCAGACCCCAAACCATCGGCTTCCTTGCCACGGGACCAGTACACATCCTTCCCTCCTGCCCCACTTCTTCACACAATGGCCAGCATTCTGCACTGTTCCCATGGTTTGGCCCAGGCTCACGGGGCCTTGGAATTCATCTAGCAGTGAGACTCTCATAACTCAAACTTCCTGTGCAGACTTCAAACACACACACACACACACACACACACACACACACACACACTCTGGGACCAGCTCTCATGGAGCAAGAAAGCAACACAAAATATACACTCTCTCCTCAGACCTGCCAGCAACATCCCAATAAATCCTCCCTTGTTTCCCTGGGTGGAAGAAAGACTTCTGGGACCCCTTCTCTATTTGCAGGACGGAGCATCCTCCAAACCCCAAAAATGTAGCCTAGATTCTTTGTAGGCAGTCTCTCCAGTGAGCTCCAGATAGTTTCTGAAATAAAAGGTCACTTTCTGAAAATATTACGATTCTCTTTTTTTAAGCATTCAGTTTTCGTTCTTCCCAAATCTGTTTTCTGCAAAAGCTTCCCCTCTGGTAGAGAGAATATATTGACACACAAGTAATTATAAGACTTCTATGCACCAGAAAAAGGGCTACATAGGACTCAGGTTTTATAGCAGAGAGTTTAAACAACTGCAATTAGATTTTCTGCTTAAGGGTGCAAAAGCTTCCTGGAGAAAGTGACGTCTGACTTTAACCCTAAAAGGACAGCTTCAGCCATGAGAGCTCAAGAGAAGCTCTTCCTCTCCTATATCACACTTGAGGAAAAACTGAGATTCATCTAGTAAGTACTTTGCAAAGCCAGTGATAGAATGACTGATACTTGACTGTACCCATTCATCTCCCTTCTTCCCTACATACCTTTTAGCACCAGCTTGGAATTCCTTAGGCAGAAGTTCTAGATCTAGTCCAGGCTTTAGGCAAGGGAGACCAAATAACAGTCTTCATTTTCCTTCGCCCAGTTCATGGTCTGTGTTCAAGATGTCTGGAATGACAAGTCAAGGGAAATGTTATGATTTCTCTTTGCCTTCCCCTGTCCCCCCCACCCAAGGTCAAGGATTTCTTCATCTTGTTCTGGGCGGGTCAGGCAGTGGCTTACCAAAAACACTCAAAGATGTCTGCTCTTCTGAACCTTTCTTGTGGCTATCATGGAATTCTTCCTCTTTCTCTAGAATTGAAACTCTTGATATTGCAAAAAATCCTCTCTGGAAAAAGTAAACATGCTTTCTATTTATGGACTAAATGGCAGAAAAAGCTATTAGAACCCAAGAGCTCCTGAAAAAATTAAGATCCTTGGGTAGCAGGATCTCAAAACAACACAGTCTGCAGCAAACCACCATGAGTCATATTTTCCATCAATAAAAAGCTCTTAAAACTAGTGTGTATAGTAATTGGACAAAGATCTTACAACTCCAGACAATTAGAAGAGCTCTGGCTCCCAGACACTAAGGATAACTATAATAAGATGAATACATATGAGCAAGTTTCTAAGAAGTGTGCGGCACCACGTACGGCTAGCAATTGGGTGGTGCCTAAGGCAAAACACAGCAAGTGTGTGTCTTGCTTGCCCAGGACTGGAGGTCTCTCGTGAGTCTTCTCAGGTAGGATGATTTGGGAAGACCAGATAAAAGCCCCTTCGTACTTCTACCAGGATGGGTAAAATTCCTGCCAGCAGGGATTCATGATTCGAGGGTTTTGGTTGTCCTTTTTTTTTTTTTTTTGTTAAAGAAATGGAGATGCTCCTGGGAGAGGTGGTATGACATTAACAACCACTTGGAATGGCAGACGAGCAACTTTCCTGGACAGTGAGAGAATGAATCAGAGGATATAAATTCTGGTGGAAAGATTATTTTTGCACTGTGTCAGAAAGGGGCTCAGCAGAGTTAAAACTGTGAGCTCGTAAATCAGATCGAGAGGAATCCGGGATGGCCAAAATTTTAATGCATAATAACAGAAGCTCTAAAGACATGATTTCTTCTGTTCCTCACATTACAATACCTAGGACTCAGCTCTTTTTCATCAAAGCCTTTAGGTGTTTGCAATTATTTTTTGAAATTAATAGACAGATAGGTACAAAATTCTTACGGATATATATATATATATCTACACACACATATATATGGTTCTAGCTATCTATCTGTTTTCACGGCATGTAAGCCTGTTGTCTCCCCTTTAAATGGGATATTTCCATCCTATTCCATCCTGGCCAAAGGGTAAGATAACCAACCAACCAACTGTGCTGAAGGCACTACGGGCATTACAGGCCTGCTAATAACAGCTGCCCAAACTCCTCATTTCATTGCCAGTCTGGCTCTTCTTGTTCCTGCTTTCTTCCACTGCTGCTCAGCCCTTGCTGGTCATGTGTCTGCTTTTACCTTCTGGATTCTGAAAGTGAGCTGTGTTTCTCCGGTTATGTTTCAGACCTAGCTTGAGCCCAGCAGCTGACGATTGTGCTTCCTGAGCACTGGGTGAAATCCCCATATAACGCAGTTTGGCTCCAGTGTTCCCCCTGAGGGGTTTGGGGGAGGCAGGGTTTGAGGGGTCCAGACTGATGTGCTTCCAGTGCTGTGGTCACTGGGTTCCTTGCAATGTGTGCTCATGACTGCTTCTCCCCGTAGAGAAGGAGTGATAGAAATGTGGGTCCCCAGCTACTGTGAGCCATAAGAAGCTGGGAGAAATTTATAGCGAAGAAGGGTATAGTAATATTTTAGTGGCATTTATTTGTCTCTTTTTTTAAACCCTAATTATAAAAGTAACATGTTACTAAAGAAAACTTGGGAAAAATACGAAAAAGATGATTTAAAATTAAATCATCAAAATTTAATTTTAATTTAATTTTAAATTTAATCATCAAAATTAAAAATTCACAATGCCATTACATGACCATATTTCTATTAACATTTTGGTTTATAATCTTCCAATATTATTTCTTATATATAGTATATATTTATCTAGCAAAGTTAGAGTCACACCAGTCATTCTATTTTGTTTTTACTAAATTTCACTGAATACATACAGTGAATATTATCTTTAGTTAGATTATATTTAAAAAGTCTTCCATAAAAAAAATCTACGAATTCAGTGCAATGGGAAGCTGGCTATGAAATATGTGACAGACATTAATGAGTAAGTAGGTCAACTAGAGAGCTATGAAGCACAATTTAAACATGACTTGGTGATCTAGACTTACTCCCTTTGAGACAGCATCACTTAGAGGAAGTGAGTCCCAACAACTAAACCTGGACCACAAGACAGAGACAGATCTTCACTCCAGAACACTGGACTTGGGGTCAAATATCTGAGTTGTAATTGCAATCAATGGCATGTTTTTCAGCAAATCCCTGGGCTTTTCTCTGACTGTTTACAGAGTCTCTGAAATGAAACTCTTTATCATTACCATCTGGGGTCATTGTGAGGATAAATGAGATAATGCTTTGTGAACTGGGAAGTGCTAAGTGATTGCAGTGGTTCTTTGTTACTGAAAAATCAAGTTGGTTAAGAGTGCCGGCATTTCCTTTCTATTAAGTTTACCTCATTGCCTGAATGAGGTAGTAGTGAAAGGTTTCCAAGAAAATCTCTAGGACTCTTGAATTTTCTTTCCTAATGTTAGCAGGGTGAATACTTCTGATTTTCTCCCTTTTAAGATCAGCAGGATGGACATTTCCTAGCCTTACTTTCCTTCTTCAGTCACCTCTCTTAAGAAGAACAAGAATCAAAACAAATAAAATGCTCACTAGTTGAAAAATCATATATGCTTCCACTGACTTAAGTCGGGATATTAAATATAAAACTCCCTACCTGAAAACTTAAAATAAAATTTTATTATAAGACAAATTTTAGAAAATGACCTAAAAATTTGTGTCCCCCACCAATAACATCAAACACTAGCCTCATGATTGCCACTGTATGTGCGCAGCGGTGGGGGGAAGATATAGAAACCCAGGAAATAAGGCCAAACTGAGAGACCTGTGACTCTCCATTCTGCCCACAAGACTATAAAACAGATGTAAGTGGGATTTCATATTGTATCTCATAAACTAAAACAAATGCATTTATAGTGACCAATCACCTGTGGCCTTACATTTTTCTCTGTTTCATGTGTGTCAGTTTGCATCCTAATTCTCAACTAGATGATGAGCCCAATGAGGGCAGGGTACACTCAGTACACTCTGTGGCCTCACCACGACTCTTGTCACAGCAGGAGGAGCTCATTAAAACCTACTGATCCAAAATACACCAAAAACTCTTCAAAGTCAATAGTAAGGAAACTGGCCAATTGAAAAATGGGCGAAAGATCTGAACAGACACCAACACACGTACAGTTGGCAAAAAAGCATATTAAAAGATGTTCCACATCATATGTCATTAGGGAAAGGCAAATTAAAACAGCATTGAGTTACCACTTCACACCTGTTAGAATGGCCCGAATCCGGAACACTGACAATACCCAGTGCTGGCGAGGACGTGGAGCAACAGGAACTCTTGTTTATTGCGGGTAGGAATGCAACCTAGTGCAGCTACTTTGGAAGGCAGTTCGGCAGTTTCTTACAGCGAAACATACTCTTACCATATGATCTAGCGCTTGCACACCTTGATATTTACCTAAGTGAATTGAAAAGATGTTCATGTGAAAAAAAACAATCCAGCACACAAATGTTTATAGTAGCTTTACTCATAATTGCCAAAACTTAGAATCAACCAAAATGTCCTTCAGTGGATGAGTAGGTAAGCAAACTGTGGTCCATCCAGATAATGGAACATTGTTCAGTTGTAAAAAGAAGTGAGTTATCCAGCCACAAAAGACCCGCGGGAAACTTAAATGCATACAGCTAAGTGAAAGAAGCCTGTTTAAAAAGACTGCATACTATCTAGTTCCAAGTATCTAATATTCTGAAAAGGTAAATCAAAAGAGACAGTAAAATCGGTTGTCAAGGCTCAGCGGGGTAGGAAGGAGAGGGGAAAAGTAGATAGATGGAGCATGGAGATTTTAGGGCAGTGAAGCTACTCTGTACAAGACTGTAGTGGGGGACACATGTCGTTATACGTTTGTCAAAAGCCAGAGAATGTACAACACCAAGAGTGGACCCTCGTGGAAATTATGAACTTTAGTTAATATAACGTACCAATAGTCATTCATCGGTTGAAACAAATACACTGCACTCATGCATGTGAATAGAGAGAACTGAAGGGCACAGCAGGGAAAGTAACAGTGCACTCTGTAATTCCTTCTCAATTTTTCTATAAAGGCAAAACTGCTCAAAAAAAAAAAAAAAAAAAAAACTTAAAGTCTAGGGGCACCAAGTCATGATCTGAGGGTCCTGCAATCAAGCCCCGCGTAGAGCTCCCTGCTCTGCTGGGGGTCTGCTTCTCCCTCTCCCTCCGCCCCTCTCCCCGCTAGTGCCCTCCCTCTCTCAAATAAATGAAACCTTTTTTAAAAAAATTAAAAATTAAGTTTATTAATTAATTTTTAAAAAAATCTTATTGATTGATTGTTTCCCTGTAATGGTAAGAAATGGATCCTCTGAGGGTCTAGCTATTTTTTCCTACAGGAAATACAACTGACAATGAGAACTATAAGAGCTTTCCACTGAATATGAAGTGCAAAGGCAATATGGAATATAATTTTATGGGGTTGTCTGCCAGTCAAGCTCCTTTCTTCCTCAGAGCGTTGATCTTTTCTAAAATAAAATGCACTGGAAATTTCACATGCATTGGAAGCAGACTGGCTCCTCCCCACAGTCTCATGAGGGAAGTGCCCTTGTGGCCTTTAGCATAAACAGAGACAGGGAAAGGCAGATTAAATGGATCCCTTGCTCTTCTCCTGGGAGTGTCTGATTTGTACAGAATCATGCGTAACTTCCCAACCAGATGAAGAGGCCTTTCTACTAAGCCAAGGGCATTTTAATGTATTTGCCTTATTAATCTTTGAACTCTCATTAAATGAGATGTGCATTAAATGGACCAGAGATGTGGGAGCTGAGAAAAGAATATTCTGGGTTGTATGGAGTTACCCCCTGGGAAAAAAATAACGGAGGTAGAGTGAGGAAAGAGACAGAGAGAGAGAGAGAAGTTGTGTGTGTGTGTGTGTGTGTGTGTGTGTGTGTGTGTGTGTGTTGGGTGGGGGGCAGGAAGAGAGAGAGAGAGATGCTATCTTTTCAAAATCTTAAAACATGGGTGTTTAGTAGACCCACCATGACTCGAATTCTGGATTTCCATGTGGGAGCCTCAGGCTGCCTGCATTGTACGGTAGGAGATATATTATGGGAAGAACTGAGTCATGATTCCATGCTTTGCACGCTCTCTTATTTTTGCTCTATTGCTCGCCCATCTTCCCCAAGCTAGTATATTTTCATAGTATTTTTCACTGCGGTCACCGTAAGATTCTAATTAACTGGGAACCTCCCTCTCTCCTCTAAACCCTTTCTCGGAGTTCACATTTTCCATAAAAACTTTCCAAAGAAGGACAAATTCCTATTTGACTCATCGTGATACTCAAGGTATCCTGATAGCGTAGCTAATTGGCACCAGGCGTCTAAAGAAGAGTTCGAGATTCTAAACAAATAAGAATGTTAAAGCTAGAAGGAATTTAAAGATCCTGGAGACTAGTTTCCTTTTTTTTTTTTTTTTAACATATGAAGAAACTCGAACTTGAAAAGTAGCTTTCTCGGTGTCACATAGCAGATCTCGACTCAAACTCACGTTTCTCAGAATCTGTTTTCTCTCATCTTCAGGCTGAATGCAAATTTTATTTCCATGCTTTTTTTAGTTTTAAAAAACATTAATTTTCATTACAAAGCACCGTTTCTTTCTTTATCCATTCATTCATTCCAGAGATAAGTTTGAAGGCACACTTGGTCTGGCCAGGCCAGGCGAGGCCAGCCCTGGCCACCCAGGGAGGGGTGGGACAGATGGGGTCCTCCCCAGAGAGCAGAAAGCACCTTCAGCATACAAGGAGGGACGGAGGACAAAAACCTCAGCTCCGCTCAGACCCTGTCCTCAGGGATCCTCAGTCGGTAGTGGTTATTTACTTG
The DNA here is from genome assembly GCA_028534135.1 of Potos flavus. Classification (NCBI taxonomy): domain Eukaryota; kingdom Metazoa; phylum Chordata; class Mammalia; order Carnivora; family Procyonidae; genus Potos; species Potos flavus. The sequence goes on from CM052895.1 coordinate 41,444,930, forward strand.
TCTGCTTCAAGCCCTTCAATGGCTTTTCATATCTGTAAGGCTTTATTCAAAATATATTTTGCAAAGAAGAACAAATAGGAGCCTCTGCCCTCCCCCTCTTTCCTACCTTCTGTTTTCCCACCCATTCTTCTCCAGGCTTGCAACTTATGTACCAAGCAGCTTGCTTCTAAATATGATGGGTTGTTTCAGCAGCCCTGCTTTGTTCATATCTCTCCCTGCTTAGAAAAGGCTCTTCCCCACCCCCCCAGTCTGTGTGGGAGACACCTGCTCATTAGTATTTGGTTCACCTCAGAAAGACTCATCTGCTCTAAAAGACTTTCCTAAACTTCCCCCCACCCCCCATATTCCTTCTTTTAGTCCCATTTTTGCCTTGTGCAGACTTCCATAATGGTAACTGGAACACATCATTGTACCGTTTGGTTTGTAAATCTGTCTCCACACTTCTGTAAAGCAAGCCCTTTGCCTTATTTGTCTCTGTAGCCTTAGTGCCTATTGTATGCACACAGTAGGTGCTTAATCACAGCAATCTCAAAGAGCTCTCATTTGTGGATCATCTGCTCTATGCCTAGTTTGCATATGTTCCTTAATCATGTGTGTGTGTATATCTATGCATATGTGTGTGTGTGTGTGTGTGTGCAGATACATATATATGTATGTGTGTGTGATAGGTATTATTATTGCCTTACAGTTAAGGAAGTTATTGTAGCTTGCGGAGGTTATGTTAAGTTGCTTAAGGACATAAAGCAAGAAAGTGACAGAGCTGGAATTCGAACCCATGTGTGCATGTCTTCTAAGAGAAAAGGAAGAATGGAAGTCAGGTAGAAAGTAGAGAGAAATAATTTCAAATGAATAGATAGAAATACTCTACCTGACATAGAGGGGTTAAATTGCACCCATCAAAAGATGCACAGTGTATCGGGGCACCTGGGTGGCTCAGTCGGTTAAGCATCTGCCTTCAGCTCAGGTCATGATCTCAGGGTCCTAGGATAAAGCCCCGGATCAGGCTCCCTGCTCAGCGAGGAGTCTGCTTCTCCCTCTCCCTCTGCCTCCTCTCCCCTGTTCATGCTCTGTCTCTTCTCTCTCTCAAATAAAGAAATAAAATCTTTAAGAAAAAAATGCACAATGTATCTTGCAAAAGAAGATGGCCAGATTGGGGGTTTCTCTCTTGAAGTTTCAACTGGCGGTACCCTCTTTCGGGAAAACCCAAAGCAAACATGCCTGCTGCCCCAGAATCATCTGTACAATTCCATTGCCAGAAATAAAGTAGACAGGAAAAGAAGGGAGACCTTTAAAACCACAATCCTTCCTTGGGAACTGACTGTCACTCTCTCTCAACAAATAAAAAATAAATATCTGTATAGCAACCTAGAAGTACTAAAGAAATTCCTTATCCCTAAAAAAAAAAACAAACAAACAAATTTGCCCTCGACTTTGTAAACAGTCCACTTAAATTATTCTGGTTTGAGCTTGACCATATGTTTCCTGGGGGACTCGGGCTGATACAGAGAGGAACATGTAATTCCCAAGAGAAGAAATCTAAATGGACAAAAAAATAAAAAACCCATGCGAATATGTAAATACACATTAAAACAATGGGATGAGTTTGATAGTACCCAGTTTAACAAGAATTTGGAGAGGAGTCAGCAACTCTCGTTGGGAGCATTGTTTGGTACACTTTCCTTGAAGGGCCATTTGGCAATATGCAGTGAAGTCGAAGCCGTTGGTCCCCTCTATCCTAGAAATCCCACCTCCCTCTCTGTGCTCTAGGGAAATTCTTACGCAAGACGACATGCACAAAATGGTCATAGCAGTATCGTTTGTTATAATTTGAAAATGGAAATGACCTAAAGTGTGTCTACCCATCAGTGAATAACTGCGTAAGTGACAGGATATCTACACTGTGAAATTCTATGTGACTGTTGAATGAATTAGAGCTACAACATAAATATTGGAGCATCAATATGGATAAGTTTCAAAATTATACATTTTAGGGACAAAAAGCAAGTTGCAGAGTCATACAAACAACTTGATACTATTTATATAAAATTTTTAAAAGATTTTATTTATTAATTTGAGAGAGAGCATGAACTAGCAGAGGGAGGGCAGAGGGAGAAGCAGGCTCCCCACTGAGCAGGGAGGCCAATGCGAGGCTCCATCCCAGGACTTGAGGATCAGGACCTGAGCCAAAGGCAGCCGCTTAACCCACTGAGCCTCCCAGGCCCCCTTATGTAAATTTTTAAAACACAGGAAAACAACATTCTCTTTTGCTGAGTACATCTGCCGGTAATCAGTGCATGACAGTATGGACAGAATTAATATTCACCCACCTCAGCATAGCATTTAGCTCTGAGGAGTGGATAAAAAAGTATAATTTTATTTCTTAAAAAGCTGAAACAAACATTGCAGAATGTTGGTATTTGTTAATTTGGGGTACTAAGTACCTAGAGTTTTGCTACATTAATATCTGTCATGCTCAGTATGTTTGAAATGTTCTAAGTAGAAACATGTTTTTAAAAAATCTAATACATGGACCCAACCCTCTAGGAAATCACATCAACACGTGTGTGTTAATAGCTGCAAAATGAAGAGGAGGGTGTATCGTGAATGCATGATAGAGGAGTTCAGGGGCACCACTGTTGGCCCACCCTCACTGGACAGGAACGGTAGAAACTGGATGATCTGCTAAACACCCATTCTATTGAGGAACACACTGAGGCCCCCACAGGTGATGGACTATTAGTTAAGGACAGAGCAGGGACCTGGGTCCTGCTGACTTACACAAGGAAGCCTTTAGACCGAGTTGGCTCTCATGACGTGTCTGCCTACGTAAGCAAACCAGAATCTAGGCCTGGGAGTCACCCAACGTTCTGAAGGGGAAACCTAAGGAAACCCAGTCCTCAGCAGCCAACTAGGCATGAAGCTATAGTCCACCAACAATTTTCCCACTTAGCTTCTGCACTTTCTCTTTACGCGTCTGCCCGTGAGCCACTGGCAGTGGAGACCTCATTACCACTTCCAGTTTGAGACTGTTCGATTCAAGTCAACTTTGGCTTAAATAGAACCATAACATTTTTAATATGACTCCGTTTGGGTTTTAACAGGCATGGGACTCCTACTTCATTGTTCTTCTATCACCTTGTGTCCCTTCTCAAAATCAAAAACGGGGAAAACAAAAACATTTTGTGCTTGCCTGGTGAAAGCACCTGGTGTTTTCTTCTTGTCCCCTATGAATGTTACCATTTCTTGTTTATTAATTACTTTGTAATATTTATAGCAGAAAATGGGAAGGAATAAATTGAAATAAAGTCATCATTCCTGGTATCTGAAGGGGGGAGAAATAAATAATTTTGTAGGAAGGATTTCTGAACTGAACAACAAATCCTAACCCCCAAATGGCCTTACCTTTTGCGTTTCTTCCGAGCTGACTCTGGAGGAAAAATGGTTTGTAAAGCAGTTAGGTCACTAAAAGTCACTTTAAAATATCTATCTGTCCATATATACACATACACATATTTTTATTGAAGTAGAGTTGGCACACAGTGTTACATCAATTACAGGAGTACAGCATAGTGATTCAACCAGTCTCTATGTCATCCTATGCTCACTGTAATTGTAGCTACCGTCTGTCACCATACAATGCTCTTACAATACCATTGACTATGGGTCACTAAAAGTCGTTTTCCAAGAATTCACTGGTTTAACTTCACACAAAAAAATTAAGGGTGCTGATGCAGGTGAATGGTCAAAGTGTCTCCCCCCCACACCCCCGGCTACACCAGATGGCCCCAGGTTCTGGCAACAATCACGACCAGTTCCCTTCCTCCTCCAGCATCTGCTCTGTAGTCTCCTCTCCCTGCATGTTCTTATTGGAAGGTGTTGGGTTTTGTCCCACCCCCTTCTGGGTTCATATTTTCGTCACTTTCCCCAAATGGGGTTGTGTCCCCAAAATGTGAGAGGAATGGGAGCCCCCTAAGCCAACTCTTGGTGGTCACTACTCCATAAGAGTGTGACCTGGAAGGCCAACTAGAAAGGCTTCCCATCCCTGCCGTGGGAGGAGACCCATGCTGTGAGTCATGCTAGGTCCTGGGAGAAAGGCAAGAAGAGGTGGGGCCCTCTAGGTGAGAAGGCAATGTCCAAAGGGGAGTGTCAAACTGTGACAGGATTGGGACTAGGGCCACAGGGGCAGTTGGCCAGAGATGGACAGGGCAGGGCTGTGAGTCTAGAAGGTCCATCCATTTTGAAGCAGTACATGAGCCCATGGTTGGAATATTGGGGACGAGTGTAGTCTCTCACAGAATTAAAGAATGAAAAATTTATCATGGCATGGATACACATAACATAACATGACTAAATCTCAAGAAAGAAAACAGAGTCAATGCAACTCAGGAAGCCAAGGCAGCCGTATAAATTGGGACCTGGTTTGGATTGAGGAGGTGGATTGCAGAGTAACTGTGGGGTGCCCGAGCTCGTCCCTGGACGTGGACTCTGGGCTCATAGAAGTCAGGCTATTTCCAGACTCCACCCATGGAGATAGAGCCAACTGATAACTTGCTTGCCTGGGTCAGGAATTGCTGGGCCACTGGGCTGGGCTGAGCTTCCAGGTAAAGATTCTTGAGGCTGTAGCAGCTCAAGAGCCTGGGAGGGCAGGTGCTGACCATTACGATATTTCCAAGCAAAGGAGATTGCAAAATAAGTCTATTCTACAGTGGAAGTATGCCTATTCTAGATAAATATAACAATGACCTCAGATGACCTTACACTGTAAAAGGTACATAAGACAGTCTGCTTCCCTGATAATTTTGAGTTGGATCTATGAAATTACGATTTTTGTATGTCAAAAAATTGTCAGATATCTGTTATTTCATATGATTCAAACTTAGCCAATGTCCCGCGAGTCTTGCGCAATGTGAACTGTTTTAGTGGGAAACATGGTAACCATTGCAGTCGTCAGTAACTGAACCGTCCCAGCTGACTCACTTCCTCCTTTGTAAAATGAAGATAGTGATCCACACTGCTTGGCCTGAAGCAGAATTGCTTTAAAACATAATAATGTAATAATCATCAATCACTGAAAGAACATGAGATCAAGTTACCATCGTGTTAATATTATACATTGAATATTGTAACACTTGTGGGTGTCATCATAATTAATATTAGTGTAATGAGGCAAGGCATCAAAGTCCTGTCATTTTACTGCATTTCCCAGAAGGTCACTACCTGAGTATCCAGGTGTCCTCCCTACCAGGGTCAGACCAAACATTTTGGGACAGAGGTTATTCAGGAGCAGACTGCGTCCCTAGGGGGCCTGCTGGGTGTCTTGTGTCTAGATGTGCTGGTCACTCTGAGCCTTAGCTCACCTTTCTGTATCACAAGGATATGGGTATCAAAGGGAAAAAAGGTGAGATCTGAAAAGAAACCACTCAAGCTTACCAGCCTGAAAGAATCTCTCTTCCAGGCAAGATGAAACTCTTTTGTCTTCTCTGTTCTCTACCTAAGCATTCCTTAGGTCTTCCTGAAGGTTTTAGGCCTGTGGCTTGGTGGGGGTTGTTCTTTGCATTGGCATTACCCATGAAAGATCCCAAGCCCAGGATAGGAAGAAGAGCAAGCAGGACCATGTGTCCACAGATGACCCCCTTCTCTGCCCCTTGCCTTTTCCACTTTCCACAGGGAGCCCAAAAGCTGCCTTGGGAGCTGCTATAAACTTTCAGTTAAATGGCAGCACTGTTAGGGGCGGGTGCCTGGGTGGTTCAGTTGCTTAAGGATCCAACTCTTAATTTCGGCTCGGGTCACGATCTCAGTGTCATTAGATCGAGTCCTGCATCAGGCTTCATGCTCAGCACAGAGTCTGCTTGAGGTCCTCTCCCTCTGCCCCTCCCCACACTCACGTGCTCTCTCTCTCAAGTAAATACATAAAATAAGTCTTAACTAAAATAAATAAATACATGGCAGCTTAGTTATAATGATGACAAAGTTGCGTTCCCCAAATGCAGATGGAACATCTGAGCATTTCCTTTGTTCTGCCAGAAACAACAGCGTTTTCATGTGCAGACTTTACTGGAATCCCAGCAGGCAGTGACCAAGCACTTGCTGGGCAGCCATCCTCCCATCCCTGAGTCACTGCCACACACGTGACCAGGGAACTGGCCCAGCCTGGGTAGAAAAGTTGGAGGTTCAGGCAAGAAGAGCAGGAAGACATTTAGATGAAGAGGAGGGCTAGGCAATGCAGCACCTACTTCATCCCCCCCATGCACACAGACTAGTGTCCATCCATAAGCACCCCCCCCCTCATGCACAGAGACTACTCTCGTCCTTACTCTACCCCCACCCCCCACCCCGTGCACACAAACTGGTGCTCAGCTGTGTGCTTGCCATCCACGCTCAGGGCTGGGTGACTAAAGCCATCCCAAGATTCAAACAAATAAGCAGTGAAATAGACTGGTATGAATGTGGAACAAACAGAATCTGTAACCTGTGTTCCCAGGACCTATAAAGAAAATCCGGATTTCCCAGGGTAGCCCAACCTCCCTTCCCTGCACCCTGTCCCCACTCTCCTAGTTTAGCACTTTTCCCTCTCCAGCCACGTAGGGCCTCAAATATACCAGTCCCATTCCTTCCTTCTGACCTTTATTTTTGCCGTTCCTCCTAACCTTCTAGAAAATATGTAGCCTCTCTCTCCACATCTGTTCCTGGACTCATGCAATGAAGGCTTATTGAGTATTGAGCAGCAATCGCATGCCAGGCATCGTGCTGGGTTCTGGGAAGACAGCAGGATGCAAAAGAGGCAGGAGCCCTGCCCCCACTGTCTCTTAGTGCCATTTCCTGGTTTTACTATGATGCCATCAATTTCTTAAAGCGAAATGTCTCATACCATTCGTTTAATGGTTCAGGCTCTGCTTTATTTTTGCTTATTCTCTTGTATCATTAGTTAACATTTTATAGATATCTACACATTCTCACTAAGGGAGTTCTGTAAGAGCCATGAGGACAGACACCTCATTTAAATTGTTCTCTCTGTTTAAAATGTACTTTGGGGAGCATAGTGAAAATGGATGCAGGTAACAAGATAACTACAATGGAGGTCTCATCATTCCTTATTTTACTCTTTAAGGCCTACCCAGATTTTCTCAACCTCCACACTGTTGATGTACCACACTGACATATAGATAATTCTGTGTCAAGGGCGTTTTTCCTAAGCATTATCACAGGGTGTTTAGCAACATCCCTGGCCTTTATCTATTCGATGCTAGAAGCACCCCTGTCCCGGTCGTGACAACCAAAAATGTCTCCAAATATTGCCGGATGTCCCGCCGGTGTGTAGGGGTAAGGAGATGGGCACAAAACTCAACTCCTGGAGCCAAATCTGTGAAATGTCTTATTTCCTTATGTTATGTCATTAAATTCACACATATGTATGATGTCGACGTTGAAAAGATACACATTGAACTTGATGTGGGACCTAGTTTCCCAAGGCACTAAGAAGTGTTTGAGTAAAAGCTCAGTGCACTGAAAACCAGTCCCCAGGGCCGACGAGGGAGGAAGGCAGAACCCAAAGGGCAACATTTGCTCCCAATGTCTATTTTGTGTCCATAGAGAATTTCTCTAATATTCTAAGAGTGCTGAGTAAAGCCCTCAAGACAATCTCCCGGGATAGTTCAAGCCTGCTTATCTGAGTGAGGCTAGCTGGAATTCATGGTCAGATTCCCAGTGTCCACATCCTCCTTGCAGTTCATAGTTCCGGATTCCTATCCCCATGTGACTCCAGGAGTGCAGCCGGCTCCCTATACAAACATGGAGTAGATCGGGACCAAGGAGTCAGAGGAATTTAACCTTTCTTTTTTTGGTGGGTGTGCTAGAAAAGAGAAAAGTCTCTGATCAGGCTGGAGTTGAATAATCTGCCTCTGAATAGTGTGTGGAATGTGCCTTAGGGATCCTTTTTTTTTTTTTTTTTTTGAGAGAGAGAGCGCGAGCGTGCATGAGCTGAGGGGGGGTACAAAGGGAGGGGGGAGACAGAGAATCCCAAGCAGACTCCCCGCTAAGCACGGAGCAGGACACAGACTCCATCTCATGACCCTGAGATCATGACCTGAGCCAAAATCAAGAGTTGGGTGCTTAAGCAACTGAGCCACCCAGGCGCCCCAGGAATCATTCTCAAATAAGATCTAAAATTACAGAATATATCCATCCCTGGCATCCACCATTTAACAGAAATAATGTCTTCCTCCTGGATTAAATAAAAATAAAAATGAAGTAACAATTCACTTGGATCTAGAAATACATACAAGCTTACAGGGAAGCTCCTGGGTTCGTCAGGGAGCATGGATGGAGGCCTGGTTCTTGTGAAATCCACTTAACAGTAAGCTCCCTGAAGGCAGGAGCTACCACATCCTGACCCTCAAAGGACCTCCAGCCCTTAGCACAATGGTTGGCAGGTAGATGTAATGTCCAATAAGCACTTACTGATTAAATAACTTCCAGAAAACATTTTTCCTTAATTTTTGACTCTGCTTCGAGATGGAATTTAAGAAAAATAATACATTCTAATTTATAAATTGTAATACATCATATTTTATAATATATATTTACATTATGTAAAATAAATTTATATAATTTAAATTAACTTATATTATATAATCTAACATAAAAGGAAAAAAAATCAACCTTGAGCATACTATCTGTCAAGCACTCCACTAAGTTCTCACACATAATTCACCTCATTTAGTTGACATTTCTGTATGTGTTCCCTCCTAAGTCCTGAAGATACATAAGAATAGCTACTATTTATGCCACAAAAGGCTGTACAAAGAATTTTAAAAATCAGTGATTATTTATTATCTGTTCTTTAAACTATTCATTTTTTTATTCATTTCAAAATCAAATGTCTATTGAATACATGCTGTCTCTAGACCCATTATTAAGACCTGGAGATGCAAGGAAGAATAAGATACAACCCCTACCCTCCAGAAGCTGACAGTCTAGTGTAAAAGGCAGAAACCAGGGTGGATGATGAGAATGCACTGCGGGAAGAGGACGAGTGTCCACGGGGCATTGTAGATGGACCAGAGCAACTAAACAAGCTGGGTTCAGGACAGAAGATGGCAGGTTGCTGGCCAAAAAGGCAACCAAGTTGACTAGTTAAGGTACAAAGGAAATTCGATGAGTAAGGGGAATGGGACTAAGAGGGTGTGTGGGCCTCAGGCTGACATGACTGCGGAAAATAAAGGCACGGACTCAAAAAAATCCATGCAGGAAATTGCAAAAGGTCTGGAACTTCTGGGGCATTAGGTATCACTCAGGATATGATGAAAAGTGAGGATGGAGAAGTAGAGATAAAGCCCAGACCGTGAGTAGAGGAAGCCCCTGAGAGGGGAGGGAGCAGAGGAGCAACAGGGGAGGATGGTGTGTTTGCTAGTTCCCTTGGTTGGGGGTGGGGAGTAGGCCAGCCTGGATGGAGGCAGAAAAGCAGGGACGCCTGGGAAGGGGCAGCTTTGGAAGGCATGGAGAGGACAAAGTAGAGTCAAGGATACATTTGACATCAGGGTCATTAACCTAGTCTGTGAAGGCCCATGAAATCGCTTCCAGGAATCCATGAATGCCCTGACGTCGAAGCGTGTGTGTGTGTGTTTCTGAGGAAGGAGACGAGCACTTCAACAGATTCTCAAGATTTTCACTTATAGGCAGATTCTAGGACATGATTTTGCCTCCTATACGAGGCTTCTGATTCTAGTCATCAAAATGGGACCTTCATTCTGACTAGCCACGGGTGTGTCCGCTGGTGGGCAGTGGTTAAGATTCAGCTAATGGCAGAAAGTTGATTTTAATTTCGTCGAGGAAAATAATCCTCTTCAGTAATGATACAGAGCCTAGTAACTGAAGTTAGGATTAGAGAACTGAATAGTTATTACTACTCTTGGCTCATTCCTTCTGTCTTTACAATAGTGATGCCTGAGTTCCATCAGAGATAAAAGTCCGGTCATGTACGCGATTAACCTTACCTGCATCATCAGACCCAGGTTAGAAATAGTATTTGTGCTCTGTTTTTCATTGTTTTTCATACAGACACCCCATTCGCAGTGGGAAATAATCATCTGCTTAATTTTGAATTTTTTTTCAGTGAGTTCTAGTCCATTAACTGAGTTAGTTGTGTGGCCCTAACTCTTATGATGTCCATTATGGTAGATACTGATGGACAGATAAGGGCAGTGAGGCATTTCAAAAGGAGCTTTTGGGAAGAAATATTAGGGTGTAACTTTTAGCTAATCTGCTGATAATAATCTAATGAATCTGACTTCTGCTCTAAGAAGAAAGCCCACATTTGTCTTTTCACTTCTGTTTTCCGTGGAAGTGTTTCTGTACCCAGCTACTCTAATGAATGTCCAACTGTGCTAATGCCCCCGGATCAATAAACACACAGCTGTATAAAATCAGGTCATTCTCAATTATCATACGATCTCTCTGATATGAAGAATTCGAGAGGCAGGGTGGAGGGATCGTGGGGGGTGGGAGAGGGAAATGAAACAAGATGGGATCAGGAAGGAGACAAACCATAAGAGACTCCTAAACTCACGAAACAAACAGGGTGGCTGGGGGGTAGGGACGGGTAGGGCTGGAGTGGCTGGGTTATGGACATTGGGGAGGGTGTGTGCTATGGTAAGTGCTGTGAAATGTGTAAGCCTGAGGATTCACAGACATGTACCCTGGGGCAAATAATACATTATGTGTTAATTTAAAAAGAAAAAAAATAGTTTTTGCTCTCATTTTGAGCAAACAACATCTTTAAAACATTAGTTTGATATTCTTGTATTATACTAAATTAGAAATTTAAAAAATAATAATAATAAATAAAATAAAATCAGGTCATTCTAATGGAGATAGCCCACCCACTCTTGATAAAGCACACTGCTAATCGAGTTGGTGTTCTTTAGTCTGTTCTGGGAGAGAGGGAAAGTCAAAAGACAACTCTCCAATCCACCACATCCATGATCAAGATGACACAGTGGTATGTCTCTTTTATCTGTCTTCAGTCAGAAATATATACGTTCTCAGGGAGCATAATTGTATAACAACGAATCACTAGAAAACAGACCTCAGGTTTTCTGCTAACTCTTCCATATGTAATCTCCTGTAGACTGATTGTACGTCACAGGAAGGAAATATGAGCCAGGACCGAGAGCCAAGGGATACAATTTGTTATTGCTGGCCACATTATGTTGCGTGACCTTTGGCAGGGGTATGATGAGGATGGAAACACTTGTTTAGAAAGTAACTTTATGGTCATACCTTCTTTGCACCCAGTACCTACATTATATATTGGACTCAGTCTTGCCATAAATGTTTGCTCAGGTTATTCCGTACTTGGCTTTCTCTGTTGACCTACATCGGCAAAGACAGTGGAAAATGGCCATTGTCCAACCTGTTGTTTTCTGCATGAAATAGCAAATGTCTTATAAATCCTGAGTGTCTTACAAATCCCATGTCTTACAAATCCTAAGTGCTGAGAGAGGGTTTGTGTGCAGTTTTCCATTTGTTGGAGAATCATCTTTAATTTCCCACGACACATAGTGAATGACTCCACCTCCAGATTGGGAGCGTTGCAAAAATATTTTTTCATATAGTTGCTGTTAGAAAGTAGGAAATTTTTGTAATGCTGAGAATGGTGTATGTTTTTGTATGTTATATGTTTATATATGTACATAGAGCTGCACATATACATATGTGTATACATTTACATATGTACTATATACATACAAATATATACACACATACATATGACATACGTGTGTGTATAATTCCCACTGCACCCAGTATCTCCTTTAGAAGTTGTACTATTGCAATTTACTAAAATATCTTACTAACTCCATCTGAGAGCTGATCCAAAGAGAAAAGCTTTCATTCTCTTTTACCCTGTGCTTAAGGATCTCCTTGAGAGCAAATTAGAAACTTAATTGCTTTACCTTTTTAGGCAGCGATGAGACCTTAGTGACCTGAGTTAAAAGAGCATGGATTCTCAAGTATCATATTCCCTCTCTGCATATACAAAATAGTCGGAGCGCCTGGGTGGCTCAGTCGGTTAAAGCCTCTGCCTTCAGTTCAGGTCATGGTCTCAGGGTCCTGGAATTGAGCCCCGCATGGGGCTCTCTGCTCAGTGGGGAGCCTGCTTCCTCCTCTCTCTCTGTCTGCCTCTCTGCCTACTTGTGATCTTTCTCTCTCTGTCAGATAAATAAATAAAATCTTTAAAAATAAAAAAAATTAAAAAAAAAAATAGAAAACCAAATGCATGTACGCAGATGCCCTAAAATTACAACAGAATTTCTTTGGAATATGTCATCATTCAGGTAAACTGAACTGCAGTTTACCCTTGAATATTCTAGAAAATGAGGACATCTTTAACCAATTCATTTTTTATATTACTATATATTTCATGTTTTATTATTGTGCATTAATATACATTAAAGTTTAGGGGTGTTATGATAGAGACAGAATTTATAGTTACCAGATCTGGTTTGAAACCCACTTCTGCGTGTTGGGAGTATGGAAGACCCCAACTCTCTTCTGAGCGTGGTTTTGATGGTGGGATAAGCTGATGAAGAAGTGCCTACTGTTGTGGCCTAAACTATGCCCCCTCCCAAAATTCATATGTTGAAGCCCAAACCCTCTAGTACTAAGAATGTGACTGTTTGGAAATAGGACTTTTGAAGGTATTTAAGGTAAAATGAGGTCATAGTGGTGGGCCTTCATCCAATCTGACCGATGTTCTTGTAAGAAGAGATTAGGACACAGACACAAGCCAGAGCAAAACCGTGTGAAGACACAGGGAGAAGTCAGCCAACTACAAACCAAGCAGAGAGGCCTCAGAAAGAGAACAAACCTTTGGACATTGGATCTCAGACTTCCAGCCTAGAGAACTGTGGAAAGATTATCTGCTGTTGTTGAAGCCAGCCCTTCTGTGGCACTTTGTTATGGCAGCCCTCACAGACTAAATACCAACTGAGCTATAAAACTCCGTGAAAGCTGGATCATGAGTTTCCTACCCCTGACAACACACTGTTGTTGAGGGCTTTGCTTCTCTATAAATATATGTGTCTGAATTCCAATTATAGGAATTCACATCTCTTCATTTTTTTTTTTTTTAAGATTCTGTTTATTTGAGAGAGAAAGAGAGAGAGAGAGCACACAAGCAGAGGGGGAGGTAGAGGGGGAGGGAAAAGCAGGCTCCTCACAGAGCAAGGAGCCTGATGCGGGGCTCGATCCCAGGACCCTGACATCATGACCTGAGCTGAAGGCAGACGCTTAACTGACTGAGCCACCCAGGTGCCCCCACATCTCTTCATTTTTTTAAAAGCAGCTCTGATCAGTCCCTCTGGCTTACGACATTATTAGCTGTTACTAAATTTTCTTTAGGCTTCACAATAATGGCGTTTAATTTAATTTAAACTTTGCAGTGATTACTCCAGAATTCCATCTAATTTGTCTAAATTATTTTTGTTTTATGTGTCTCGTATATTGAAGACAATGGAAATTGTGAACTTATAAAAATGTCATATAAATATCCAAAGTCGTGGTTGGTGAGAACTCTTGAGTTCCTGTCTGTTTATTGCATCAGTCTCTCTCTGTGTATTCAGAACCACTTATTTTTTCAATCTGATGCACAAAGTCAATTTTGCTGTGTGTCAGTTTCAAAAATTTTAAGGTCTACAACACTCACAATATATGATGTTATTAAAGAGTAAGTCACAAGGGGAAAAAAGTATTCACAGTCACTGATGTTTGGAAATGAACCAACTTATGCAGAATTTGACCCCCGCCCCAAAAGGAATATATAAAATATGGTTTGGGAAGACAGAAGAAAGTGTCGTCAATCTCGAGAATAGAAGATAGCCGTGAACAAGGGGAGGAGGCCGAACTCAGAATGGGTATTAGTCGGATCTGTATTAGGGCTGTCATAACAAAATACCACAGGGTGGGTAGCTTCAGTAACAGAAATCTCTTTTCTCACAGCTCTGGAGGCTGGAAGTTCACTCCCATAGTGCAGTCAGGGTTGGTTTCTGCTGAGTGTTCTCTTGTTGGCTAGCAGATGGCCACCTTCCCGCTAGTCCTCATGCGGCCTTTCCTCTGTGTGTGCAAAGAGAGCTCTCTAGTATCTCTTCCTCTTTTTGAAAGGATAACAGCCCTCTCAGATTAAGGCCCCCCCCTTACAACCTCACTTCACCTTTAAACCCCCTTTTCAGGCCCTATCTCCAAATACAATAAAGTTGGGGGGTGGAGCACAATTCAGCCCATAACATAATCTGTGTGGCAACCCCCCCCCCCAACAAATTCATGTCCTTCTCACTTGGGGAATGCCCAACAGCTCCAAAAGATTTAACCCACTCCAGCTTTATTTCCAAGTCCACTCTCACTACATGTTATCTAGCTCAGATATGAGTGAAACTCGAGGTACGATTCACCCTGAGGCAAATTTCCTCTCCAGCTGTGACCCTATGAAATCTAACCAGTTTGTGCTTTCAAAATAGAGTGGATGGGCATAAGATAGATACTCTCATTCCAAAAGGAGGAAATCTGAAGAAGAAAGGGGTGACAGGTTGCAAGCAAATCCAAAACTTAGCAAGGCAAATTCCATCAGAACTTAAGGCTCAGGAATAATCCTCTTCGGCTCAGTGCTCTGCCTTCTGGGCCTATGGTGGTGGCGGTTGGGGCGGGGGTGGGAGCGCAGCATCATTTCCACAGCCCTGGATGGCACACCCCCACCGCCATCTTTGCAGTGCCCTATCCTGCAACACTGAGAAGTGATAGCCTTGGCCACAGAGAGAAGGTGGCCCAACCCTCTGAAACCAGGGAGAAGACAGCCTTGCCCCCCACAACCACCTGTACTCCAGGCCTGTAGTAGGAATGGCAGATCTGCTGATCTTCAAATCCCCATTGGTGCCATTCTTTCATTTTCTAGAAGGATACAGACTCTTTGCAGCTGGATCACTCTACTGTCCTGTCTTATAGAATCCCAGAATTCTGGAAGCTTTCCTTTGTTCCCTCCTGTTTCCATCTCCTTTTATTCAGACTGGCAGTGTCTCTTATCCTATCTCTATTCCTGGCTTTTGCTGAGGTGGCTGATTAAAATCATGGATAATCTCTTTATGGGAAAGTGATTTCCAACCACACCTTTGGTGTTCTCTCCAGAACGTGCTTTCTCATTTTTTTTGTAATACAGATAAGCTGAGAATTTTGCAAATTTTCAAGTTCTGGTGGCATTGTGGTCTAAGAGTTTCTTCAATTTATCTCTCTCCTTTCTCATTTTACCACAAGCGGTAGAGGCCAGGCCACACTTTCAAACATTTGCTTAGAAATCCCCTCAGCTAAGTATCTAATTTCATCACTCACCAGCTCTACCTTACACAGAACGTGAGAACACACATCAACCAAGTTCTTAGCCACATCATAACAAGAATCACCTTTCTTCCAGAGACCAATAACAAATTCTTCATTTCCACTGAGATCTCACCAGAATCACCTTTAATGCTCATCTTTCCACCACTGATCGGTTCACGATGATATGTGTCTTCTCTAAGATGGTGGAAGCTTTCTTTCAGGCTCTCCTCTTTTCTTTCTGAACCTTCACCAGATTCGGCTTTAACATTCGTATTTCTACCAACCGTCCCCCAGGGCCATCTAGGCTTTCTCTAGCATGTTCTTCAAAGCTCTTCCAGCCTCTACCCATTACTCAGTTTCAAAGCTACATCCACATTTTTACGTATTTGTTACAGCAGCACCCCACTTCACTGCACCGTAATCTGTATCAGTTTGCTTGGAATGTTAACAAAATACCACAGACGGGGTTGTTTAAACAACACAAATTTATTTGTGTCTAGGCCGTAAACCCAAGATCAAAGTGTTTTCAGGGTAGGTTTCTGGTAAGAGTTCTCCTCCTGATTTGTAGACAGCTGCCTTCTTACCATATCACCTGACTTGTTCTTTTCACTCTTCATTCACGGACAGAGCTCTCTGGTATCTCTTCCTATGCTTATAAGGATATCGGTCATATCAGATTAAGACCTCCCCCTTAGAACCTCATTCAACTGTAATTACTCCCTTAAAGGCCCTCTCTCAGAACACAGTCACACTAGATGTTAGGGCTTCAACATATGAATTCAGTCTGTAATAGAACCTAAGGAATCCATTTAAGAGCTTTGGTTTCGTTTAGAGATGAAGAATGGGCCAGAAGTAGGACTGGAATCTTCCAGCAATATTCTGGATCTAGAGAGAACTTTAAGAAGTCATATCTTAACATTTAGCTTCAGGAATGAATAACCTGGAGGAGATGAGTTTCTATTTTCTTTTCAGTACTCCTCAGTCTGGAGACTTTATGATCACATTATATAGCCTTTCTAAGTCAAGGATTCCTTGATGCTAAACAAAATATTTCTCTTTTCATCTTCTACAATCACTGAGAATGATCTGCACATCATACATTCAACAGGAATTCATGTCATTTGCTTCACGTAGTGAAGAATGACATAGAAGGGAAAGTCGAGTTTCCTACACTAAAGAAGTATAAGGCAATAGTTGAGGGAATAGGAATAATCACATGGATAAATTTATCCAGAGATCTCTGTCATCACATCACCCCTATTACCTTAATGGAACTGCATTAGAGTGGAAGTCAGAAGACCTGGGCTCTGGTCTCAGCTCGACCACTACTTGGTTATATAGACGTGATGACTTTAACCTTTCTGTATCTCTGTTTCCTTGTGTGTAAAATGATGGTAGTAGGAATAAGCGGTTGAACTAAAAAAAATCTCTAAATACTCTTCAGCTCTAATACTCCACAATTGTCTATTTAATATATATATATTAAATATATATTTAATATATATATATATAGAGAGAGAGAGAGAGAGAGAGTCATTGTTAAGTTTATTATTTTTGCTGCAATTGTAAGTGGATTTTTTTAAATTTCTCTTTCTGCTATTTCATTGTGTATAGAAACGCAACAGATTTCTATGTAATGATTTTGTATTCTGCGACTTTACTGAATTCATTTATCACTTCTGGTAGTTTTTGGGTGGAGTCTTTAGGGTTTTCTACATATAGAATATAGAAAAACTTTGCAAACAAAGTTTTACTTCTTCCTTACCAATCTGGATGCCTTTTGTTTCTTTTTCTTGCCTGATTGCTATGACTAGGACTTCCAGTACTATGTTGAATAAAAATGGTGAGAGTGGACATCTTTGTTTTGTTTGTGATCTTAGTAGAAAAGCTCTCAGTTTCTTACCATTTTTAAAACTTCCCTGATATAGCCTTATAGGCTAAGTTTTCCAACACATCATTAATTTTTTGTGTTTCATGTTACCATGGAAATTATATTTTACTAAAGTGTTAATGCTAGATATAGCAAAAGAATAATTCCTGGGCCTTGAATATCATTCTTCTTTATGATTTCTCCATATTATGTCTCTCTTTTCTCACAATGGAAGTTAGGCTGAGAATTTTATGACCCAAAATAAGGTTGAATACGATATACCATAAACACATTAAGAAACCAGTGGAGGACTCAGTAATGTTTTTAACCAGTCTAAAAATAAAAATTATTATTTGTAGAAGAAGGAAATTAACTGAGTAATTGACAATACCCCTTTCCCTTATTTTCCATGGAGGCAGTGTTTCATTTACAAGGAATTAGATGCTTTGCTGTATTTGGGGGAGGAATGAGACACAGTGTAATTTATGACCATGACAATGATCTTAATCTTTTCTTCCATTGACTCTGGTGTCAGACACAGCTTAAGTGGAGAGGCCTGTCATTTAGAGTATAACCTTTCAGAGTGATTGTGCATTCCTGCATGTCTAAAGTTACACCTGTTTGACATGGTACCTGGATCTATAATGCCTTGAAATTTTATTCCAAAAGTTTACATACTAAATAATACTATTTTTTAAGATAGGGATTGTCTTTGTTTATAAATAGTCGTTCCTTATTAGAAAGATCTTCAGATGATGCCATTGTTATATACTGCCCTGCAATTTGAGAGGATCAGGTTCAAGTCTCAAATTCTCAGATACTGGGTAAGGAGATGCTAAGAATGTGACAAAATGATAAGCATGGTCTCCTGTAAAAAGAATTCACCCATCTTACTTTTCAGCACCTTTTGTTGGTGGATTTTATCCCTTTAATCTGAGAATCAAAAAAGCCACCTTCCTCTCAAAAGACTGACCATGGAAAATGAAAAGGAAATCCTCCGTGTTTGAAAAGGAAATCCTAAGTGTTTGAAAATGATAATTAGTTGATACATAAAATACTACTGAGTAATTCATTTTGAGGAGTAAATGTGCATTTACTCTCTCTGCATAGGATACATGCAGGGCAGAACTGCATGAAATGGTGAAAGGATTCAAGGTTGAGTACTCAAAATCTTGGAGAAATGGATATTAGTCTTAAGCACAATATTTCAGTACATAAACTAGACAGTAGGAAAATAAAGTGTGACAGAGAGGGCAAGAGATTCAAGAAGAACACCTTGCGAAGCTTGACAGGAGAAGCTACCAATTTCTTATTTTTATCCTCATAAAGCAGAATTCCTCACAGGGGCTCCACATTCCTCAGGCTCAGACATGATTGAACACCATACCTTTTAAAATGTTTTACTATTCCAAGCTGAGGAATATATAAATAACCCCTTTCCAGCTACCACTCCTTAGCCTGGAATTTAAGCCGAGTGCCTTCTGGGCTCCAGTCTCCTCTGACCAGACTCCGCATAAGAACGGCAGAAAACCTGCCTTGTGAGCAACCTGGGAGTCTGGAGGTAGGAGCAATGAAGCGGACAGGAACAGCCCATGGAGGTGGTGGGGAGGAGCGCTCAGCAAAATGGCGCCCACGCTGTTTCCTGCCTTGGCATATTTTATGAAATAACGATGAAGTTGCAGCCATGTGGTGATCTGAAGACGTCTGAACCAACTCAGATCAAGGACCAAAGTCCTAAAGTCCGGCCAAGTGACTGGTATTGAGGAGGACACAGGGCTTTTCTGAGCAAGCAGATGTGAACATGTGTATGTGGCAGTGTTGCAGTGTGTCGGAATTCACATCTAAAGTGATAATATGCCACCTTCACTGTGATCGTTACAGAGAAGTTCAGGGGGCCCTGGTGGGGGCAGGGCCGGCTCTTGTCTCTCCTGATCCAGCCCTGACCTGCCTCTCTACTCTCCCTGCCCACTACCGCCCTGTACACCGGCCAAACCAAATACTCTTTTTGCCCCCCAAATGGCATCTCAATTCCTACCACCATGCTTTTTCTCACACCATGAAGGCCCTGTACCCTTTCCTTTCTCTCTCTCTCCTCTGTCTCCCATTAAACCCTGGTTCAAGTGTCAATTGCTTGAAAAACCATTTACATCTAAATTGTGAACCACTATTTTTAAAACCATGGTCCTCATACTACCCACCTCGAAACAAAATGCCAGTTTCTGGGCCCCTGCTCCAGACTCAGAACAAGGCTTAGGGGTGGTGAAGCCAGGAGCCTGCATTTCAAGCAGCTCCCCAGATCTTCTGTGCTCTCCACCAGGTGAGGATACAGTAAGAAGTCAGCGGTCTACAACCTGGAAGAGGGCCCTTATCAGAATCAGACCGTGTGAGCATCCTTACCTCAGGCTTCCAGCCTCAGAACTGCGAGAAATACATTTCTGTTGTTACCAGCCCAAACAGACTAAGACATAGACCCTGTGAGCCAGTAATTCCATCTCCAGGAATCCATCCTGCAGAAGCAAATTGCTTAAGACTATACATACAAAGACATCCGTTGCATTGTCTATAATAACAAAAGACTGCAAGCAAATTAAATGCCCATAAATTGAAAACCAGTCGAATGCATATATACATACATGTGTACATGCTTTCGTATGCACAGAACACTTCTAGAAGCAAATGCATAAAACTAAGGCTAGCTATTGCCTCTGAGAGAAGGGACTAGAATGAGGCAGGGGTTGGGTGAAAGAATCACTTTTTCCTTTATATCCTTTGGCATTGTGTGAATCTTTAGATTGATTCATTGATTGATTTTTACCACATGTGTTATTTTTTCGATAACATAATTAAGTTAAAAATTTAAAACATACTAGAGCTTGCTCCAAACCTCTTGTGATAGGCTGAAGAATAGCTCCCCCACCAAAAAAAAAAAAAAAAAAAAAAAAAAAAAAAAAAATTCAGGTACTAATATCTGAGAGATTTAAAGAACTTGAGGACTAATTGCATTGATGCAGCCACAAGCCAGGAAATGTTGGCAGCCACCAAACCTGGAAGAGGCAAGGCACTGATTCCCCTTTAAAGCCTCCAGAGAGAGCGTGGCCCCATGACACCTTGATTCTGCCCGTTGAGACTGATTGCAGACCTCTGGCCTCAACTATGAGAAAAGAAATTTCTGTTGTTTTAAGCCACTAAGTTTGTTGCAATTTGTTATAGCAGAAACAAAAACTTAATATACCTCTTGATTAACTGAATGTGATACAAATACGATTTAAGATCATTGATCTAGATATTGAGAGAATAGACAGTGGCCAGGTCATGGGAACAGAGATGCTAGTTAGGTTATTTATGGAAAAGGGGCCATACTGAGGAATTGTGCTTATGAAAATATGGAGGAAGAAAGAGCCCAAGAGTCACCTTGAATAAATATTTGAAAGAATATTCAAAAGTAGGTGTGTAAGAGACAATGATAAGGAGAGATGAGTTTTTTAACAAGTAGTGCTGGATATCCATTGAGAAAAAAATGAACTTATATCATACCATAGACCAAAATCAATTCCAGATAGAGTGTAGATTTTAACATGAAAAGTGTAATAATAAAACTTTTGGAGGAAATAGAGGAAAACATCTTTGTGACCTTGCAGTAAGCAAAACTTTTTAAAGCAGGTCATAAAAAGGGATGCTCATAAAATTAAAAAACGATAATCAAAAGACACCAAAAAGAGAGTGAAAAAGAAACTCATATAGTAGAAGATAGTCATAGTACACATGTCTGACAAATAGGTTATATGCTGCATGTTCAAAGAATTCCTATTAATAATGAGCAAAAAATATGAGCAGACACTACACAAAAGAAGACGGATGTCTACATTAAAAACTAATGATGTACTATATGTTGGCTAATTGAACATAATAAAAAATAAAAATAAATAAAAAATAAAAATAAAATAAAACTCAGTACTCAAATTAAAAAAAAAGATGTCTAAATTGCCAAAAAAAAAAAAAAAAGATATTCATTTTCATTAGTTATCATGATTTAAGTGTAGATTTAAATCACAATAAGATAATACTACACAACCACATAGTGGGTGAAACATAAGTAAGACAGGAATTTTTCAAGTGTTTCTGAAGATGTGGAAAAACTGTAACTTTCAGGGCGCCTGGGTGGCTCAGTGGGTTAAAGCCTCTGCCTTCAGCTCAGGTCATGATCTCAGGGTCCTGGGATCGAGCCCCGCATCGGGCTCTCTGCTCAGCAGGGAGCCTGCTTCCCCCTCTCCCTCTCTGCCTACCTCTCTACCTACTTGTGATCTCTCTCTCTGTCAAATAAATAAATAAAATCTTTAAAAAAAAAACCAAAAACTAACTTTCATATACTCCTGGTAAAAATATAAATAGATAGAAACACTTTAGAAACTAGTAAGATTTTCCAATACCTACTAAAGCTGAATATATGCATAATCTATGACCTAACATTCCCCAAGCCAATAAAACTTAATACGTATGGGGGCACCTGGATGGCTCAGTCACTTAAGTATCTGCCTTCGGCTCAGGTCATGATCCCAGGGTCCTGGGATAGAGGCCCACATCAGGTTCCCTGCTCTACGGGGAGGTTGCTTGTCCCTCCCCCTAGCTGGTGCTCTCTCTCTTGCTCACTCTCTCTCTCAAATAAATAAATAAAAATCTTTAAAAATAAATAAATGAATAAATAAATAAATAAGCTTAATATATATGTTTATCAGTAGACATGTACTAGAATTTCCAAAGCAGTTCTCTTCATTATAGTCCCAAACTGGAAATTACCCAAACACTCATTAATAATAGAGTAGATAAATATGTTCTATCCACACAATGCGATACACTGTATACCAATGGAAATGAATTATCTACCACTAAGGTACATAAGTATCTATTTTTATTTTATATATTCTGGCATTGTTTGATTTTTGGTTTTTGGTTTTACCACATATGTCATTTTTTCAATCACAAAATTAAATTTTAAAGATTGTCTTAGGGCTTGAGGGTGGCTCAGTTGGTTAAGTGTCCAACTCTTGATTTCAGCTCAGGTCGTGATCTCAGGGTTGTGAGATTGAGCCCCACATCAGGCTCCATGCTCGCAGAGTCTGCTTGTCCCTCTCCTTCTGCTTCTCCCTCCCTGCTGGTGCTGTCTCTCTAAAATAAATAAAATCTTTAAAAATAATAAAAAATAAAAAGATTGTGTTAGGGCTTGATTTTTCTCAGAAACCTGAAAGAAGCTAGACATAGAAGAATATATATTGTGTGATTTCTTTTATGTAAAAGAGGGAAAAAAGCAAAATCTCTATGCTGTCAGAAAACTGGATTGTTGTTTTGCTAGAGGGGAGAGGTAGCTTGAGATAGCATGATGGGGACTCTGAGGAAACAGTAATGACTTATTCCTTTATCAGGGTACTGATTATATAAGTATGTTCCATTTCTGAAAATTCAAGCTGTACACTTCTATGAGCAATTCTCTGTACATATTACATTAAAAATTTCTGGACAACCCAGATGTCTGATAAAAGACACAGATACATGCATGTAAAAGTGTTGCTATGTGGGGCATCTGGGTGGCTCAGTCGGCTAAGCATCCAACTCTTGATTTTGGCTCAGGTCATGATCTCTGGGTCCTGGGATGGAGCTCCGGTCTGGCTCCATGCTCAGCAGGGAGTCTACTTGAGACTCTGTCTCCCTCTGCTCGTCTCCCTGCTCATGCTCTCTCTCAAATAAATAAATAAATCTTAAAAAAAGAATGTTGATATGTGTCCGTACATACTACTCGTGCACAGAACACTCCTTTACAGAGGGTTTAGTAAGCTTAGCAAAAGCATTCCGAAGCTGAACATTGAAATTCCTTGTGTCTCTTGTGCTGACTTGCCCTTTCTCATAATTTTATTTGAAGTCACACAAAGTTTGGTATTTAGGCATTTCAGCACATTTCTCTTCTCCCAGTGGAGGAAAAAAAGGAAATGTCACATGAAGACTTCTATACCTCAGATGCAATTCTGCAAAATGTTCTTCATCATCCTATTTTCATCTCTAAGCCAGCCTTCTTGACTTAGCAGGCTTATTTTTAGATAGCTGTGCAGTTGATAGTTTAGAACAGCCTTTCCACCCACCTCCTCCTCTTTCTCTGCCAGACCCTGTTCAGTTGGGAATTTACATTTTCAACTGTCCCAGAAGAATGATGATGATGTTGGGAATGAACCCATGTGGAAAGGGCAACCATACAATTGGACAAAAACTCACGTTTGTAATGGAACAGTCACAAACTGAAGTAATGACCATTTAGTTTCAAACTGGGGCCTCAAGAACCAGAAATGAGCTATGAAACATTCACATTCGGGTCCCAGGGTCATATTACAGTTCTAACCCATAAGACGTGTAGCCCTAAAATTAAATATCAGGTTTTAAAAATGAAACACCCGACCATATACTCAGGGGCTCTCCAGATGGGGTCCTCAGCCCAACAACATCAGCATCCCCTGGGGACTTGTCAGAAAGTGCACATTTTCAGGCCTGCCCTCGATATACTGAATTGGAAGCTCCGGAAATAGGGTCCACACATCTGTGTCTTCCCAAGCCCCCCAGGTGATGATGATGCAGGCGCAAGTGTGAGAACCACTGGTATAAATGAGGATTCTTTTACAGAGTTAAAACATAACCATTGTGCTGCATCATGCAAATGTGTTTTTCACATATTTCAGTAAGTATGATAGAAAATTCATTAGCATATTTTTTTTTTTTTTTTACTTTCCTGATAAGCCAGAAATAGTAAAGGAATATCTGGCAACACAAACTCTCTCTCTGCAGAGGGACGTGGATGTGAGGGTGTGCGTGTGTGCATTTGCATGCAGAAGCCTGTATTGGAAAGATTTAGGGCCAATATGGCCCCATTGGCCCAATCCCTGTATTGGGCCAATGGGGCCATAGCTGTTGTCTCTGGGGCTGCTACCGTTGACTATAACCTGCAATTATTTCATTGAAAATTTCTTTATTCCAAATTCTGCCCACCACTTAGTGTGAGAACACCCAAAAACAGGCCCCCTAGTCCTTTAGCAAAGCTCAGTTAAATTTAAGGGAGCAGGTGAAAGTTTAAATTTTCTCTCAGGGGGTATTAGGAATGCCAGAAAAAGGTTAGGGTTTTGGAAATAATTTGACAGGATGCCATCGAAGCAAACCAACTTGAGCTAAAAGGACAGGATCTTTGGACTCAGGTCCCCATGGAAAAGCTCCATCATTTAAGTTGGAAACATTTCTTTAAGTTCAATAAATGTTCATTGAACATCCATCATTTATAAGGACCTGTGGCCATATTCTACATGACATTAAGATCACAGTCTTCTGATGGGGTGGCATATCCCCACTTCTCTCCAAATAGAATTCTCTTCTAATGGGAGGGCTGTATGGCAAGTGACAGACAGCCAACCTGAATTAGCTTAAGCAAGAAAAAAGGAAAGGAAAGGAGGGAGAGGAATGCTTTGGGATTTTATTGGTGTATCCATCCAAATTTTGGAAAGAGCAAGGATGGAATATGCAGAACAGAAGTCTAGAAGCAGTGACTCAAACACCATCTGGAAGCTCCGTGTGCATCTCTTGTCTCTGCTTCTGTTTTTGTTACCCTCTCTCTGGTGCTCTCTCTGCCCCTCTCCCTCCCTCCCTCAGCTGCTCTCTCTCCTAACTGCTGTGTATCAGTCACATGGCATGAAAGTGACCCATTTAAAGTGTATGATTCAATGACTTTTAGTGTGTTCACAGAGTGGTACCCCCATCTTCATAATACATTTTAGAGCATGTTTATTATCTCAAAAAGAGACCTTGTACCTCTTACCCATCACCCTCATCCCAACCTCCCCATCACCCCCAGCACTAAGAAATCACAAATCAACCTTCAGTGTCAATAGATGCTTCTTTTCTGGATATTTCATATAAATGGATTCACATGATATGTGGTCCTTTGTGACTGACTTCTTTCACTTAGGATGTTGTCAAGGGTTATCCTTATTGTAGCCTATATCAGAACTTCATTTCTTTTTATGGCCGCACAATATTCCATTTATGGAATCTGTGGACAGACATTTGGGTTGTTTCCACTTTTTGGCTATTATGAATAATGCCAGCAGCATGTGCCTAACTATTTTCTCTAGGTGGCGGGAATCTAGCCAACGCCAGCTCTATGTTCACTCCTGGTCCCTAATAACATCACAATTAGAGAGGAGTATAATCTTCCCCACATATTTTTGATTAAAAAAAAGATGTGTGATTGTCATGCTCAGTACAACTCCCAACCAATTTAAAGCCCCGGGAAGATGGAGGTTTCTAACAAGATGGCCGCTACGACCCAGACCGTTTGTCTAGAGCAGGTGAATGAAATGTTTCCTAAAAAAAAAGAAAGGTAGTATAAACATGCATACTGTAGAACTTTAGTTGTGCAGCCTGTCCTCTCTTTTCGTCCTCTTTAGTCTATTTTAACTCTTTTCTACATCTTCCCTGAACCTAGGCATATGAAGTCAAGAGATCAGACATCGTTAAATGTGACATCATGAAGCTACTAGCTCTGCAGTCCTTCAGAAGCTCCTGGAGATCCTCAAAAACAAACTAACATCAGGTGGGTGCAGATTCAAAAGCAGGGAGACTGGGCAGCATGAGAGGAATTCACCCAGTCAGTCAACCATCGGATACTAATTATGTACCTACTCTGAGTTAGACACCAGGCTAGGTAGCAAAGCAAAATGATTTGGGGACTGCAGTGATCTCTCTCTAAGGCTGTCTTTTCTTTTTTTGTTCTTTATTCTGCTCTTTTTAAATTCAGGGTGGCCTGTGAGTATCCAGGCTTAGCACAGTGTGTCCCAGGATTTCAAATTTGTAGATTTGTTTCACTGTCAGTGGCCCAAGTTTGCTGTGCACCAAAATGCAACAAGCTCTTCAAGACTAGGCTTTGGACCAAGGAGAGAGAACAAAGAACTCTCCTGTCTGGAACAAATCCATGCTGAAAAACCATGAAAAGTTTACTAGGCACTAGGGTTTTGCTTTTATTTTGTTTTTAGCCAAGGTGAGGATTGAACCTAGTAAGGACGAATTCTAAGAAGGATCATCCCCTTGCATTACATGCTCCTGACTCCATTTTCTTTGGATTTCTCCTTTCCCTTGGGGCTCTCTCACCACCACGTTTTATTATTGTTCTGAGAAGTGGTCCCCTTTAAACATTTATTTAAGCTCAGTTAAAACCCTTAACAAAACCAAGATAGGGCTAGAGTTGCCAAACACTATTGGGGAACAGTATGGAAATAAATATATATAGCAGAAATAATATTGTCTGTGAGACTCATCAAAAGTGTTCTATAACCAGGGTGCCTGGGTGGTTCAGTCGGTTAAGTGTCCAACTCTTGATTTTGGCTCAGGTCATGATCTCAGGGTCATGACGTTGAGCCCCACATCGTGCTCCCCCCGAGTATGGAGCCTGCTTAAGATTCTCTCTCCCTCTCCCTTTGTCCCTCCCTGCCCCAGCTCACACGTGTGTGCTCGCACACGCTCTCTCTCTTTCTCTCTCTCTCAAAAAAAAACAAAAGTGTTCTATAACTTTCTATCTGTGGGACTCTGAAAAAAACCACTTACATTCTTTTAGCCTCTCTTTCCTCTTCTGGAAAATGAAATTAATAATGCCCATCTTGTAGATTTATACTGAGGGAAAAATAAGATTTATTCTGTTCACAAATTTATACTGAGTGGCTATTAGGTGTCAGACACTGATTTAGGTAAACAGTGACACACACACACAAATCATGCCCTTGTAGAACCTACATTCTAATAGGGGAAGATAGATAATGAGGAAATCAATAAGGAGCAGGGTTGCAGACTTGCGCTTCAGAAGGAAACAGCTAGTAGCCAGTTCCTGTGATGAAGCTTAGTTGATTGCCAGGAGTGGAAACATGTGGTGTGTGGTCTGATTTTTCCATCTTGGCATTGTAATTGCTTTATATTATTCTCAAGCCATTTGTAAACTTTTATCATACATTTAAACTAGGTGATATTTATGCTTTCTGGGAAAAAGAGAAAGGTTGTTACTCACTCTGGGGCGCCTCAGTGTGGAGAGAAGACAGCAAGAGGATGATGAGAAATGCCTAGAGATGAAGTCCAGAGGAGATGATGAAGGAGATAGAGGACCATGGGTGCATTTTTTTTGGCAAGTCTCAGACTTATCAAGAGAGGAGAAACTCATGAAGATGAGAGTGCATGGGAGGGAGACCCAGGTCGCATTTGCTGAGCATTCAAGGGAAGCCCCTAAATCAGGAGAATTTGGGAACTTTATGAATGCCTATGTGACATTCCGGACACATAGTAAATGATAAATGTTCCTTTGCTTCTTCCTTCTCCTTTATTTCTATAATAAAATAATAGAAAAAAAATCAAAGATGTGAGAAACTGTTGACCCAACAAGCCATGTGTCATGGAGCTGTGAGCGATAATTTTCCTACTAGGCAATATTGGTGCAAGATGCTTACACACTTTTTCAAGGTGCCTCGCTTCCCAGATGCTGGCTTGTTGTCACGTGACAGATCCCATCTTTCTTTTTGTTACAAGGAGCTGGTGTTCAAGTGGCCTTGGTTTCATTCCTATCAAGGCTTAAGAGAATTTTCACTGGACTTCAAGACCCCAGCTCAGTCCTGGTTCCTAGTTATAAATGCCTTTCCCACGCCACACACGAGAGACATGTTACATTTGATGACATGCATGGACTTATCTCTAACTAGTCTTGTTCCCTAAATACATGGTGGTCTGACTATGTGACCTCTATCCGAAGAATACTTCAATAGACAAACCATAGGGTTAATATGCCAATAACACTATTACCAGGACAGCGTAGTGATAATTATATGTTCTTCCCTGGTGCCTTTCTTTTCTCTTCCACATTTAGATGTTTCTCATCGAAGCAGCAAGTTCATTTTCCCTCTCTTCTCCAATATTTTTTTCTGACCCCTTTGCCTGAGACTTACTTTTAACATGTAAGCTTAGAGATGGAGTTTGGTTATAGCTACACAATCTCATCCATTTAGCCTCATCGGGAGGCATGCTGGAAAGACCTTAAGGTTGGTTAACATTTTGTAGGCTAGTAAATACCTTGTGGGCACTTTAATTTACTTTATAGCTTTTTTCCGAGGCTGGCGAATGTCTTCAGTGGAAGAGTCAGCTCTTCCTTTAAGTGACAGAAGTAAGTCATTCTCAAGTGGAAGGAACACATACTGAAATTGATGACAGCTGAACTTGGCTGAGTCTTGTTCTACTTTGAGTTTGGCAGCCCATTCTCATATTTCTGCATGGTCTGTAGATGAGATATCTCTTGTATTTTCCTTCGTTGGGATCTTAAAAGCTCCAGAATATAGTTTTCATTTGAGACTTTCATAAAGTAGGCAATGTTTATGTCAAGAGCTGAGTTTTGCCCAGCCTGGAAAACCAGCAAATAGAATGTATTTACAGTATGTTTGTGTCTGACGGTCATGACACCACGATGTGCAGGCAACAGCTTGCTTTATCCAGAGGTGGCTTTATAGTCAGAGCCAAACAGCACATTATTCTACTCTAAGCTACCTATTCAATTGGTTTGGCATGGAAGCTGAATTTTAATAGAAATGATATTTTTGAAAATATTTGTGACTCATATTTTCGAAAAATACAGGATTGTGGTGCCGTTGATCTAGTTTAAAATTGCGTTATCACATTTATTTGGCTCACACCCATGTCGTGAATCCTGGGTCAGGGTAGCGGCTGACACTAATCCCTCCTTCCACCCATCACTTTGGGTTCAGCAACACTCACAAGGATGTTATCACAACAGACCAGAAGGAAGTTTTCTTAAAAGAAATGCATAAGTCTTCGGTGTTTGGCAACATCTCAAAAGAGCACTGTTTTTCAGACTTCAATTCATTTAACGAGTAATTACTAAACGTATATTATGTGCCAGATTCTGGGACTATATTTATAGCAGTAACCCAAAAGACACATTTGCTGTAGTCGTGAGGCATTCTCATGCAGGAGAGTGGCATGTGGCGGGTAGAAGAGTGTAATCAGATGATTACATAACATGAGGTTGACCAGTGGTAAGTGCCAAGATAAAAATAGTGAATTTTCATAGGAATCTAACTTGTTGAAAAAGCAGATTCCTTGGTCCACCCACACTGAACTGGAGTATTCTAAAGCTCCCATTGTACCCCAAGAAAGTACGTCCAGTGCCACTTCAAGTCCGTGAGGGAAAGTCTGATCTGCTGAGAGGACCCACCTTGAGCTCTACAGCCCCGGCAGGGCGACAGACAGACAAACAGTGAAAATATTTGCCTTTGCCCTCTGCATGGCTGCCAG
>CM052895.1:41475022-41614800 GCA_028534135.1 Potos flavus
GGCTCATGGCAACGTGGGGGTCGTGCCAGTCCAGTGCGTGGGTCCTGGTCCTAGTCTTGTTACCTGTTGAAAGCAAATCCTGCAACGTCACTCCCACGGGCTAACTCAGTATCATCCTTTTGTTGGATCCAAGTTAAATCTGTCTTCTCTTACCTTTCTGCACTTAGCAGCCTCCAATGAGGATTCCCTGCCCAGGTTTCCCCTCCACCGGTTTGTGAGCAGGGCCTCACGTTTCTCCCTTCTGAAAATTATCCTGGAGCTGACTGTTTACTCTGCCCTCACAGGAGCGCAAAAAGTTACGTACTGAATGGGATATAGAAGTACACTTACAGGCTTAAGATGCCCAGGCTAGGGATTTCAGCTCTCACTAACTAGGACTGCAGGGAAGTATTTCCAAATTCAAAATCTCATGTCCTGAGGCCTGAATTAGAAAACCCTCTCTTGTTCGTGAGGCTTATTCAATCTTCACATCCTTAAATAGCACGTCACTCTCATGCCTGTAAGCCTGCCACACCACCCACCGTTCCCCGCACCACATTCTCTTTTCCTCTGGCCGCTCTTCTCTTTTTGCCCATTATTGCTTTTCATCTCCTATTTGGACTGTTGTGTATCACAGAGACTGAGGACACAGACTTTGTCGTCAGATAGACTGGAGTTCAAATCCTAAACTGCCACTGATCTGTCATGTGCCCTTGCCATTAGCAACTTCCTGAAGTCAGTTTTCCTATCTGTGAAATGGGAAAATAATAACACCTGCCCCATGAGGTGTTCGTGGCAATCAGTGTTGAGAAAGGAAATTGCCTAGCTTATCCTCACATGCAGTATGCATGGAAATAAATGTTAGTTCTTCTTTGTACTATTACCAAGTAATAAATAGATGCCAGGTTGTTAGACAGTTTTTAAAAAATGAGTCCCTTTGAATACTTGATTTAAAACCCTTAACATTGTCGCCTCAAAAAATACACACGAAATTCTCATATATAATTTGAGAGGGACCCATGGCAGCCCTTGAGGGACCCTTTTACCTCAGTTAGGGTACCCCAGTGTAGAGCGTACCACTGCCTCCAAAAAGCATATATGATTAAAAAAAGAAGAATATATGATTTTTAAGGGTTGAGCTCATGTCTTCCAATTTTTCTGTTTCCCATAGCACCTATAATGGTACCTTGTACTTGGCAACCACTCTATAAACGTCTGAAGATTTGTTGAGGTCAGATTTTCATCCTCCACTGAATGTTGGCATTAGTCACTGAGTATCTGGACTTCATTTTCTTCATTGATGAAGGGCAAAAATGAGTTTTACTTGCATACGTTAGGAGGACTTGATGTTAGCAGTACTTTCACACAAAGCATGAGTTATCAATCCCAGAAGGGACTCTCAGTTTCCAAAGTTCTGTGGCCAGCTCCAAAAAAGGACCTTCAGGCCCCTAAACCAAATCACACCAGCTAGGAGGAGAACATGTTCTCAGCTAGCACCTGAATGGAAAGTTCTTATATCTGGGCTGACAACCAGATGTCATGGCGGCCTCGTGCAGCGACTTAGAGTAGTTGGAGTTTGTGGCATGGTAATTTACAGCAAGCCTAACTTTTCCTAGATAGGCTAGACATTGAGCCAAAAACTCAGTGAGAGCTCTGACAATAATTAACTCCTCTTGCCGAACACCTTTGTTAAGGTGGACGCACTTATGAACACATGTTCCTTTATCTAAGAGTTGATAAAAGGGATGTTTGTCAAGGTGCAGATGTAGTCATGTGACACAACTTATACTTTAGGTGACTTCCTCCCTCTACCCTTCCTTTCAGGATTTGGTTTCCCTTCCCCTCTGTTCACCTCCTCTTAATAGCTGTGGCCCATTAAGGGGGAAGCAGATACTGACAGCAAAGAGCAAATCTTTGTTGTGCTATTGAAATTGGTTTCTGCCTTTTTTTCTTTCTTTCTTTCTTTTTTCTTTTTTTTTTTTTCCCCAAGATTTTATTTATTTGATAGAGAGATAGAGAGAGAGCACAAGTAGGCAGAGTGGCAGGCTGAGGCAAAGGGAGAAGCAGACTCTCTGCTGAGCAGGGAGCTGGATGCGGGGCTCGATCCCAGGACCTCTGGAATCATGACTTGAGCCGAAGGCAGCCGCTTAACCAACTAAGCCACCCAGGCACCCCTGTTACTGCCTTTCCTGAAGTCATCTCTTAATCATGTGCTCTCACACTTAATAATACATATGAAAATGCAGTAATCACTGCTAAGGAAATAAAAGAAAAAGTGAAGTCTCTTTTTTATAACTCATGTCAGAATGAAACCTCAGACTTCACCCTTCCTGTTCCCTTTTCTTTTCCCAACACATGCATGACAGATTCTGGCTTTTCTCAGAGCCTTCGTGTTCTTCAAACTGAACACCTCGGCTGCCGTGTGCACTCGGATACAAAGCAGGCCTGTGAGGAAGCGTTGACTTGTTGACGCACTGACTTGCTAAGAGCATTAGGAGGGGGGATTGGAGCAACTGTGAGTAGACTTTTCTAATTCGGACACTCTGTTCTGCATGATCTTTTAGCTTAGGCAGAAGGAAGCACAAAGTCATGTTCCATGGGCTTGCATGGCAAGGGGGGAAATAAACCAGCTAACACAGACATCTTCTGTTGACCTCGACATGCAGAAATGAGTAAAAAAGCAAACTTCCAGTTCCCCATTGCGCATGCGTGTGCACAAGCAACGTCCCATACACACATCCAGACACTTCACAACCTGAAAGAAAACTTCTACATACACATGATATATATGAAAATATACTTTATGATAAGAAAATTCTCGAGGTTCCATATTTCATCTCCGCACTCCCACCAACAAGCTAATTCCCCGTGTCCTCGCTCTCCCACACTCCTGTCTGTGAGCGGAAATCCAAGAAGCGCCTCGGGCTGCGGCTTCCCCTGTGAAGGACACTAGGGTTCAGGCCCTGTTCAGTTGCCCCGAGTCTTTTGTCCTGTGGCCCTTGTACACACCTTCCTCTGTGCATGCCTGCAAGAGCACCACTGCTTTCTCCAGGTTCTCCTTTCCTCCTGACTTGTAGTGACCCCGGAGATCTCCTCTAGTCACTAGCGAGTTAAACTTTCTGCCTTCCTGCCCAACCCTACCCCTTAGTAATCTTACTAATATATAACTTATCTTTGGAGTCAGAGATAAAAAGACCCAATCAGTAAAACCTTGTGTTTAGAACAAAGCTTCGATTTAATAACTAGAGCCAGAAGCAAGTTAGATGAAACGGGGAATTTGACTGAGGCCAAAGTCTGGAGCCCCTATTGGAGCAACGCGGGTGGGTTTATGTGTAGGAAATCAGTCCTGCTCTGACTCCCATTAGAAGAGTTGGATTCTCCACGTTGGATTCCTTGAACAGCTCCAACAAGCCATCTGAAGCTTGGCCAGAAGCCAGCAGGACCTGGAACACCCAGCAAATAAAAAATCCATTTCTCCTGTTTCACACTATCTCCAAGTTTCTAAATATGAGCTTCCCTTCCTCCAAACCATGAGAATCGAATTTTTGAAGCGACAAAATCTTTAAGAGAGCAGGGTGAACAAAGCCACACTGGAGCCTGGTTCTGTCCATCTTGGTACTGGGTGGCCTTTCCATCACGCCGTCCAGTTAGCGTAGGCACACCATGCTGTGGCCAGCCTATTGTAGGTTTAGGTGAAGCAACCCAGAGAATTTGGACTCAGGTACCCAGATCTCTGCCGCCTGCCTGGGAGCTCAGGTGACCAGACCAAATCACTACTGGGGAGTCACTCTTTCTCTTGCCCATTTCAAGGATTCCACAAATCAGTGGGAGCTAGATTCATACAAGGAATATATTTTCACTTTGGAAAAAAATATAGATTTTCATTTGTGCTAATTGCCAACATCCAAAAAGCCTGATCATGAAAGCAAAAATATGATTTGAATGGAATTGACGAGGTACATGATCGTCAAATCTTAAATCCCCAAAACCATGTTGTCTTCTTTGACCTTTGATGTAGATGCTTCAGTTGGTCAGATGTTGAATACTTTAAGAGGTCATGACAGTTTTGCTTTTTTAATATCCTCAATGATGGTACATCTTTATCTTTTGAGGATGGATTTTTTTTTTTTTAAGAGAACAAAAAGTCATCTGGACTTAAATATGAAGACTATAGTTGGTCATCAACTTGATTATCTATGGCAGGCAGCTAAACCCACAGTAATCCCGGCCTCCTGGTTTTTGTTACACAGCAATAGATAACCGATAAAGATTTGTTAGGATTAAACAGGGATGTGTCCACTGAGGGAGGAGAATGTTTTTCTTCTGTACCTTGGAACCAACCCTTCCAAATTAATTCTCATCCTGTCTTAAGCATATTATCTCTGAGAGCACCTATCCTCAGTGGTGCTGATATGATATCTCCCCTGACCTGCCTGCCTGGGGCCTCCCAAGTGGACTCATGGCCTTTTCACGGCTTATGTATCTGTTTGACCGTGTATGTAGAGTATGGACCCGTGTAACAGCTGTCTCCCAGGCAGATCTGAGCAGAAAGCTACCCAGTAGGATACTTAAGGAATACTTTTTGGGCCTCTTCATCTCCTGTCTTCCTTCCATAACCACCCTGTCCCTGGTGAGGATAGGGAAACAATGTATAAGAGCACCTTTTGGGACAAGGGTCGTTCCATCAAAGTAATAAGCAGATCAGTTCTGGGTGAATGATGGAGAATTATATCCTGGTGATGCTAAGCAGATGCTCCCTCCCCACACCCATATTTATGTGAACACCACTACCTGACCCCACCCTTGTTATCTCCACTCCTTACAACCAAACTTTTCCCCAGTCAGCCTTCTTTGGAGCCAGATTAGAGAAAGAAGGCCATTCCAATGGCTCCACAGGAACATCTTCACATATTTAGCCTGGGTTCCCCTATCTTTGGGAAGATGCTAAGTTCATGGCACTCTTCGGTGGCTGGAGTGAGAGAAAAATGAAAAGCAAGAGAAAGAAGGGAAAGTGATGGAGGGACAGAGATGAAATGAGGAGATGAAAGAGATGGGAGAGTGGGGAGCAGCCAGCCACTCACCTGCCCTGATCCTGGAGCACCTTGTTTTCTCAAGGGTAGAGTTGAGTCACTTCTTTTCCTAATAATGTACTGGCAGTTACATGCCTAGTTTGCTTGTCCCGCCATTGAATATTGCATATTGCATCATTCAGTCCAGAGAGTTGAAACTGCTCGGAAGTGTGGTCACAATAGATATTCATTTCTGCTTTTGTCATCAAACTCCTTTTAAAGGTAGTGGCCTACTCTTCCGTGTCTCTGCTTTTTTTGAATAGGAAAAATAAAGACTTCTAAAATGCAGAATCATTGTTCTCTCAACTCAAAAGAACACTGTTTAAAAAAATACTGTAATTTCTGTGGTAATCTACCACACACACTCCCCACCCCCGGTCAGGAGGCCAATGCTAACAACTTTCCATCTTAGGGGCTGAATGTATATTGCTGATTTTCTAATGATAGCGTAAATGGTTACTGAGCTCAAGATTTTATGGGAATAAACTAGGTTTTGTGTCCTTTTTTCATGAGTTGGATAGCTGTGGGGGTAAAAGGTGCATAAAAACCTTTCAATGTAAATTTTCTCTTCCCTAATTTGAAGACCACTTGCTATCCAACGTTCTCTTCCTTTTCATACCACCAGCATGCTTCTTATCCAGAGCCTTCCTTTCACAGCCTGGCACCAGACCCATGAATAGCCTCCGCTAAGCTGCCACGTAGCCTAAAGGACATCTGAGACCCACCAAGTAGTTCTCCCTGGGCTGACAGAGGCTGTTCTCAAGAAGTCAAAAAATCCCAAGGCACCCCTGAGACGGAAGGTTTTCCTTCTTCCTGGCCCCAGGGAATGCATGGTGATTTCCACTGGGGATCAGAAAAGGGATGTATGCCTGTTTCTCTCCCTGTGGCGATGAGAAAATTTTCAATGGAGAACAAGCTTTTCTGATTTCATCTTTCTCTTTCTTCATCACTCTTTGGAGTCGGTAATGCTATATCAGTAACAAGAAATCATGTATTTAGAATTTGTTTGGGATCTCTGACTTTGTGAAAAGGGGCTAGATGTTGAGAATTCCAGTGTACGTGTTGGAGGATCATGAAGGTGTCTGCTTGGGCTGATACGTTTCAGCCTTCCAGAAAGGAAGAGTAGTAGCATTTTAGATATTAGCGTCAGGTCTACAAAGAGATTTATTGGCAAAGATCTTCAAATCCTGTCACCATCCTACTCTCGACACCTTTGGCAGCACTTTCCATATGGCAGAAC
This sequence comes from Potos flavus, assembly GCA_028534135.1. Taxonomy (NCBI): domain Eukaryota; kingdom Metazoa; phylum Chordata; class Mammalia; order Carnivora; family Procyonidae; genus Potos; species Potos flavus. Next base: position 41,481,311 of record CM052895.1, read on the forward strand.
AGTCCACATGATGCTCATACACCCCCTTGCCGTGTGTACCCAGGGGACACATACAAGTGTGAATTCTAAGGTATAATCCCCCCTCCCCATCAAGAAAGCATAATGTTAGTAAGTTAGAATAGTGTTTATAAGAAAGCCAACATCTGCTATCACTTATTTTTTAAACTTACATATTTTATTTATTTAAAAGATAAATAAATCATTTACACATATCAGTATTTTCAAATATTCCTAGTAGCCAATTGCCTGCCACACATTCCAACAGATGATGGAAGATATCATAGTGAACCCTTGGGCTCTGGGTATCAGTACTTTACTGTGTAACTTGGTCAAGTTCCTTATCCTCTGAACCTTGGTTTCTTTTGCAAAATGAAGATGATACTTCATAATTCATGAGGCCGTTGGGGGATTATAAAATGCACCGTTACATGTAAACTTTTTGGCATAATATTAACTGTTAAGAAAGCAATAATGTGAGTAGTTATGGCAAAAATTTTGAGTGTTCCATGAATGACTAAGAGTTCTAGAATATTGCCCACCCTGCCTATTTTTCTCTTTGACAACATTCTTAGTCACCTAAGATCAAGCCCATTTGTGTAGCCCAGGGGTGGACACATTACAACCCACGGGCCAAATTCAGCTTACCTGTTTTTGCAAATAAAGTTTATAAAACTCACTAGCTTATATATTATCTCTAGCCGCTCTCTAGCTAGAGGAGCAGAGTTAAGTACTTAATGGCAAGAGACTGGCCCACAAAAACCTAAAATGTTTACTTTCTGGTCCTTCACAAGGAAAAATTGCCAGCCATTGGTCTAACCTGCTGTAAGACACAAATGATATTCCCACCAAACCTGAATTGATATAGCTTTTATGCAGGACCAACTACATAATTTGTGCAAAACAAAAAAGCAGTACCCTTTGTTCCAACATTATTGAGAATTTCAAGACATACCGAATGTCTGTAATGATATGCGGCAAAGAACATTAAATCAGGTACCTCATTAAATCAGGCGGAGGGACTTTCTGAGTGTGGGGTCCTAAGCAGCTGTCGAGGTGACATACCAGGAAGTCAGCCCTGCTTTTATGTTCTCCAGACTTCACTTCTTAGTATAAATTCCATTTTCATTTTCACCCCCAAAAGACTTATGAAGCAAAATCTGGAACAAAAAAGGGAAGCATTACCGAAGTTATGCCACAAAATAATTCCATAAAATACTCGTGCTACCCCAAGCAATATGCAGATTTGATGCAATCCCTGTCAAAATACCAATGACGTTTTTCATAGGCATAGAACACACAGTCCTAAAATGTGTACGGAATCTAAAAAAAAGACTCAGAATAGCCAAAACAACTTTGAGAAAGAAGAACAAAGCTGGAAGTATCATGCTCCCTGATTTCAAACTGTATTACAAAACTATAGTAATTAAAACAGTATGGTATTGGCATGAAAAAGGATGTAAGATCAATGAAACAAATAGAGAGCCTTGAAATAAATCCACATATTTGTAGTCAATAAATTTATGACAAAGGAGCCAAAAATAAACAATGGAGAAGGACAGTCTTTTCAATCAGTGTTGTTGGGAAACTTGGACAGCTACATGCGAAAGAGTGAAACTAGACCACTATCTTACACCATACACAAAAATTAACTCAAAATGGATTAAAGACTTCAGGCTAAGACATGAAACCATAAAACTCCTAGAAAAAAAAGGTGATAAGCTTCTGGACGCAGGTCTTGGCAATGATTTTTTTTTTTTTTAAATCTGACACCAAAAGCAAAACAACAGAAGCAAAAATAAACAAATGAGACTACCGGAAACTAAAATGCTTCTGCACAGCAAAGGAAATCATCAACAAAATGAAAAGGAACCTACTAAATGGGAGAAAAGATTTGCAAATCATATATATGTGACAAAGGGGCCAATATCCAAAACGCATAAAGAACTCATACAACTCAACAGCAAAAAAACAAATATTCTGATTTTAAAAATAGGCAGAAGATCTGAATAGACAGTTTTTCAGGGAAGAAATACACCTGGCCGAAAGGTACATGAAGAGACGGTCTGCATCACTAATCATCAGGGAAATGCACACCAAAACCGCAATGAGATAGCACCTCAGACCTGGTAGAATGGCTATTATCAAAAGGACTAGAAATAACAAGTGTTGGCAAAGATGTGGAGAAAAGGGACCCCTTATGTGCTGTTGGTAGGAATGCAAACTGGTGCAGCAATGGTGGAAGACAGTATGGAGGTTCCTCAAAAAATTAAAAATAGAGCTACCTTATGACCCAGCAATTCCAATTTTGTATATCTATCCAAAGTAAATAGAAACACTAATTTGCAAAGATATATGAACCTGCATGTTCATTGCAGCTATCCTGTTTGGGAGAGTTCTTAGCAATTTATTTATTCATTCTTTTCTTTTCTTTTATCTTATCTTAAGTACTTTATATTTAACTCTTTTAGTCCTCAAAACATCCTATTGTTGTCACCATTTTACAAATGCAAAAACGGAAGCAAGAACAGAGAAGTTAGATTTCCCAAGGTTAATGGTAATATAAGCCAAGGTCGTCTGACTACAGAGCCCTTGGTCTTAACCACTGTTAGTGTAGGTAAGTTTATCAGATCCATTAGTGGAAAGAGAGGAGGAGAACAGGGAAGAAAATCCATCCATCCATCCATCCATCCATCCAGGTAAATGAGATTCAGAGTTATCTCTTAAAGGGATAACTATTCACATGAAACATCCTTCACATGGCACAATGTTTTCGCTCTTTGTTCTTTGTATTAAATTATTGTCTTGAATATGCTCTAATTTTTAGTAGTATTCGACTAGCCATGATACTCATTCTATCAATATTACTTAGCTGACTCAAGGAGAGTTGTCATATTTGTTGTTTGGAGTTTGACAACTATTAATGCATTTTTCCTTGAACAAAAATGGTGTTTGGTATTTTCAACCTATGAAACTAGAAAATATGTCCTAAGGGCCAGAATAGCAACTCTGAGCTTGTGAGAGGCCAAATTTAAGACGGAGTAAAAATACTAAAGTTGTCTTTTTCTTATCTTTTCTATAAAATATCATATCTCATTCAGGTTCCTAATTTACATACTTTTAAAAATAAAAATAATAGAAACTTTATAGGTCTTTTAAAAGGTTTGTACTGTTGGGGCGCCTGGGTGGCTCAGTCGGTTAAGTGTCTGCCTTTGGCTCGGATCATGATCTCAGGGTCCTGGGATCCAGCCCTACATCGGGCTTCCTGCTCAGCAGAGAGTCTGCTTCTCCCTCTCCCTCTCCCTCTGCCCCTCCTCCCCGCTTGTACTCTCTCTCTCATTCTCTATCTCAAAAAAAAAAAAAGTTTGTACTGTTAAAGCACTTAAACATTCCTGTCCCATCCAAGTCAGGATTTAAGAGGGCTTAGAGATTCAAGAACAGCTGGGAAATAATTGTGCTCCTTTTCTTTGTTGGTTATACTGATAAATGAGAAACAAATCAGACCATCTTCCTCCTCTTTGTGTGACTTATGCTACAGAAACATGGCGGGAGGGGTGCAGCAGGTAAGTCACAGGAGAACTAAAAAGATAATAAGCCTGAGCAGACCTTCATTAGCTGAACACCCCTTCTAGATTCAAGTTTTATTTCTGGGATAAGCAGAGATAACAAAGCCAGTGGCGGAGCAAAGAGCACATTTTTCTTTTGGGCAATTCTTCTTAATTCTTTCTTCCCCACAAGCTTTGCAAGGCCAAGAAGAGTTACAAGGTTATGTGTATACAAAGAGACAAGACCTGTTCTCTTCCTGTGTTTGTGCATCTCCAGGCCCCCGCTCTCAGACTTCAGGTTATTTATTTCTAGCCCCTTGAAGTCAGGGAATTTTATGTGAATTTATCGAGTCAGTCAAGCTTCCATATACTGATCTCTACAATCCATCAGGACCCTACGGCTTCCACAGACAAATGACCTACGTTCAGCTAATCAGACCCTTCTACCTTCTGAAGAAACCGGCCCTGAGATGTAGCAAGAGCTAGAGATCATGCAGGAGAATGACATACTGGAGACCAGCGGTGCCCCGGCCGTGTGTGGCCAGGACGGCATCCTGTGACACTCTCCTGGCAGCACAGGCTTGAGTGCATCTCTGTTCCTGACCTCCTGGAGCCTGGCTTATTTCTCCTCTTTGTTCTCTAGCCTTCCTCTCTATTTTGTGAGGTCCTTGAGATCCTTCTAGTCAGTAACTTTACTGCTTTCATCCACCAGAATTGGCTTCTGTGGGTTATCACCACAGGCCTTGACTGATACAACTGGTCATCTAAGAAGCCGGACAGGAAAAGAAAGCCCGGTAGCTTAGAGGAAGGTCACACCCTCTCAGGGAGTTGAGGGCATCTGTGCCGGTTCAGCATCCCATCAAAGTTACCTGCTTCTCTGGCCATGAGAGAGTCCTGGGCTCTATGTTTTACAGCAAGCAGGCCTGTCCCATCCCTCTGCTGGGCTCTCAAGCATGGACCTCAGGCCAAACCATCAGGACCCAGCTGTCCTTAACTAGAGACGAGAGAGAGGGAGGGTTTAAGATGGAAGAGACCTGTCCCATCACATCCTCCTGAACTTACACACGACTTCTTCCTCTCCTTTCCATCAGGGTCACTGCTACACGTGAGATGAATTCAGAATCGGAAAACATTATCAGTAGCTAAATTTCATCATTCATATTCACCTTTCTACTGCAGGATAGGAACATGTAGTAGCTATGAACAGGGGTTTTGAAGCTAGATGGCCTGTGTTCCAATTCCGGCTCCACTGTTCACCTGTGTTGCAATTCTCTTTAAACTCTCTGGACCTCTACTTCCTAACCAGTAAAATGAAGATAAAAATGGTCTCTACCTCATAAGGGTTGTAAGGGTTAGAAGGGATCCATGTAAAGCATTCAGAACAGTGACAGGTACATAATATGTGCTCATTAAATGGTAGCAGTAATTGTTGTTGTTGTTAGATTTTAATCTACACAGGGCTTGGTATCTAGCATTTTCCCCATGGGGATTGGGCAAAATCTCCCTGTTACATGAGAGGGAAAAGTATTAGGTGAGTCTTTTAACATGCAGAGGAAATGTGTATTTCTAATGCCACAATAGGATTTAACTTTACCCAGAAGCCCCATGTAGAACATGACCGACTGTTTTGGGAAGTGATGTGCGTAATTATAACTCAGTCTCATTAGCAGTATGAAGCAAGGTCTCTGTTTCAGTGGCCTCACTAGGCATTTCACATGGCTGCCGGCTGCCTCTTTGTTCCAACTGCAGTGTAATCTGCCATTTTGGAACCAAATAGAGATCGCTGACATAGTCAAATAGATATACCTCTTTGTTCTTACCAGACTTTAGTGCATTTTGGTACAAGCAAGAGCGGTTGCAGCGATATGGGATTTTTTTTTTTCTCTCTTTGTTTTTTCTTTTTTCTTTCTTTCTTTCTTTTTTTTTTTTTTTTAGATATTTGATTTCTGAGAGTAAAGTGGACAGTTTCTAGAATTGCTGGCTTGGGAACTGAAATCTGCTGAGTGTCACATGACCTCAGGCAGGGGAACTATTTTGACCACTGCAAAGAGAAGTGGTTTAGAGATCAAATTTTATTATAGAATGCAGTTGTAGACTACCTGGTACTTTTTTGCCATTTGAACAATCCTATATCACATGATGACCCCACCGCTCTGGGTCTGAGGCTTTCCTCTCTGGGAAATCTGGACCTGTGGTTTTAGCCCTACGGTCAGGGAAACCTGTGACCCTGTGTGTGTCATGGGAAACATACACAGGTTTCCTGGCAGATTTCCCCTGTGAACCAAACCAGAAATCCACCAAGAGGACAAGGAAGTTAGTTAGATCCATGACCCACAGAGGGGAAGACTGAGCCTGAGATCTGCGTGTGTGACCAGGTGACACCACGCAAGTGGAAAGAAATGTCTGGCCAGGGAGGCCAGAGCTAAGGGTTTGAGTCTTGGCTTCAATCTTCTCCAGCTGTCTGACTTCGGGCCCATAGTTGAATATCTTTATTTTCCTTGTTTGGAAAATGGGAATGAAAATAATAGTATCTATCTCACAAGACTATTGTGTGAATTAGTTAATATAGGTAAAGCGCCTAGAACAATGCCTAGCACAGAGTAACTCTATACCATGTCATCTATAATTATCAGTATTTGCTATTATTATTAGGTTAAAATGCTTTGCGATGTGTAAAGAAATACATAAACTGAAGGCATGGTGCTAGATTAATCCATATGTCAGTTTGTTAAGGTTACCGTGACAAAGTGCCACAGATTGAGTGGCTTATATGACAGAATTTCTTTCCTTACACTTCTGGAGGCTAGAAGTCTGAGGTCACAGTGTTGGCAGGATTGACTTCTTCCGAGCCCTCTCTTTTTGGTTTGCATGTGGCTTGTCCTCTCCATGTGCTTTCGTGCAGTCTTTCCTCTGTATCCGTGTCCTAACCTCTTCTTATAAGGACACCAGTAAAACTGGATTGAGCCCACCCTCGTGACCTCATTTAACCTTAATTATGTCCTAAAAGACCCTCTCTCCAAATAACGTCACATTCTGAGGTACTGGGGCTTGAGATTTCGACCTATACATTTTGGAAGGGAGACACACACACAGTTCAGTCCATCATAACTGGTCATCAGTTCGGTGAAGTCGGAACTTTGTTCCCCTTATCCTAAATAGTTCATGGTTAGAATTGGTCAAAAGAGGAACTTTTACGGAAGAGAAGGAGTAGTCACAGCTCAGGCCACAGGAGGCCATGGTACTTGGTAGAAGTGACAGATATGACAGATACGGAGTGCTGACAGTTAGAGATACGGAGAAGTGACAGATAGAAGACAGATACGGAGATGCCAGCGAGATCCAGCTCATCCTGGCTCTCCTCTGCTCCCCAGCTCTTCTTTCAGATTGTTGACCCTACTGGCCAACAAGGGCTCCAAGTCATCACCGCACATTTGGCTGAAGACCCCCAGACTTCTCCCATCCCCTTCATGATTTCACTTCAGTGTTTGGACTTGCTTGGCTTCTACTTTTGACTAGCTAGTGAATCCTCTGGTGTTCTACTTCTGCTGGCTTCCCACTTATGTAAAGTCTAGTTACAAAATAAATCTCTTATTCTATAACTTACATGACTGAACCCTGAGTAAGATAGGAATAATAATAATTATAATCATTAGTGCTATTATTATTGACATACTGTCACTGCACCAGAAAGTAGACTATGCCTCACTCATAAGCATATAGTTGAAGTTCCAATTACCTCAAGCTTGAGCTCATTCAAAAGTCCTCTGAAATATTCTTACCACTTCCATCTTTCCTGGCTCCAATATGTCCCACAAAAGACTGCCAGATAAAATGTCTTGAACCATATTTTTTTAAAGTAGGCTCTACATCCAATGTGGGGCTTGAACTCACAACCCTGAGATTAAGAGCTGTATGCTCTACTGACCTAGCCAGGCAGGTGCCCCTTGAACCATATTTATGTCATCAAGTGATAGTCAAGTGAAGGCCCCAGATGACAGCTGAGTAGAAGGCCTGGGGAACAACAGGTTTAGATTAGAGCCAAAGGAGGAGGGTTTCCAGAGGGAGGTCTCCAGGGGAAAAAATGGAATAGATACAAAGTGTGGGAAATATTAAGAGGATGGTTTACAATGCTATTGGGTCACTGGGATAAAAATAGTAATGGGGCATGGAAAATTAAGTAAATGTTTTTAAAAAGTAATTATTAATTCTAGGGCGTACAAAAAATCATGCAAGAAAAAAATAAATTACACTGCTATCCTCAAAGATGGGGATCATTTAGGCATAGTCATGTAACATAAGTACATATAATGTTATGACAATGTATTTAGCTTTAGGTTGTGAGGTAAGCATTTGGGGAGAATGAGAAAGGGAAGAATATAGCAAAGAAGGGGCCACAGGGGATCATGTGGCAGCGTTTGCCATGGCAACCTATGTAGATAGCTTCTTAAAGAAGTCAGGCTCAATGCGGAGCTGAGAATGGAGCAGTAACCACAGGGCATATGGGACAAGGGAAGACTTCAAGGAGACACAAGAACATGTTTGTATACTTCGGGAATGATCCAAGAGAGGGAAAGCTGTTGGCAAAAGAGGAGGTAACAGAATATTTGAGAGGAGAAAGGAGATGGATTGAGAGCCCAGATGAGGATCTAGGCTTTTCTAGGAACAGGGATGTGTCCTTCATTGTATTAGGTGGGAAGAAAAAGCCAGATCGAGGTGCAGGAGGGTTTGTATATCTAGGATGAGGAGACGAGGATTTCTTCCTTCCTTTTACTTCATCTCTGCCTTCACTTCCTTAGGTATGAAGTCCCAAAGCACTTTCCTAGAGCTCTCTCCTCTCCCTACCTGTTGGGGAAGTCAAAGAAGAGTAGAGAAAGCTGGTTTGAGAGGAGGAGATTTTAAATCAAGACCGAGACGAACAAACTTGTTGGAGTCACACAGCTAATTAGCGACAACGCTAGGACTAGAATCCAACTGGCTCCTAGCCTAGTACTCTTTCACGACCAAATTACCATGTAATATTGAACAGATGGGAACGATTAAGGTTTAGGACCATTATAAAGACTAACACGACCCAAGTTACATGAAATAAGGAACCAAGTAGAAATACGCTGGAGAGATTTAAGCCTCACTTAGCAGGAAGGAGTAATTTTACCCACTGGGAGCCCATGATTAGATTAGGGTGGATTGAACTGAATTGTAAACTTTTAGAAGGTTCCGCCTTCATTGTTATCTAACCCAGCTGGGCTAGGAGAAGCCCTGGCACTTCAGGGAGAGGACTGAGATCTGTCTCAGCCCTAATATTTGTCAGCTGGAACCCAAATCAACTCTTTACACAGATCCACTGGCCATCTTCGCTCTCCTCCACTCAGAAGCACTAATTAAATATGCTGAAAAGTTGAAAGTGCTTAAAAATAACAGGTATTGTTTCATCTCCGTATCTGTGGGGGCTTTGGTAACTTCAAGTAGAAGAGGCTCTTTCTCAAAATGTTCTTTCCTTAGACTTTTCCTTCATGCCACTCATATGGCTCTTGTTTTCTTTGCAGCAAATGTCTTTTGTTGTCCTGTATTTGAATCTCCAACCTATCTTGGACTATCGAGTTTATTTTGATTGATATTTGGTTATCTGTCATGCAAGTATTATTCTCCCCTTGACATTATCTAATATGATGGCTGTTGAATTTTGAATGCTGGCATTGGTCAGGCAGATTGATCTCACTATTACGTAACTTGGGGGAGGGAGGCAATTTTCTTAATGCCCACTTGGACAAGTCACCATCAGGTTATGCTAACTCATTGTCCCCTTTGTAATTAAGATCCTTCTGATTCGTTACTCAGTGTTTATAACCAATAGAGATTTCTAAATATCCAACCAAATGTTTACTTTTTCCTCTCAGGTTGAATCCCAATGCCCCTACCTCCAGTCCAGGGCTCTTTTATTCCCCATGTTTAGGGCAGAGCTCCCAGACCAAGGGAAACATGGAAGAAGCACATGAGTTGCCAGATGGCCCCGTGCAGTAGAGGGAAAATACCCCAACTGCCAATATCCATTTCTATTAGATTAACATTCTTGCTAAATTCTCCTAATCTTACCTCAGACTGGATAAACACAGTTGAATATCAGATCTCATTCTCACCTCACAGAGAGACTCTGGAGCATCTTGGGGCAAATAACGCAATAGGCGCCATGGCCCCACTTCACCTCACCAGGAAGGGGGTGTAAGTTTTGGTGGGGGAAGTGAGAGGATTCTAAATGCAGAAGCCTTCTCTGACCACCCTATCTAAAGAAAATACCCTCCTTTCCTTTCCCTGTCATCCTGCGTCACAACATCCCATGTATTTTCTTCATCGCACTTATTGCAGTCATTTGGATTTCAATTTTCTTGTGTATTATCTTTCTCCTCCACTACAATAGAATATTCCTAAGGTCAGGAGCCAGGTCTGTGTTGTTCCCTATTGGATCCCCAAGTGCCAGAAACAATGCTTGGCACTGAGTAGGTACTAGATAAATATTAATTGGATGGATGGATGGGTAGATGAATCTACCTGCTTTCTTCACCCACAGGTAACATAAGATGGGCCTCACTGAGCCCCCTGTGTAAGAGGAATCCCAGCTCTGTTTAACTGGGTGAGTCTCTAGTGAGATGTAGAAGGAAGGTGCTAAGGTGCTGTTTAGGTCCCATTTGAATTTGGAAGAAAAGTTATAAAAGCAGGTGGGGAGTTGGGGAAGAAACCAACACTAGCAGGAATAAAGAGAACTTTGTAACCAGAAAATCACCTTTTGTCATAGATCTTGGAAAACTAAATAAAACACAAAGGTGAGTTGGACAAAAGGGGGAATTTGATTGAGATTAGGGGGTATTTAACACATACAGAGGGGTTAACTGGCTGACTTAAAGCAAAAAAAAAAAAAAAGGTGGGAATACAAGTAGATATAAGACATGTTAGGGTGGTTTGTACCTCATTTCTATGCTCCTGAGGAGCATCTCCCATTGGTGTAAAGCAGGGAGAGGTGTCTGTAGGGTCCAATCTCCCACTCTCCGCCATGCATCATCCTGCCCACACCAGTAGGTTCATGCCACCCAGTTGCTCAACCAGCTGCAAAGGGCTGTTTCCCAGCCTACCCATTTCACAGAAGATGCCAAGAATTAGACCTCTCTTCCTCCCATCAGAAATACTGGTCTGGGTCTTACCCACTCAGGTCTTGACAATAAGGAGTTAAACTAAAAATCTCCCTCTCCTGGGTCATTTCCATCAGGACGGAGAAATGCTATAATTTTCTCATCTTAAAAATAATAATTTATTGACCTCACCTTCGCCTCCAGCTACACTTCCATCTACTCCCCATTTTTATTCTAGTTTTTTACAGCAAAACCAATTAAATGTTTTGTCTCTACTTGCCATTTTCCATTTCTGCCCACCCCCACCTTGTCTCTTGAATCTACTCTCTCCGGCTTTTGTCTCAACCATTTCACTGAATCTGCTCTTTTCAGGGTCACCAGGAACCGTCAAGTTGTTAAAACCAGCGGTGACTTTCAGTCCTCAGTTTACTTTAGCCATCAGTAGCTTTTGACAGCGTGGATTGTACCATACCCCTGGATACACTGTCCTCGCTGGACTTCCAGGACACCGCCCTGTCATGTCTGTTCACCCATCACCGCTTCTCGGACACTCTTGCCAATCTCTTCAGCAACCTGTCCTTCCAGTTGTGGTATTCCCGGACTCAGTCCTTTGTCCCGTCTTCATCTTGCTGCAGTCAACTGCTTCGTGACCTCATACAGCCTCGGGGCTTTAATGGCCATTATTGTGCTGAGGGATTTCTCTCTCCAGACTGGATTGCTCTCCTACACTCCAGAATAAGAAATCCACCTGCATCACCATCCCTCAACTCAGATGTCCACAAGTCCAGGTTTTATCTCCCCCATCTGCTTGCCCCAGTCTTTCCCGCATCAGTAATGGCAACTCCACTTTCCCAAATGCTCAGAGTCAAAAATCTCAGTGTCATCTCTGGTTGCCTTCTTTCTTTTATACCCCATATCTAAACACCCAAAAATCCTTTAGACTCTATTTTTCAAATATACCCAAATTTAGGCCATCTTCCAATACCTCCCGGTCCAAGCCACCAGGATGTCTCACCTGGATTAGACTGAGAAAATCCTAATGAATTGTCTTGTGTCTGTCCTTGCCCACCTAGAGTCTGTTCTCAATACAGTGGCTAGAGGAGTCCTTTTCAAAAGGAAGTCAGATGATGTTGCCTCTCTGCTCAAAACCTTCCTATGGTCTCCATCTCTCCTAGAATAAAAAGCATGGTCCTCACAATAACCTGCACAGCCTACACAATCTGTCCCCATTATCTGTCTACTCCTTTCTTATTCTTTTTCTCATCACTCACTTCTCCAGCCACTCTGGTCTTCCTGTTGTTCCTCAGTCTTGCTCCCACAGCCTTCCCGCCTGCTGTTCTGCTACCTGCGTGTTTTTCCCCTGGATCTCCATGTGCCTTCCTTTCTCATCTCCTTCAGGGCTTTCCTCTTCTAAGCGAGGCCCTCTCTGAGCCCTTGATTTTACATCCCAACCATCTCCCCTTCTACCACTTCCCATTCCTCTCCCCTGCTCTGTTCTTTTCTCCACAGCGCCTATTACCATCTGTTTTTATTATTTTTTGTTGTATTGCCTGTCTTCCCATGTTATTGTGCAAGCTCCATTAGGACAGGAAGTTTCATCTTTTTTATTCTTTTTGTTTTATCCCCAGTGCTTAAAATAATGCCTAGCACATGGCAAGCAATCAATGAGTATTCACTGAATCAATGAGAAAGCAGTTCTGCGCCAATGTGTTAATGATTTCTAGTATCTTCATAGGAGCAGCCTAGACTCAACTCATTCCCACAAGCACAGTTGTCTAACCCAAAAAAGTAATTCTCATGGAGGGATGTCAGACAGTCTTTGTCACATAGGTTGAGATCGTAGCATCCGACAGTCTAGTGGAAAGACACTTTGGGGTGGTTGGAGCCTTGTGGTACCCCTCAAATTACACTGCATTGTTGATTGCTACATGAAAATGACCTAGAGGTGGTAGTAGGCCACATGCTCTGTATGAGTCACGTGAAAGAAGCAATTGTTGACTACACTGATGGATATGATTTAATGGATATTGTGGTCCCTCTGTTTTCTAATTTAGTCAGCCCACAGTAGGAGTACTGCGTTCACCTTTGGGAGTTATTTTTCAAGAAGAATATTTTGCAGAGAAAATCAGCCAGGTTAGTGAGGTATCTAACTATGGTTTATGAAGAGCAATTGAAAGGACCATGGTGCTCAGTGATTACATTACGTTTAAGGACAAAGTCTAAAAACATGGACACCTGTAACACCACTCACTCTCTCATCCTTTGTCCATGACAGACATTATTAATCGATAATGATTCTCTTTCTCGCAGCATCTGCCCAGCTCCTAGCCCTCCAGATCCAAGGAGGATCTTACAGCCGTGATCCAAACCACTGGAACTGGCAACTGAGACCAAACTTACTAGTTATTCTGGCTGTAAGGGCGGTATGATTTCCCCCAGAAGTAGTTAAAGGCCTGTGGTATGAAATAACCGACTAAATAAGTCCCATCTGCTTGTAGAAGGTAAAACCAGAACCAATGAGTAAGAAAAATTCGGGATAGAGAAGAAAAATCTAACGGTTAACAAGTGTCCAAAAGTGAGGTCTTAGAAGGTAGGGAGTCTGGAGGACCCCCTGCCAAGGATTAGCGGAGGAAATCTCCTTGCTAGGTGAGAGATTGGAGTGGATTACTCTCTCTACTTCTTCCATCCCTAGAGTCCACTGGATCTTTTCTACTTGGCTCTGTCAGGCCGAGCCAGGGAGGTGGACTGGTAAAGAAAGTCTGCAAAGCAAAACCATTCACTTTAAGTGGCAGTAATTTTGCTGGGAAGGATAACAGAAAATCAGAACAAAGAAGACAGTGGGTTAAGCACAAAGAGATAAAATGATTATTTCTAAGCTGAATAACAATAGCAACAAAAACTGTTTTTTTGTTTTTTGTTTTTTGTTTTTAACTTTTGGACACTCTTTGACTGCCATTTATCTCTCCTGTTCCCACATACTTTAACCCCATCTTTTTGGTCAGAAGCCAGTTAACTTCGTTAAGAACAGTCGCTGCCAGAAGCTTTGCTTACTGTGTTCCAAGACTTGGAAATTCCTTTCCTAATGACATAGTAGAAACTCTGTCGCCACAGTTAAGAGCAGGCTAGAGACAATTACTATATTTAAGTCATGCTTTGCAGGTTATCATACCCACATCTGCAAGCTATTCCCTGTGTAAAGCATTTGGGGTTATTTGCCACAGAAAACTCATTGGAAAGTGCCAACAACTGCGTGAGGACCTATGACTGAGACTATTCGACGTGGCTCCAGAGGACAGACACATAACTTTCTTTTCAGCAGCTCCACACCCAGCCCTGCTTCTTGGAGCCAGGCTCCTCTTATCGAGACAGGAAATCTATACTTGGGGCCGAATGGAGGGGTGGCGAGGAACAAATCCTCCAGCAGCCACCCACCCGGTGGCCTGTGAAAGGAGAGAGGCCATTCCAGAGAGTTGGTCAGCTTGAGTGCTACCCTCTCAAAAGTCTCCCTGGCGTTTATAAAAGGAAGAAAAGGACAGGATGAGACTTCTGGACACGATGGCACTTTCTAACAGAAATCAGAGAATGTATTGGGTCCCACTGAGTAGTAAACTGCTGCTGGTGTCTGTGACCTTGAGCCCCAGTTCCTTCCTCCATCAAATGGGATAACAGTGCCCAAACTTACTGCCCTGGGGGTACTGGGGAGACTAAAGCAAGTAATAAATGTGAAAGCATTTTGAAAAAAGTTCTAAGCATTATCCAGTGTCGGAATTATTATTATGAGCATTTTTTTGAGCCTGCGATGGTAATCACCTCTCAGATTTCATAGTGACGAATATCCTAAAACCAAGATGAAATGAAGGCCAGTGTCGCTGTAATGCTGTCTTACATGGGACTCTTTGATTAAGTCCATCCTTTCTGAGTTCATTCCTTGCTGATTTTATCCAGAGTGTGCAGCCTTGAGTTGAGCCCCTGAGCTCTTGAATTGCCACCTAAAAATTGAGGGTCATTTATTGTTTGAAGGAGTGTCTAGTCGTATGAGATATGTGCTCATTTCAGACCTCTTAGACAAAAACCACAGTCTGTCTGCTGGTCAATGGGACATCCACTTTGACCTGCACCCCACCAATCACTTCGTCTCATCCTCCTTTCTCCCTCCCCAGTGAGTTAGGCTTAAGGGCATCTACCTATGTTCTGTCACTGCTATCAAACCCATGTGTTCACCCAATACACAGACACCTGTATTTTTTTATGGACTGATTATTCTGGTAGGTTTTTTTTTTTTTTCTTTTAACCTAAATCCTTTATATCTCCATTTACTCCTAACTGCCTGAATTTTAACTTTACTCCAGAGACAGAACAAAAAAGAGAAAAAATTAGACTCCTTAAAAACTAATAAGTATTTGGAAAAATGAGAAATTGGAGGCTGGCATGTAGGGAAGGGAAAGGGAGCAAGAAGGTAGGTTTGTACTGTTGGTTAAGATGAGGCTTATAGACACCACTTAGCGTGCTGTTGGTGTCATCCATTACCATGTAAATGCTGTTTAAACCTGTGGTTGGGCAACTGTTCTTAGAGATTTTTTTAGACTTCCCAATCAGATTAATGAACGATTTTAGAGTGTAATCTGTATAATGCCAGTAAGATAGAGGGGTGCCTGAGTGGCTCAGTGGGTTAAGCATCTGCCTTCAGCTCAGGTCATGATTCCGGGGTCCTGGGATCGAGCCCTGCGTCGGACTCCCTTCCCTGCAGGGAGTCTGCTTCTCCCTCTGTTTCTGCTGCTCCCCCTGCTCATGCTATCTCAAAGAAATAAAATCTTAAACAAAAAAAAAGATAGATACCTGCAATATCTGTTCACCATCAGCCTCTTTAAATGTTACAGTCACTACAGTCATGGAATTCTAAGAAAGACCAAATACACACGAACATGTTTCCTAAACGAGTTTAACAACTAACAGATGAGAGAATGCAGAACCATTTTCTATAACTTAAACTAACTCCATCTCCACTCCATAGAACCAAATGTAACACCTAATTCTCACCTATGCTGCCCTGAATATATCATAAGAACATATATGTGCTAATACATTTTATTATGATAACTCAGAAGAGAGAAAGATGAATCAGACCCAGCCAGTAGACAAACTTAGTGCATCTAAGTGTCACTTTAAACCTGCTTTTTTTTTACTTCCTATTTTAAATATGGTTAGCATTTAATTTGATAGGACCATGACAAATGTAGCTTTGTGCACTTAGACTGATTACTTTAAGTGCAAATAAATCACATAGCATCAATCCAGAAAGGACAAAACCTTAGCAGATAGAGAATGGGATGATGTATATACTAGAGGACTAGTCCTCCAGCCATCACTTAATAGCTATCCATAGTTCCTTCTCCATGTCCTTTGCCTAACCCTTCCGGTCCCTCATTCAGGATCTTAAAATTTATGGGAATCCTATAAATAGCTAGTCCCCAGCTCCACAGAGGTCCTTGAAGATTGTCATAGAGACACATAAACTATTTTCAGTATTTCAAAAATCCTAATAGGGTGTCATCCATTTTGTGTTAACTAAAATGTCAGTTTCTTTTATTTTGGTTATGATTAGCTTAATTTAGTTTGCCTACGCTGATTAGATCTGAGTTGGACACGTCTTTTGTGGACAGTAGATGTGAATAAAGCATTTCTCAGTAAATGCAGTTAGATAAATTTGTGAAAAGATAGAGTCCACGTATAAGGAAATGCAGTAACAAAGGGAGATTCAGCCCCAAAGCAGTCCTGGCTTGGTGGTGGAAATTGTGGACACCCCTCAAGCAACAACTTTTTGGGAGTACGTTGTGGAGCAAATAAGAAATAACAATTATTTCCAACAGATATGACCTTTTGGTATAAGGAATTCCCATTATCCTGATAGGGTTATAAATATACTTCCTTAACTCTTTCTTCTCATCCAAGAGCAAGCTCAATGGTATTAACCAAATGAATAAAATGGTAATTGGCACACACACACAAACACAGACACACACACACAAGCTATAAATTTCAGAGTAAATCTAGAGAATCTGGAAATGAAAATGATCATATCTTGCCTGATATGAAACATGAACCTTTGGTATGTTGTATATAGAACAGACTGGAAATCTTTAGAAATAACCCATTACTGAGGTGATCATTCCTTAAGAGCAGTTACCTTAAGAGCATCTATTAAAAGTTACACACACCTTATCAAATTCGAAGGACCCAGGATTTCCTTTGCAAAGGAAAAGATAGCAGGTCAAGGTAGCTAAGGAAAAAGTAAGAGCATATCAAGTAGTAAAGAGCAAATCAATCAAATCATTTACTGTTTAGCCTTCCAGCTGAGGCCTAAATAAGTTCACTTGCTCAACAGTGATATCCATCTCTGGTGTGGATAGCTTATTCTAATTTTATTCATTCATTTACGTACTCCCTTACTTATTTACTTATTATTCTCTTTTTATGTAATAATTAGCAATTTTGAGCAGCAGTCATATTCTAAAACCAGTAGTAGAACTGTACAGGCCAACAAAGGGCTTATAGTAAATACAACAGAGAATTTGGCAAAATAAATATGTTGAACAGCAAATACCTACTGATTACCTACTATGCGTCTGATACTGTTCTAAGTGCTAGGACACAGCAGATCAAAGCAGATGCCAATTCTCACTCTGGTGCAGCTTATCTTGCGTTGTGAAGATGGCTATGGTATAGACATGCCCAGGGTACTGCTACAGAGGTAAGAGAGTGAGTGGACCAGTCCAGGTCTGGAATCTGGTGACGGAATAGACTGGAGTTTGTGACATCCATTGTCCCCAAAGCACGACAGCTGTTCCAACATAAAGCCTCAGCCTGTCAAGAGACTTTTACAAAAGTGAGAGACTTAGAGAAAAGCGAGTTTTGGTGAATACACTTTATGTGTTGTGAATTTCACAACATGCCTTGAAGTCATTGATAATGATTAGTTCCAGGAATCACCATTTACCATTATTATCTCCACAGCTATTATTTAATCCACCCAATCGAATGTGAGGTTTTCACAAGTCTTTAGAAAGCCAAGATATGAAAAGTCACTAATTCTCACCAATCTCTCTTCCTGGAAGATAGAGCTGACTTCCATAGAAGCTGCGTTTCCTATAAAACAAGGGATATTGAGAAGATGATTGCCGTGATTAGTTCAAGGCCAGACACACTTTGAGTGTTCCAAGGATGGTGCATAATCTAACATAATCTGTTTATGTGTCGAAAAATGTGTATGTACATTTTTATAAACATATGCATGTAACTTAATTAAACATGGCTTACAAGATACATGTGCCATATCATTAGCAGTGGTTGGCTCTGGAGTGTGGAAGTAAGATTGGGTGTTGGAGAAGAGAGAGAGTCTATGTGTGAATTCTTAAGTGATTACATAGTTCTATGTTACTCCTACTGTTTATAAAACCTATAACATGCAGTGAAGGCATATTTTGACTCTGTAAAAAAAATTCTAGCTAGTAGATAACTTATTTACCCAAACCACTAAATTTTGTTCTAATCACCTATTGGCTTTTTTATTTTTAGCGGAATAACACGTGCTTATCTTTCATCATTACCCAGAGATTTTCCTGATGAGAAAATACAGAATCATTAGCAGGAGCTTTGGGAACTATAGGTTTGGTTAGGGGAGGTGTGGGTGGGGGAAGTAGGTAGGGGTAATGATAGGATCTCTCCCTCACCCATTCAAGTTCATTCTGCATTTTCTCATTTGAATAGTAATGTGCAAAGGAAATCAGGGAAATATTTTTTTTAAAAATTAAAATTGTAGAGCTAGAGGAGACTTCCCGGGTAATTTTTTATCTCTAAGGAAAGTGAGGCCTAAAAACGTTAAGTGGCTTATATTAGACATTCACTAAAAGATAGGGTGATGTTGGAGCCATGTCTTTTTGTATCTGCTGTTTCTACTAAACCTCCCTGTCTGTCAATCTCCAAAAGACCCATGAAGTCTAATTTGAACAGCTTTAAATCACAAACATAACTGCAGCGTCTTATAATTTGGACACCAAATCATGAGATGCTCTGCCCATAATCACTAAATTTTATGCCACCATAAAATTTATTTTATAAAATTTATTTATCCATAAATTATCCAAAAATTTTTAAAAATCCATAAAATTTATTTATCACCAAAAATACCTCCTTTAAAGTTTCTCTGGAGGTCCAGGTAACACTTCCCCTCAAATTCAGGCAATTCTCTTCGCAGCTGGGCACTTGCAGCTGGTGGTCTTTCTTGAGAGCATTCCAAAATGTCCCAATGTCTGTCTTTCAGTCCTACTCAACTGGAGGCCATCCAGGTCTGCACCTAGACCCGTTCCTTAGATGAATTCAGTGTCCTCATCTCTCTTCCTTCTATCCTCTCTCCAAAACATGGGGGGAGCAAATACAAAACTTAAATCTCATGGTCTTACAGAACAATTGTAGGTGACTTAGACCCCTAAACCAACTATTTCAGAGTTAAATTCTACAATTTCACTCCAAAAGTGAGATCTACAGGCAAAAACATGCATTCAATTAAATTCAGCAGTGACAACAGAAAGGGGACCAAGTATTTTTATAGGAAAAGTTTGTTAGTTTGGGGAGTGGTGAAAGAAGCTAAGATTGCTCAAGATCATTTTCAATAGGCCCAATTTGGGAAACAGAAATTTAATCACAAATTTGGGACTGCAAGGAACAGTGAAGATATACACGGTTTTCATCATGTGCCCTGGCTCAAGCACTACATGCATTTTCCAATGTCATTTGTCAAAGTCCTTAAAGCCAATGCTGTTAACAACAGCAGAAGGCCTGTGAGTCACCACCCAGGCCTGCAATAGAATGGCATCTACAAGCTACATTGACCTAATTGGACTAAAATTCAGAAGCTACACATTGACCTCTGAAGTAAAGACATTGGTTGTCCTTCTGGAGTCGACCCTCAGTTCACAAAGATATGAATTTGAACTAACTCCCATGCCCCTCATTTCTTCAAGTTCACTCAAGCGAAGACATTTTTTCAAGTGGCCATGAACAATGCCCATTGAGAGGCGTCCTGAGATCAGCTGGGCAACCCAGAGGGGCTCTTTTCTGAAGTCCTCTTCTGTGTCACTCATTTTTTCTCTCCAGTCAACCAAACATCAATCTCTGCCGCCCTGTAGGGAACTTGGGGTTGATATCTAAGAGGTTGCCGTGTTTGCCTGCTGCAGATGGTTGCAGGATGGAAGATAGGGATACATTTACTCCCCAAAGGGAATATCTTTTAATACAAGGTGAAAACATTTAAACACTGAAAAAGGCTGCCAAAAAATGACATACTGGGTCATGCTGTACTCTAAGAGGTATTTAATACTCAGAACTTGTTTCTCAGCACCCATGACGAGATGAGTACTATTCTTGGGGAAAAGCGAAAACTTGTCACTATCTAAATCTTCATCTACTTAGAAAAGAATATAGTCTTTACAAAAGGGACTCATTTAGAGTATAATTGTCACAACTGTACATTTATTTTCCTGCGTGATTCTAACAGTTTCTCCAATCTATATAAATGGTAAGATCTCCAAATTTCAGGTTAAGATACAGTTATTGGTAAAATACCTTTTTTTCCCCCGCATAGTATCATGTTCACAATAAGTGCTATAAAAATTAGTCTATGTTATTCCTACTTGCATTACATTTGCCTAAGAGTTTTAAACAGGGATTTAAAATAATCTTAGACCAGAAGGGGTTGTTACCTTTATTAATCTGTGGTTTTAGTAGAACCGGCTAAATCTGGATACCAAATCCAGCAACTTTCTTCCAGTTTTGCTGAAATATAATTGAAATATGGCACTGTGTTTGTTTAAGATGCACCAAATCATGACCTAATTTTTTTTTTTTTTTCCTGTGGTAAGAACTCTTAGGATTTAATCTCCTAACATCAAGCAACTTTTGTGACCTAGAAATGTTCGAGTCCATGTGATCAGACTATCTGTGTCCTGGTTATTATTTGGAAAATTGGGAACCTATTAGATTCCCATTCCCAGAATTGAGAAGTACCCTTGATATCATTAAAAGTTGGTTACCTCATCATAGGCACAGAGATGAAAGGTGTAAACTGCACCCAGCTTCCAGCGTGTTCCCCAGCGACGCCAAGGGAATGAACACAATGGTGAGCAGCCGATAGAGCTCTTCTGTTCTTCCCGGCAACTCTGACTTTCCCTCTCAGCAGCTCAGTCAGCTTAGTCGCCACATTCTAGTTGTTACTTTTCAGCTCTCCACAGGTACTAATTATTTTGATTTATAATCATGGTGAAGTGGTGAATCAAGTTCCTTTTTTTTTTTTTCTTTCTCAACATTTTGTAAGAAGTGGGTCAAGATGGAAAATGTTGAAAGTTCTAGAATTCTGATTTTTATTTTATCCAGCAGTATATCAGGCACTCGCCTGTGAAAACTTATGATGGGGAGTGCCTGGGTGGTTCAGTCAGTTGAGCATCTGATTCTTGATTTTGGCTCAGGTCATGGTCTCAGGGTTCTGGAATCGAGCCCCGCTTAGGACTCCATGCTTAGTGAGTAGTCTCCTTTGGATTCTCTCTCTCCATCTCTCTCTGCCCCTTCCCCCCATTCATGCCCTCTATCTCTCTCTAAAATAGATAAGTAAAATCTTAAAAAAGAAAAGAGAAAGGAAGGAAGGAAGGAAGGAAGGAAGGAAGGAAGGAAGGAAGGAAGGAAGGAAGGAAGGAAGGAAGGAAGGAAGGAAGGAAGGAAACTTATCATGTCACTGACAGGTTTCCCTTGAGGCTTTCTGAGATTCCTGCGCCTTTGTTTGGCTTCGCTTCCCCACACGGTTGGCATTCTGAGGTTGATTCGATGCCCCATCTACATAACAGCAATAGATAAGGAGGTAATGTGAGTGAGCACGTGTTTATCCTCACGCATTCCTCTCTGGTGATCCTCCCTTCAAAAGACAGTTGAATAAGAAGTTTCCAGATATGATTTAACAGAACCAAATATTTGGATTTTTTTTAAACGAATACTAAAATTCTGACTCAATATGGTGCCACAAGCCAAGATGACAGAAGGTGATGCATATGATGACAACTCATGATACAGACGAGTGAATGAAATTTCTTTTCACAAAAGAACATTCCAAATGTGATCCACGTGCACTGTCTAGAAACATCCTTGTTAATTAAGGAGTGAAACTATATTTTTTAATATAGTTACAGAGCCATACAGCCGTTTAATCTCCAAAATTTTCAGTTGACTACACAGATGGATTTATAACAACCTCTAATGGGTGTAACTTAAGATGGAACAGATGACTCTACTAACGGATTAATCAACCTCTTCCAAACTGCAAATTAAAAAAGAAACAAATCAAACACTGCATTTTCCTCGCAGATGTTAAGCAAAACATATTCAGTCTTACTCCTATAATTACAGCATTAGGAGAGATTTACCAACATCAAAGTAAATAAAAACATACCAAATGAAAGCTGATGAAAAACGAACAAGAGAATGAATAATTTTTTTTTAAATCTCACAGCCATAGAATCTCTTATTGATTTCAATCGTACACTCCTTCCTTTCAAATGGAGAAGCCTGAAGTTAAAATAAAAATACAGCTCTTACGGAGACCTCGGCTATGTTCTAACCACACAATATCTGACTAAATTCATCTCCAGCATCTGCAGTTTATTTTTTTTTTTAATCAAATGTTTTTGTCGTTATCGTTGTTTTGGCCAGCTTTCATTTGAGCATTTTTAGCACCAAGGGAAAGGAAAAAAAAAAAAATTAGTAGGGATGCCCCGAATCCGGGATATTCAAAACAAATATTATAAAATGGCGTTCACAAGTGTTTTACTGAGTTCAAATAGTGAGTTTTCACAAGTGATTTCCTAGCAGTGACGCTTCAACAGGACCTCTTGGAAACAAATGAGGGTCAGAGAGGACTACTCTCCCAACAGATTTATTAGCCAATGTGCCATTCCTTCATCTCCCGTAAGACTGCACCACATGAAGTAAGTCGTGATGATACTGCCTACAAACTGACAAAGGCTGGACATCCCTGGTGCTGTCTCAGTCTCCAAAGAGCAGCCCATCAGCACGCCTTCACATCGCTGCTCAAGACTCTCAGTAGGACAGAATGATAGAGCGGCGGTAAATCAAAGCTATAACTACTTCAGCTCCCGCCAGTCTGTCTCCACTCAAAGCGTCCATTTAGCCGGGAAGCACAGCAAAATTTATAGCCGGGACTTTTATAGTGTGCTGCTTTAACACTGTGAGGAACCCTATACTCATGCCTGAAACCCTTGAAGAAGGGCAGACCCTCAATTTGTTTTAACCTATAAGCAAGTTCAGCCTAGGCTGCAGTAGGTCTGAAATTAATCAGTTGGACATTCACAAATCTCCTCAACTGTTACTTTGCATTTTACTTCTGAAGATGCCATGCATTAAAAAAATGACTGTTGATAGCAACAATTCCATTTTTTATTCATTTCCTTTTTGCACAACATATCTGTCAAGAATTTCAGATGATGAATGTTGTCTGGGAAACACTTTTAGAATGTCGATATGGAATGTTTCTCTCTCTCTCTCTTCTCTTTCTCTCTTTAATTTTCAGAGTGTTTTTGTTGATGAGACTGATGAGGAGACCCATGAAAAAACTCTGTATTCTCTTTATTCATACTCCCCAGAGTCCTGCCCTGGCACACCATAAAAATGGTGGTGCTACCCCTCAAACCCCAAACACCCATAATAGCATAACCCACTTCCCCGCTGTGTTTTTTCTCCCAGGCAGTTAGCACTCTTCGACACATTATATATAATACACAGGATATATGTATTTACTCATTTATGTTGCTATGGGCTGTCTTGCTTAGTGGAATGTAAGCTGATGAAAGACTGGGATTTTTGTGTGTTTTGTTTACCGCTATATCTCTAGCACCTAGAATAGGACCCAGCATTAGTAGCTGCTCAGTAAACACTTGTTGAACGACTGCCTTGCCGTCGTCATAAGTTATTGATGTCAGGCAATGACAACTCTATTTCATCGCTTTGCTCTTAACAGGCTTCCTTCCCAGACTCCTGGGGCCCTCTCCTAGAGCATCAAACCCAGCCTAGACCTTTGTTCATCATTCCTGCCCCCATCCCATCCATAAATCTCACGTAACCTAGTGCTGCTAGCTAATCTGATAAACTAAACCTACAGAAAAATAGCAGTCAGAACGTGTTAACCAGTCACCTACAATAAACAATCATTTCGTGATTTAAAACCTAAACTTTAGGCCGTGACCATTGTAGCTAATCAAATCCCAAGTGCCCTACGGCTGTCCTTATCCTATCCGTGCCATTAAAACAATGAGGGGAGACCGGAAGGGGGAATCAATCCAAGGCTTTCAGGTCTGTCTGCAAGTGTTGCCAGGCCGACTGTAGGGTCAGTCCATACATAGGGCATGGACGGAGGGGTGGTATTACACTGCCCACGGATCAGTACAATTTTTCTATAAAGGACCAGAAAGTGACTTTGCTTTGGAGGCTCTACTCCCTTCTGCTATTGTAGTGTGAGCAAACTGTACACGATAGAATCCTTTCTATAGAATGTTTTCCAGTAACACTTAGTCACAAAAAAACAGGCTGTGGGTCGGGTCTCATCCCTGGGCCATAGTTTGCTGACCTCCGCTCTAGACCCAGGGGCACTGTGAAACAATCCCAAACCCTTCTCTCTAGGCTCTTCTAACCGAATACGGTTCTGCTACTTAATCAGCGCCTTTACATGTATCGGGTAATCAAATGTATCTGCATACCTAATGGTTATTTTTTCTGAAAGAAAAAGAATGATGCCTACTGCTTGATAATTGTCATTCCTTCTCTTTAGGGTTCGCCCACCCACTCCCTGGCACCTCCCCCACCTCTCAGCGCACTCCCGCCCCCTTGGCAGCCCCGGAGGTGCTCGGCTCAGATGCCCCTTCAGTAAGTGGTTAGGTGACAGCCTCCAGGGACAGTGCCTTCAGGGTCCGCTAGCCTTACTCTGAGGCCACCATCTTCCTGGGCAGGCCTCTGCCAATGACTGAGCACCTAGGAGACGAAGACCCAGCTACTCCCCCACCAACCCCACAAGAGGACCCCTCTCACAGGCACTTCTGCTCTAGAAACTCCCAATCCTGCCTTCTCCTCCCTTTCCTTCTCCACGTGTCAGAGCTGCATCACCATCCTTAGGTTTTCCGTGCCCAAGCCTGTTCCTTCTCCCTTTATCTTTCACAGACATTACCCACCTCCCCCCCCCAATCAAACCCCAATACTCCCAGCTCCTCCCACTGTCTGCCTCCCATCCCCACCACAATCCCCCCCCATCCTATTGAACTTGAGATCCTTGACACATTCCCATTACAAACCAAACCCCAATGTGGGTCAACAAAACTTGTGGTAGAAACAACAAAAGGAAATGTTTCCGGTTTTTTTCAGAGATGCCTTGATATGGTTTTGAATATTTAAACTTAACTCTTCCCAAATAGTTCTCAAATTATCGTTAGGAAATCAGAGGCGTGACTGTAGTACGCAGTTCATTTCATGTGGGCTGAGGGTCAGGCCGTGTTGAGAGGCAGCCCTCCTGGATACAGGACGTGCCCGAGCAGCAGCTTCTGGCCAGAGACCCTGAGCATCAGTGCTCAGCTGAGACCCACAATGAGGACCTCGCAGGGCCTGGGAGAGGTGGGATACGTAGGACCCAAACCGATTTAGATGAGAGACACCAATTATAAGGAAATTCAGCTTTGACCACTTAGGAGACCATCTGGAAGCACAGGTGTCCGAGCGCTAGCTGCCTTGGATCCCCAACCCCAAAGGCTTTTAGTCCCCCCGAAAAAGCCAAGGCTCCCTTCTCTGCACCCTGCAGGCAGAATGCCTTTCCTTAGAGAGGAGGGTTTGACGTCTGTTTTTAGGTGCTCTACTCAGTCTTGAAAAAGGCCACAGAAAAGCCCATGGTGCCTGTAATGCTGCTGGCAGCTGGTCCCAGGGGAAGATTTTTAGCATATATTCACCTTCTTGCAGTATGATTGATTGTATGAAAACATGAGGAAATGGAACTAAGGACAGAAGAAAGAGGGGGAGCAGGAGGAGGAGAAAGAGAAGAGAAGGAAACAAAGTCAGGTACAAGATCAATTAAAATGTGAGACTTTTGTTCAAGGCACCTGTAATGAATTAATCGTTGCCGTTGATCATTACCTTCCTTGGCTCCTGACCACCTGAGGCTTTGAAGAAAGCCAACAGTTCTTCTGATAAGGCAGACTTTTTGTGGGCCCACAGCTCTGGGAATCCATTCATGAGAAATACAGCCAAGTCGCTTAATCAACCTGGGACTCTGTCTCCTTATCTCAATAGAAGTAGGCCTTGTGTTCCATGAATACTCTGGTCCCCATCGCAGCTACCATTCTGTGATTAGGTAGGATCCAGAAAAGTAAGCCAATCCCTCAGGGTTTACCAACTCCCTCTACCTCCTTGCATTCCTTATAAACCTATGGGAGGGTTTAGGGGTCAAGCCTGGAAATGGAATGTCTTCTTTCCTCCCCCACACGGCAAACTGAATGAGGGAGAAGCAGATTAGGGAAGGTAGAAAGGAAGGGGTGGAAGTGAGGAAGGTGGGTTATCTCCAGGGAACTTGTTCTTGGATGGTCAGGTGGGCAGCGGCAACCTTCCCTCACCATGTCAGAGGGTTCAGGAAGAAAGAGTACATTGCAGACGCAAGGGGATGGGGTCAATACTGGCTCTGTTGAGCCTGAGCTACATGGAGGGCGCATAGGCAGAGATTACAGGTAGATTTCTGGATGCATTCTCTTTTCAAACAGGGAAATTTATGCCCGGGGAGGTTATGTGAACCAGTCAGGAAGGAGTCAAGGCCCAGATGCTCTAATTCCCAGTCCGATGCTCTTTCCACTACACCTCTGCCTTCAAACTTTGTAGGAAGGACAAGAGAGGGTCTCTCCCCCTCACCTGCTAGGAAATCACTCATTAGTTTCTGTGGTTATTCGTTTAAAGGTGTGGAGAGGATAAGCCTCTAGAAACTTACAAGAAAGTCAAAAATTTTAGGCGTTTTAGACGGTAGGCACCTACACCAATTTCTAGTTGATGGAGACTAACATTCAATAATTTGATAGAGAGATTTGTTCCATTTTTAGTTGAAGGTATACAGAGCTAATTTACCCGGAAACTGCTTGGTTCCAATTTCTCAACATCTGAGTTTATCGAAAATATCCTCAGTGTGACTCACATGTCAATTTCAAGAAGGTGTGGTAATAAAAAATGTTATTAGAGCTTTTCCTGAATATCCTCCCTTTCCCTGTCCCTAATTCAATTCCAAGTCTAAAACACACACGCTAGAAGACCCCTTCCCAGAGAGAGATCCCTACTTCTCAGGAAAGGACATGGAGGGTGCCCTCAGGCTTCACTTCATAGGAATTCGTGGATCCTCAGATTTTCCTCATGGTAAAGGCAGAGGCAGCAAATGTCATAAGAGAAGTCACATTTTCCAATGTTTCCCCAGGATGTCTCACACAGTAACCATCTCTCTAAAATGGATTTCTCTCTGAACTCTTCGGAGAGCTGTGCCCGAGGTATGAACTTTTAAAGTAGCCATGTAAAAACTAAAGGTTTCATCGAAGTGTGCTTTTTTTTTCCCCCAGTCCACATTTGCCAGGTTAAATAACAGCTGAAGCTGGAAGAGGTACACTTGCAAGAATTTCTCAACTTGCCTTGTAAAAGGCTAGATTTTCAGTACATTTGTCCTGTCCTTGTTTTGTTTGTTCATCGTTTAAGTGTTCTTTCTGGGGAACTCGCTGGTGAAACAGAAGCATTTTGACCTTCAACAAGGATGAAAAACTTGAGGGAAAAAAGAAACTTCCCCCAGTCCTTCGCCAAGAAGAGCCCAAAGAAGCTGCTGGAGGGGTTCACACTCAGAGTAAAAAGTTTTTAGCAAATACTGAACATAATTTGCTGTAGGTGAACCTTAGTAAAAAAAAAAAAAAAGATGGCCTAATATTTACACAGCTCCTTCCACTCCATGAACTCCAAACATGACATCCCTTTTTCAGCATGGCAACCTCGGATTCACTGACTCATCCTTTTCCTACCCCGGCAAGTTCTGGCCGAGTCACGCTCTGTCGGCTTCCTCCGCGACAGCACCAACCTCCTGTCTCTTTCCACTTCTGTGGACATTCCCGTTGGAATGCGGTCATCCTTCACCCACGCCTTCTCCTTTTTCTTGTCTGAGGTTCACAGAGATGGCCAGAAGGTTGAGAGTTCATTCTGGCGGAACTGAAATTCAGTAAATTGCTTTGCAAATGCTCCTAGAGACCATGTCCAAACCTTCTATAGAGAATCCACTGAATTCTCTCCCAGCTCCCTTTAAGGTCATTTCCCTTCAGTGTGACCAGCCTGAATCCCTACAGTCTGCATTGTGTCCCACGTGTCTTTTCTCCTACATGAGACGGAGAGTTGCTGGTGCCCCGTTTCGTATATTCTCCCTTTGCACATTAGTCAAAAGAAATAAATTCTTACTCCTTCAATATCCCTTGCCAAGCAAATCAACTTTAGTGTCTTTAATCCTTTAACGTAGTCTTACTTGATGCCGTTTCCTACTGTCTTCATCAGGCTTTGCTTTCCTTCCTCACTTGAATCATGAAGCAGCCAACTACATACAGTCTTGTCCGGAGGGTCTGATGGATACTGATATGGTGGAGATACCCCCCTGGCAGCTTCATTTATTTATGCGCCAGCCTTGGACTGGCCTTTTTTTTTTTTATAATTTTTTTCTAAAGATTTTATTTATTCATTTGAGAGAGTGAGAGAGAGCCTAAGAAGGGAGAAGGTCAGAGGGAGAGACTCCCCATGGAGCAGGGAGCCCGACGTGGGACTTGATCCCAGGACTCTGGGATCATGACCTGAGCCAAAGGTAGTCGCCGAACCAACTGAGCCACCCAGGCACCCTGGACTGGCCTTTCAAAAGCCCACTTTTGGTTTTCTGACCAAAAGCCAAAACTGACACCCAGTTTCTTTAATATGTACAAAACCCACATTGCCTTTGTGGGGCTGCTTTTTCTTCTTGCTCTGTAGCCAACCCTAACCTGCCCTCATTCAGCTGGCTTCCTCCCAACAATCTGGCAAATTGGTTTTGAGATCTAATGCTACCTTTCCCTGTGGCTTTTCCCTAATGGGAGGAAATGAGTCTGGCTATAGGGAAACTCCATCGATGAAGTCCCCAGAATTGTCAGGCTTTTCTTTGTGGCATCAGTATCCGTTGGCTTCCAGTATTGTCCCCTTCCCCACACTTTGCTCCAGGGAATTTAGAGAAACAGAGAAAACTTTAAAATCAAGACCAGGTTCTCAAAACTTAGGTATGGACATCTTTTAAGGGAAAACAATTCTTAAGATAAATCTGTTAACCTCAATTATTTAATTGAAATGTTGGTTAAGTATCTACATGCATAAATTCAGGTATAAACTCCTTATATCCATAGCTTTTGAACAACTATCAAATCGAAATAAAATTATGAACTCAGCATTAATCAAAAATGTGTAAAATTAAAATAAAGTAATTTAATGTAGGCAATGAGTTTACATTGTTGGAATGTAATCCTCTTGCTCAGTGTGAAAAGGGTACCAACTGCCATGGCAAAGATTCTTTTAATTCCTACACCTATAGTATTATTTGTGATGTCATGATTCCATTCACCCAACATATTTTTTGATCCTGATTTCTACAATGCCTTGTTTCTTCAGAACAGTGTGATGTCTTTTGACCTTCACTCAGCCAGAACCCATCAATTAGGGGTGCGACTTCCCTCTCCTTTGTCTGCCAGCCCTCTGAGTTACACTGTTGCAATATGTAATTTCCATGCTGTCTCTTCAAATTATCAATGCATTAATTCACTTAAGAAACTAAAGTCTTACTTTATGAAACGTCCTTTAGTTGAAAATTATTGATGAAGCTTTGTCATTAAAACAAATGAAATAATTCAAAACGAATTCAGTGATAGACACAAAATATCGGTTATCAATTTGAAAATAAACCACAAAGCTAGAGAAGTTTTCCAAAATTGTAAAAGTTCCTTGAAATCCCTTTAGAGATCAAAAAGCCACCTGAGAGGTACATTTACAAATACAAATAAAAATGCAGGGGCTGAAATCCACAGACAGGTTCATCATGCAAAGAAACAAAAATGTGCTGCTTTTTTTGCCATTAAAATGGAAATATAAAATTTTTCCTTAGGAATTCACAACCCAGGAGAATATGACCATAGACTAATAGAGAAGCCTAGTTTGAAAAACAATGAAGATGTTGGAGGAGAAGGGAGCCCTGGGAAATACCTGTGGAGATGATCTTAATCCTTCAACTTGCAAGGAGGAAACAGAGACCCGAAGAGGTTAAATCATTGGTTAGGAACATATCAGGGTCTCTGGATTCCAACTTCATGCCCCTTTCTGCTACAATAGCATTTACCAAGCTGTTTTATATTTTATGATGCCACCTTCTATCAATAATTTGCATACACAAAGCCAACCGACTCTCCAAAAAAAAATCTAATAAGCCAACACATCATATTTTTGACAATAGACTGCATAAAACATTTGCACTTCCATCCACTTAAGTTGTCATTACTCTTACAGTTTCAAAGATTGCCTGGAGCTTCTAAGTGTGCTCAGATCTACCATCCTAAAGGACCACCTTACTCTTTCCCAAATTATTCCTTCTCCTTATTTCAAGTGCACCTTCTTGAAAAATGGAGTATAAATTTGAAGTCTCCATTTGTTGCAGTAACCCACATATGTGGGCTTCTCTTTTCATGACTCCATTGAAATTGTCTCTTCCAAGGCCATGCTGGACCCTTGCCTCATCTAGTGGGCTCTGTATTACCCTGTCTGTTCCTGGTGAACATAAAATTCTTCCGTGGCTTTTCTTTTATTTTTTTTTTTTTAAGATTTTATTAATTAATTAATTAATTTAGAGAGAGAGAGAGAGATAATGCAAGCAGGGGGAAGGGCAGAGGGAGAGGAAGAGAAAGAGTCTCCAGCAGACTCTGCCCTGAGCGCCGGAGCCCAGTGTGGAGTTTGATCTCATGACCCTGAGATCATGACCGGAGGCGAAATCAAGAGTCAGACATTTAACGGACTGAGCCACACAGACACTCCTCTTCCATGGCTTTTCCAACATTTCTTTCTTTTTTGTCAGTCTGCTCTTCTGATTGCACTGTCTTTGTCTCCTCTGGTTTCTCTTCCCCACTTCATAAATATTGATGTTCCTTAGGATTCCATCATTGTCCTTGTTCTTTCCTTGCTGTACATCATCTCTCTGGCGATTTCATGTAGATCCATGTTTAATGATGGCCAAATATGTCCCCGCAACCCATCTCTTTTCCGGGGTCCAGGTACGTGTTTCTGAGGAACTTGAATTTTAAAAGACAAGCCTAGGATTCTAAGCCTGCAAAAAGCAAGAGACATGGTGATAATATTTTCTACATAGAAAGAAAAAGAGGAGACGAAGAAGACGGAGTTTCAAAAAGGGAGTAGTCAGCTGGTTCAGATGCCGTGGTAATGCCAAATGAGATAGGAATGGAAGTATTCTTTAGACAGCTAGTTGGAGGCCACTGGAACCTTGATAGGGGCAATTTGGGATCCCAAATACAGAATGAAGCAGGTTGGTGAGTGAGTTAGAAGGGAAAAAATACTGCCTCTGAATGTAGAAAAGTTATAGCAACTTAACTGTAGAAGCAAGGGGAGAGAGAACTAAGCAGGAGAAGAGCCGCCTGTGCTGTTGACCAGCAAGGATGTGGGCGAGGGCGGTGGTGGCATGGTTCTAGCTGACTGACAGAACGGGCAAGTATTCAAAGGGTTCCCACTAAATGGTGTATTTTTCCTCTTTGAAATAGGAAAATAAGAGGTGAGGTCATCTTCTGAGGTTCCTAGAGAAGATGGTGAGAGTTTTGAGCCAAGTTTGGATAAAAGACAGACCTGACGAGGCTCTCATGTCTCCTGCGAGCTGTTGCTAGAGGGGTATTTCTAAAATATAGATCCAGTCGTGACGCTTTTTGGTTCCCAGTTTCCCACAAGGTGAAAACCTCCCCCATAGCATGTTGCCTAGAGCTCTCCGTAATATAGCTCTCACTCTCCCCTCCACCAGCCCTTGCCACCTCACCACCACCTCTCCCACCTGGCTTCTTGCACCAGTGTTTTCCAAACATGCCAGCCATCAGAGCTCTCTAGAATTCTCTTAACCTCACTTCTCCACCTAGAAAACCACCATCCACCCTTCAAAATCAAGTTTAAGAATTTCTAATTGTTCCTAGGTATATCTTACTTTTCCTAACCTGATTTCCTTTGCCCCAATTTCACCCCTTATTTGTTTTTTCTACTTTTTAAGATTATTTATTTGACAGAGAGAGAACGAGCATGAGAGAGAGAGCATGAGTGCGGGAGGAGGGCCAGAGGGAGAGGGTGAAGCAGGCTCCACACTGAGCAAGGAGCCCAACACAGGGCTCTATTTCAGGACTGGGTGATCATGACCTGAGTTGAAGGCAGATGCTTAGCCGACTGAGCCACCCAGGTGCCCCACCTGTTATTTGTTTTTGCATTTATTTACTTTTACACTTTCACTTTTAGGTATCTCTGTATAGTTTCTCAAATCTCTTTGTGGCACTTCTTTCAATTATTCAATCAACTAGAGAAGTTCATTTATATTATTTTTCTCTTTAAAAACAATATGTTGCTTTTATTTGTAAACTTTGGACAAGAAATAGGAATTTTTTTTAATTAACATATAATGTATTATTTGTTTCAGGGGTACAGGTCTGTGATTCATCAGTCTTACACAATCCCAGTGCTCACCATAGCACATACCCTCCCCAATGTCCATCCCCCAGCCACCCCAGCCCTCCTACCCCCCTCTACTCCAGCAACCCTGTTTGTTTCCTGAGATTAAGAATCTCTTATGCTTTGTCTCCCTCTCTGGTTTCATCTTTTTTCATTTTTCCCTCCCTTCCCCTATGCTCCTCTGTCTTCTTTCTCAGATTCCTCGTATCAGAGAGATCATATGATAATTATCTTTCTCTGATTGACTTATTTCGCTTAGCATAATACCCTCTAGTTCCATCCATGTCATTGCAAATGGCAAGATTTCATTTGTTTGATGGCCGCATAGTATTCCATTGTATATATATACCACATCTTCTTTTTTTATCTTTATTTTATTTTATTTTTTTCTCACCATAGCACATATTATACACAAAATATAATCTAAAATTTCAAGAATCTCTCAGGCAAACAGCCCACAATAACACGGTGTGACTTGCTGTGATAGAAGGCTAACTGAGCTACCCCTGGGAGAGGAGAGAGAGGGAGGCAGGTGAGAAGGGTGGAGGAGGCCCCAGAGGGCTTCCTAGGCATGTTTATATGCATGGTACTGCCCTCTCAACAAAGGGGTCCATGGTAAGTTTCACGAAAGCCAGGGCAGAGCCTTGTCCAACAGGCCGGCCCCAGTGTTGACTGTCACAGTGTTGTTACTCTGTAAGGTTAAACAGCCCTTGTATTGACAAAGTCATTCTTATTTTCAGGAATTTATGGATTCCTGATGTAATCTGTCTCTATTAGAAAGATTACTCATTCTTTCTAATGTTTTGTCCCTTCCTAAAAGATGTGCTCATGACCCTTGAGAGAAAAAAAGAAGTCCTTTTGGGTGCCATTCTGAAAGTCAAGTCATTCCTGCCCTCCCCACTGTCATTTGCATCTTGCTCTGGTTCTTCTCTTTCCTTAATCCGTGATTCAGTTTCCCTATATCACTAAGGCCCAGCCAAGGGCCAATTCTTCTGTGCTCATCGCCATAGATTCAGCCTCTTTCTTCCTTCATTTCTTTTTTGTAAACAAATGATTTGTTAACTTGCCTAAGAAGATATATCTGTGACCATTTTGCAGGACTTCTTTTAATTAAAAAGAGAAAAAAGCCCTCTGTCCCCTTTTAAGACACTTCTCGCACATCACTGTTTGGTGCTCAACTTAGCATGACTTCTACTTTATATATTTGGGTTGCTAAAGAGCAGAGTCACTGTTATCTGCCTAACTCGAAATCATGATTTTCCTCTGAACTGTTCTAATCTAGGGTTTGCCAGCAGATGGGCTTACACCTAAAATAAGACTAGCTTCTCGCCTACTGATTTTTCTGTTTAAATTCTTTTTTAGAGGGAGATGAAAGCCTCGGGGTTGAAATTTTCACTTTTTCCGTGATTACTTGTTACAGAAGGTTCCAGACTTGAGATTTGCAGCTGCAGAATATACACCTGCAAAGGCTGCAGTACCCAATCCCACTGTCCATGTCTCGTATTTGCGTAGGGTCTGGCGGTCCCAGGCACCCAGTGCTTCTCTCAGCACACCTGCTCATGAGGATTCTAGACCCCATTTTTTTCTTCAAGTGGGAGTCATACTCCTGCAATAAAGGTCTCTCTTTCGGACCGTCCATGTCTTTCAGGTTGTGTGTACATTCCCCTTTCCTCCTAAGACTAAGTTTTACCAATGAGGCAACTGTTCTTGTATTCACATTCCCTCCATATTAAATAAGAATACATTTGGAGTGCCAATATTTCTTGGTGTGAGGAGAGGAGAGTCCACAAGACTCATTTTACACCAGAGAAGATGCATCCAGTCAGTTGCTGAATTGTTGTTCGGTTTCCCTGATGCAGATATGCAACTTTGGGGTCCAACTGAGTTTCACAGAACAACAGAAAAAAGGTTGAGAGCTGCCACCTTCTTAGCTCTTCCCCCAGGCAGCTCTTGGCCTTTCTTCTAAATAAATGTTGATCAGATATTTTAACAGGACTGTTTGAAGAGGTGCCGAGTTATTAGTTTGTCCCAAGAACCCAGTGACTTGGTTCCCTTCCTTGGTGGTAATGGATAGCTCAGAACTCATCACCTCCTAAAACGAGCTTGTGTTGCTTTTTCCCCAATGCATTCCCTTATCGTTGCCAGCATGCAGACTCATCAGTCACTTCTTTGATGACATGTATCCTCCTAAGGTCTTCTCAAGTTGTCCTTCTTCTGACTTGGCATTTTAATTCAGAGAAAAATTTCACCGTAAACTCTCTCTTCCCAAATATGCTAAATAAAACTGAGCGGTGTGCACCATATGGGGTCCCCCCCCCATTTTACCTCCCCATTCGGGAAAGGGCCAGTTTTCTCTGGGTGGAAAGTTGTAAGCACATGGAATTCGTTACTAGAGGAGTTGGTTCGGGATGTTTCTGATCCTTAAGCCAGTTCCCTAACCATGACAAAACATTCCCCACAATCTCATCGTGACTCACTTTTATTTTAAAATAACCTCTGGTGTGGAACTTTGTCAAAGCTTTTCAAAAGGTTAGAGAAATTATGTCTGCATGCTTACTGACCCTCTCAGGGAATTTTAGTAGATTAAGCACATTCTCTTCTAACAGAAATCCCTGGCTATGTTTGCTGAATATCCCATGACTGCCCTGTAATTCGTGGACATGAATGCATCTAGATCTTCATGTGTGCCCATCATGAGGTTCGGCCCTACGAGAGGATAGAAAGGATACGAAGACATGAAATTATGAAGGCACAGTCTTTGGCATTAAACAGCTTACGGTTGAGTTAGAGAGGCTAAAATAAATCACAGAATCACTGGTAAAAACAAACAAACAAACAAACAAAAAAACAAAACCCGTAAGTGTGGTGCTATTATAAAAGGAGTTCAGAAAGTGAAGAAACAAGGGTCTTCCGAGGAAAGTAGGAGAATCTTTGCAGAAGAGAGAGCCCTTGAGTTGGGTCTTGAAACTTGAGTAGGCTTTATAGACAGAAAAAAGGGGGGAAAGGGGCTGCGTGGGCTTCCAGGCCTTTCAGAAACAAAAGAAGGGGAAACAGCATGAGCAGAGACTTAAAGGTAGTATCCTCTACTTAGAGTGGAGGAAACACGAGAAGGAGTCCGATAAGTTGAGAGAAACCAAATTAAGAAAGGCCTGGAGCACCTGGCCATAAGAATTAGAACCTGATATGTTAGGTGAGAGTTATTAACTGACCATAGTTAAGAACTTCATAGTGCAGAGAAAAGAATGTGTTTGGCAATGAGAGACAGTTTATTGAGGGGCTATCAAGGCAAGCCAAAATTGAGAACGAAAAAAATTTTTTATATCAGAATAGCGTAAACATGAATAAAGACAGAAATGAAGGTGCTCAAGGAGAAATGGAAGACGCAAGGAATGGAAATAATGGACATAAAGTTGTAAAGGAATTATTTCTGGTACCAAAATCCATGTTTGCTAGAGTTGTCATAGCAAAGTTGTATTGTCATAGCAAAGTGTCATAGCAAAGTGGTACAAACCTGGAGGGGGCTTAAAATAATGAATGTATTTTCTCACATTTCTGGTGGCTCAGAGTCCAGAATGAAAGTGCTGGCAGGGCCACACTCCCCGGCTCTAATGAGGAATCCTTCCTCGCCTCTTACAGCTGCTGTCCTGCCTTGATGTTCCTTGGTTTGTGGCCATATCGCTCCAAACTCAGCCTCCATCCCAAGTATACTTGCTGCCGGTTTGTCTGTGTCTGTGTCGTCACCGAGGCCCATACTAATCTAGTATGACTTCCTCTTAAGTCATCACATCGGCAAAGACCCTATTTCCAAACAAAGTCCCCTGCTGAGGTTCTATGTGGCATGAATTTGGGGGGAACACCATTCAACCAGCACACAGAGGGAAATCCAGGAAGCATGTAGGGGGGCTAGTCTTATAGGACCTCAAGGAGAGGAAAGCGTAGCGGTTGGTGGGGGGGGAGCAGTTCTCTCTGTCTCGTATTTGTGGCTGGGCCAAAAAATTAACTGACAACACAGATTAACAGAAGAAAAGCACCCAGATTGTCTTTAATATTTTTACATGTAACACAGGAGTCTTCAAGAAGAACATAAAGACTCACAGAAGACCTTAGTCCCCAAACCTACAGAACTATCAACTATTGTTTTATTTAAATCACTCTCACTTCATCCAGTGGATCTGATAACTTGGGGCGGAGGAGAGGAAGGAGGAAAATCCTCCTCTTTGAAATCACTGCTGCTGTCCAGCTCTCTGACTGTGAGTGAGGAGATGAGGGAGGTCAAGTCCTTGCCCAAGAACATGTTTTGTTCAAGCAGAGGCTGAGTGAGAACCGAGCCCATTCATGTCGGGAGCAGTGACCTTCCCTCCTCCTATGTGAGAGCCGGGCTTGGTGTGGCATCCTCGGTCCTCCTCAGTAAATGAGAGGCATTTTCCACAGCTACTTTCACAACATTTTGGGAACATTCAGGCAGCTGTCATTGGTATTGTAAAGGCTTCCACAGCAGTAAGGACACCAGGTCTCCTGATAGTATTGAATAAGGGGGCTAGAAGAGCTGGCTCACCCAAGTTTTCCTCATGATACATTTGAATATAAACTGTCTGGATCAGCCCTGCCGTTGGTTCCATTACTGAGACACAAGTGTAAAGCCACACCAAATAACTCAGTCACACTTGGATCCCTTTTGCCATCACGGTCTGTCAGATCTTTCCAAGGACCCAAAATCTGTCACCCTGGAAGGTGTCAGAATCAAACGTAAAACCCCCATGAGCTGTGCTCTTTATTGCAGGTATGTGGCATATCAGTAAAAAGTTGGTGTTTATTTTTAATCTGTGGATGAACTATGTCACGTGTAAGCACTGAGGACAGATGGAAATCCACCTGCCATTGAAATGGAGCATCGAGATCTCTTGCACCACGTTGAGCAGACATTTAGTTCACCTTAAAAAAGAGGCCACTCCCACTGCCTTCGGCCCCAGGGTTTTACATTCAACTTTCCTGGTGTCTCTAGGGGGTTTTCTATATAGTTATTTTTTTTTATATTAGTAGGTTTTGGTAAGAATATTTCTTTTCCGTTAATTCAGCGAATCCGGGACCCAAAGGAAAACCAGCAACAAAAGAAAAATGTGCAGCTAATGTTGAGGTAAGTCCTAAAGATACATTTGTATGGGTGCTTTTTGAGGGGGTGGGAAGGTGGTTCATTAATTCTGCCTTTAAGATAATTAATACTGTTTTTATTACTCGGTTCTTAAAAACTAGCCTATTCCATGGTTTATTCCAATTTACTAGGAGTGGATCTTGTGCTTAGAGGTTAGAGTGAAAGACCACCTGGATTTGAAATCCTCCTGTGTCACTTGTTAACTGTGACCTTCAGGAAACTAACTAACCTCTTTGCACCTCTGTTTCCTCATCTATAGATTCAGTGGTAACATCTAACTCATGGAATGTTGGCAAGGATTAAACTAAATGAGATAATTTAGATAAATCATTTAGCACAGCCATGCTTGGAACATTGAATTCACTCAGATACTTTTAATTTCATTATCATCATTAATATATTTTTTCATTATTATTCTCTGAGCTTTTTCTCCTGCCTTTATCTTTAAAAAACCTGTCTTTGCCCCAAAGTAATTTTTATGTCGATTCCAGCATATAGTATAATTAGTAAATAGTAGGGTATTAGTCAAAAGGCAAGTCCCTCATCTACCTTCATTTTGTGAGTAGAACATCCCATTTATTCAATGGCTATTCATAGAATTTTTATTAGGTACACAGCGATATCCATGTGTGTCCCAACTTAATATTATCTTTTCCCCATTTTCAGCTTACATCTTTTTAAAAGAATACCACGTATTTACAGGACTACTTCTAAAGGAACAGTGTAATATTGATGTAGTTAGTATATGGCTGTCTCACTTGTTTGACCTCAAATGTCTTTCTCAGGTTCAAGTGTGGTAAGGTACGGGTTGGTGAGCCTGGGCATCAAGAGCCTAGGAATCGGGTATTAGTTGTGTAACAAATAAACTACTCCTGTGATTGCCGGCAAGTCATTTCACCTCACTGGGCACTGATTTCTTGGCTCATGGAAAGACAGTTTCAAATAGCCTGATGATTTGTAATCATTCTGGTGAACAGGACTCATGAGTGGATCTAATGGTATCATCCGTCCCTCTATAAAAACATAAGCATACAAATGCATAATTAACATTCAATTTTAAAAAAAGGTCCTTGGCTCTCGGTGAAGCCCACCTGGGAAACTTGGAGGTCTCTGGGTCACAGATGCAGCATCCCTGGGCTGGAACAACGCTTTCTGTTTTCCTATTTTGAAATATTAAACCACAGCAGTAACATAGACCCTCTGCTCAGAAATAACAGGATTGAAGTCTCTTCCTGGGTACCATGTCATTTCATGCCTCCAGATAACTGGCCTTCTACCACTTTCTCTAATGGCAGCTTTTGCCGGAATACACTGCTAGGAATCCAGGATCTCAGGGAAAACATTTGCAATCAAAACCCCAGGGCAGATCTTGAGTAATCACTTGACATTAATTCCATGGAAACTAATTAAGAGACTTGCCCTAAGCACCACAGCTTTCCAGTCATTACCATGAGGAAAAATTGTGCTCATATTTTTGGGCCTCAATCTTCCACTCCAACTGTTTTCCCCAGAAATATCTGGCATGTCTTCCTATGTGAAGACAGAAGCAGAGGGAAAAGTCAAAGTCTTGCTGACCACCAACTATTTCCAAGTGGGGTAGGAAAGGTAGTGGGTAAAGAAGAACAGGTGTCCAAGAGACCAGACAACAAAGCAGAATATTCATGTTTTAAAATGATGCCATTGCAGATGATCCTTGTTTCACAGACCAATCCAATTGGCCTCAGAGATCAGAATGATCCAACCCCTCACACACCACACATGTTCTCTCTCTCTCTCTCACATCACACATACCTGCACACCTACATGAACATACACACACACACACACACACACACACAGATGATTGACAGTACCTGCACTCAAGCCAAAACCCCAGGTAAGAAAATAGCATAGGCAGAATTCTAAGATGATTGCCAATGACACTTGCCCTTATATAATCTCCTCCCTTCAAGTGTGGGCAGAATCTGAA
Source organism: Potos flavus (assembly GCA_028534135.1). Taxonomy (NCBI): domain Eukaryota; kingdom Metazoa; phylum Chordata; class Mammalia; order Carnivora; family Procyonidae; genus Potos; species Potos flavus. The sequence goes on from CM052895.1 coordinate 41,520,950, forward strand.
TATAATGGTACATCACTTCCATGATTATGTTACACTAATATGGCAAAAAGAATTTTGCAGCCATAATTAAGTTCCCAAATCAGTAGAGCCTAAGAGAGGGAGATTATTCAAGTGGGCGTGACCTGACCACAGAAGACCTTTAAATCTGGGTCTAAAGATCAAAGATAGAAAAACCAGAAATTGGAAGTGCCAGAGGATTTGATGTAATTTGACTGCTGGTTGAAGGTGGAGGGGGCCACTTGGCAAGGAATGTGGGTCGCTTGTAGAGGCTGAGAGCAGCCCCTAGCTGACGAGCAAAAAAAAAAAAAAAAAAAAAAAGGGAGTCTGAGTTCTATACATGCAAGGAACTGAATTCTACCAACAAGAATGAGTTCAGAGGTGGATTTTCCTCCAGTGTCTCTAGATGAGAACTCAGTCCAGACAATGCCTTGATTTCAGTCTTGTGATACCCCCTGAGCAGATAATCCAGTCATGCTGTGAAGGAGTGATGGCCTACAGAGCTGTGAGATAATTACTGGGTATTGTTTTAAGCTGCTAAACTTATTATTCATTACACAGCAACAGAAAACTAACGCAGGAGAAAAAGTAAAAAGATGTTCATATCTCTTAATAATTCTTAATAATCAGGCACATGGAAAAGAAGATTTTTCTCCTACCTCTTTAAAAGCAAAATTAATACACCTTCAGGATGTGCTTGATTTGCCTAAGCTATCAAATAGGGCTATTTTATACTCTCAACAAAGTATTTATTGGGTTTCAGGTGATATTTAGGAACTGCATATAGAGGTATGTGCAAAATTATTAGGATTTCAGTTTTTAATATTTTAAACCAGAGTAGATCATGAGAGAAGTAGAAGTGCAGGATTTAAGGTGACTTGGTTTAACACCCATGTCAATATCATAGTGTACATCTGCCTACACTTTAATACACACACATATATAAAATTTATTTTTATAGTATTTTTTATAATTTACTGGCTATGCGTGTGTTTCATAACTTTCATTTTATTACATGCAGCATCTCACAAATAATAGGATTTTTAACGTGGTTCTCTACTACCTCAGATGAACATTCAATTTTATACCAAATCTTGAGGTTATTTGGGGGTAAATATGTTTATTCATGAAATATTTTTGAGCATGTACTATGTGTCAGATACACTCTTAGGCCTTAAATATGTGAGGATCAAAAAGAAAAATTGTGACTTGAGTTCATAGTCTGCCGAGATCAATACACAACAATTACACATATTATTATACATCTGTAAATATACATTGATACAGATTTCACTCTCATTCAGAAGCAGAGCATCCCTATGAAACTTTCAGTAAGCACGACTGGCATAAAGTAGAGTCTCCTCTGCTTTTTGAGAGTATGCTCTTAAGCCACTCAGCTTTATGAAAAACATATGTTAGTACCTGTTTTCATTAACCAAAACAAATACAAAGAGGATTCTCAGTTTCAGGAAAAAAAGCCTTTACCATGCTAATGTAGGTCTTCCATAAAAGGTAAGCGGCATATGGCAAATTTTCAGAAAGTGAGGGATACCTGCCTATGTATGTATGGATACCTATGTATACACATATATGACTGTAAGGTCCTGTGTGATTCACTATGTGATTCTCTTTTTCTATTTAAGAACAAACTCTACCCCCTCTGGAATAGTGCTTTTGCATCACAAATAACATTTAAAGACAATTACTAGAGTTCACAGAGACTGGGGGGGGCGGGGGGGATGCATTACACGTGACTCCAGGCTGAAATCCCAATTCTCCGGCTGCGGGGGCTGACCAGGGTAGCAACGGCGGCAGCCAATGGCAGCCGGGCTGCTCCCTGGGTTCTAGCCAATAGCTGACTTCCCCACCCGCTCCCTGCAGGCCGGCGATTGGAGGAACATTGTATCACATGGTTGGATACCGAGACCATCTGCCATAGAGAGCGCAGGCAGCTGGGGGCTGGGAATAGAGCTCTCGGGGCGACAGGAAGAGCATCAGAGCCCCTGCCTCTGAAGACCTTCTTAGTCAGGCCTGGAAGCCATGCCCCAGACCACCGAGACCGGACAGCTTCTCTGAGACCACCGCAAGATGGAATCCACCGCTTCTTGACAGGTATGCTATTCTATTTACTGGCGCCGTCTTTTTAGTTAAAAGAATAATTTTCTGGTTTCATCTCAGGTGTTTTGGGATTTTTAGGTTTGTCCCCTTTGCAGAGGAAAAGTGAGTGCACCTGGGCTACAGGGTCTAGAATGTGTGACCTTGTAAGAACCTTGACAACTGTGAGGGGGTCAGAGTTGGAGCCCTGTGGTCTGCAGAGTTGGGTCGAGAGAAATTCACATGCGAACGTCAGGAGGGAGCCAGAGATTGTGTTTTACTGGAAAAAAAGAAAAAGAAAAAAAATGAGTAGGGCTGTGGCACAGAGACTAACTTGTGGGATTTACCAAAGCTTATTTCTCAGTATTACCAATTCAGTGAATGACCAGGGGGTCCATTTTTTAGTTCATTAAAAACTTAGATTTTCTCGAGATGTTATGGTAAATCATTTTTCATAAATGGTTGCAACAGCCTTTAAGGGTGTTTCTCAGCGTTTAGGTTTCTTTCTTTAGTAGAGGCAACTTGAAATTCACAAGAATTATCTCATTCCCCAAAGCATAAATCCAGGGTACCTAAAGTACAGAAACTTTAGCTGGTAACTAAAAATGAAGTTAAATGACTTTGGTAAAATTAATTGCAAACTAAAGAAAAACTTTGTTTATATATGGTTTTAAATTGTTCTACCTTTTTGTTTTCAGTATTCCTTCCACCTGCTACCAATAACATTTACCATTCTTTCTGGCAACCCAGGTGTGAATCCTCTTTCAATGATGACGGTTCCCTAACATGGTACAAACTCCCTCCTAGTAGGGAAGCTAAAAATACCAGCTGTCCAATTCCCAAGCAGGGCAGGCAACTAGGGTAGGGCAACATGATTTGGTATAAAACTTATATAAAGTGCTATAAACATTAAAGAAAGCTTACATTTTGTTATGGAAGAGTTTGGAATGCTGTTCCCTTAAGTCTTGTCATGGCTGGCTCCCTCTTGTTATCTGGAACTTAGAGATGTCTTCCCAAACCACCCAACCCACACCAGGCCACTCTGCACACCTGCAAAAGATTCTTCTGTCCATACTGCACCATAGTGTTAAAGGCAGGAGTTGATTCATCAGAAATTGTGGAATTGATTTCAATGTCTTTAAAATGCTTCTTTGAAAACAAATGAAAACTCAGAAGCTATTTTAAAATCCTATCCAATATAAATTGCCATAAACTTGAGAGTGTTTGAAAAGAATACACATTTTCAGAAAGTGGATATTTTGGGTATCTTTGGGAAAATCCATTTTCTGGCTGCCATTTGTTGACGGTGAACCAACATCTGGTTACTTGACCTACAGCTAAACAAGGGCAAGAGGCAGCAGGTAGAGCAGGGTGAAGGGACCAGGTTGTGAGCCTATTCTCGGCAGTCCTGAGGAGTTTGGACTTGATCCTGAGAACAACTGGGAATATTTGAAGGAGGTTAACCTGGTCTGATTGCTTTTAAGAAGATTTGGCTAGGGGCGCCTGGGTGGCTCCGTCGATTGAGCAACCATCTCTTGATTTCAGCTCAGGTCATGATCTTGGGGTCATGGGATGGAGCCCTGCACTGGGCTCCACTCTCAGGGTGTAGTCTGCTTGAGGAATCTCTGTCTCTCTCTGCCCCCGCCACACTGCTCATGTTCTCGCTCATGCTCTCTCTCTCTAATAAATAAGTAAATCTTAAAAAAAAAAAAAAAAGATGTAGCTGCATCTGGGTAAACTTAACAGTAGCATCTGATGGGGGAAGTACTGGGAAGATTGTAAATTCTGGTATCTCTTTGTTTATTTAACTTCCCTAGTTTTCCTGCAGTGATCATGCAGTACTAGGGGAGAGGGGGAGGGACAAAAGTTAAAACTAAGGGCCTCTCAAGTTTTCCTTGGGTTTTGTATTCATAGAAGTGACACCTGCAAGATAGCAGTTTGTATCTTTTTGTACTTATTTCTTCATACTCTTGCTCTATATTCAGCATGAAAGCTAAAGCTAATATTGCACTACACAAAGATAGCTTTTTGCATATTCCAGTAATTACGAATATTGCACTTGGCTGCTGAAATACTCCTTCCAATAACCGGCATTAATCACATGGCCAGGTCAGTAATTTTCAGTGTGTGTGAGAGCCTGGTTAACCGCTGTACCCGTATATCTCCAAGTGAGTTTCTTTGGTCTCCCAAAAATACTTGTACCTGGGATGCTTGTGAAAAATACAAATTCCTGGGTCCCCAGGCAGTCCTACTAAATCTGAATCTCTGGGCTTGAAGCTTTAGGGTCTGCATTTTAATGAGCCCTCCCTGTGACTGTTAAGCATACTAGTTAGGAACCACTGACTGAGTTAGTGCTTCCCTAATAAATCAGGTTGGGATCACCTTGGGATTCATTAAAAATATATCCATGGATAACTCCTAAAGATTCTGAATGTGTAGGTCTGACGTGGGTTCAGAATCAATATTTTAAGTGCGCAGATGAATCCAGTGGGAATCAGTGATTTCACCTGTGTGCTTGATAGCCTCATGAATTAGATCCAAAAGAAACGGCAGCATTTTCCACAGAGTCTCTTTTTTCTCTGGACACAATAACTGAGTGAACCACAGGTTATCTTACCCCTGAATTATTCACCAGTACAGGAGGCTTTGGTGTGACTCTACAAAACTTCATTGTCTGAATTTCAATTGAATATTTCAGTGCATGTGCTAAACATTTAAGGCAGTGGTTGAGAAGCTAGAATAATTAGGTGACCAATGTAGAGTTTTCAAAGACGGTCTGACATGCATTTTAATATTCTTGAAGGCTACAACCTAAATGTTATCTTCACTTGACAAAAAATAAATAAATAAACACACACACACACACACACACACACACACACACACACACACATCCACCCCTTTTTCCCTAAATGATAGCAGAAGTCAGTTACAACGAATAAAAGACTGAAATATGGTTTTTCTGATGTGGCAAGGTCCTAGTTGAACTAATGGCATTTCAGAGGTAGGTAGAAGTAGCCCTCTTCACAGCATTAACATGGAATGTCTGGTGAATTATTAGTGACCTGCATGAAAAATAGATGAAATCCTGGATGGCAGAGGAGAGCAAAAGCTTGAGAGACCCTGTAAACTGTTGAGAGCTTGGTGTCAGCTAAAGATAAAGAATTATCTTAGAGACCAATAAATATAACAATATGTTGTACTGTGCTTAGCACGTCTGGTACTCAAAACCAGGAATCAAAGACAAACTGAAATTGGAGTCAGCTGTCCTAGCTGGAAAAGTCACCTGAAAGGTGACTGCGAACTGCTTTTTTATGAAAAATCGAGCACCGTGTTAGATGTAATCACTAGCCTTCAGCTCAGGACAATGCGGTAATCGCCAGGGGTGAGAAGGGATTATCAGCTTTCAGGCTGCTAAGGAGTCAGGTGGCACCAACATTGTAAAGTGGCTCAATATTTGGACAATCGATTTTTTTCGCTCTTCCCTCAGTCTTCAAATGTTAAAGGGCCAGAGAAAAGGACAGGAAATGTATTGAAAGTTAAGAACAGCAGAAAAGAACAAGAGCAGAAGTCTGAGTTAGTTTTCTCAAGTTTATTGTGATGAAGAAACCAGATTTTATTTGCGAAGTCAGAATTTTAGAATCGGGTGGGCAAACTAAAACACCCTTAACGTAACTTGCTTCTAGACCTAAAAACAAGTGATCTGCTGAAGTGAAAGCATCGTTTGAAATAAGCTTAGTACTTAATTCTTAAATACGTGTTCTTTTGGAGCTGCTCCACTGATTATTTTCAGGGTTTCTTTGAGAGTCCATCTTTATAAAAAAAATTCAGCCATGTTTTTTCCTCCTCAAACTATGCTGTATACCTGAAACTATGGTGTTTTCTAAAGGTGTTGTCATATCAGGAAGAAGCACAGAAATTAAAAGCGAGAAACTCCCACGTTGTGTAAAATTCTTAACACCTTCTATAGAGGTACCTGGCACTGGGTCCATTTGCTGGCCTAAAGGAACAGACAGCCCAGGGAAGGGAAACAGACACCTAAATATTTAATAATTTTAACAAAATACGGTGTTAAAGTTATGTAAATAATGTGAAAAGAATTAAAAGTAAAACATCCTGAAAGAATAGAAATCAGTGTAATCTAGAAGATTTCATAGGCATATTTCTTTTTTTTTTTTTGATTGATTTTTTTTAGGGAGAGAAAGAGCGGGAGTGGGAGGGGTAGAGGGAGAGGGAGAGAGAATCCCAGCCAGACTCAGTGCTTGATCTCATGACCATGGGCTCACACCTGAACCGAAATCCAGAGTCAGTTTCTCAACCGACTGCACCACTCAGGGGCCCCCTTGTAGGCCTATTTTTTTTTTTTATTTTATTTATTTGACAGAGAGAGAGAGATCACAAGTAGGCAGAGAGGCAGAGGGGAAAGCAGGCTCCCCGCTGAGCAGAGAGCCCAATTCAAGGCTCGATCCCAGGACCCTGGGATCATGACCCGAGCTGAAGGCAGAGGCTTTAACCCACTGAGCCACCCAGGCACCCCCGTAGGCCTATTTCTAAAGCATGGTATTAGTAAATCGTTCATTGCTTTTATCCAAATCAAGAAGACAAAATAGGTGCTTTAAATGGTGAAAAGCAGGAGAGAGAAATTGGGGGTGGAGGGAGTTTTCATTTGACAGACTAATTTCTAGATTGGATTTTGGGGAAAAAAAAATAACTTGTGGTAGAAAGAATATATGAACAGCATAACACCTATAAGGGTCAGCAGAAATTCTGAAGGCTGCTAGAGAAACAGTGTTGATTAGCTCTACTCTTGAGTAGCTCACAGTCTGGAGAAAGACACAGGTAAATAGCAAACCATAATGTATAAGTGCTGTGATAGCTAAAGAATAGGAGGCTGTTTTTTCTTGAATCTGTATTGGCTCGCAGAGAGAAATCCTCTTGGAGAATAAAAAAAAAAAGTGCGATTCTAATTAGGAACAGAAGCCCAATCCCTGGAAATAGGAAACAGAAGAGAAAACAAATTCTTTCACTTGCTCTGAGTTGATGCAAATCTGGCAGGTGTGAATTTGCATACAAGTAACCCCTTCCGGTAGACACAGGTCAGCACCTGCATCCATAAACTCGGGTGGTTGGGCAGCATTTTTGAAAATGTAGCTACTAAATTAGTCTCCTGTTCCTACCCTCATGTTAATATGGCTTTATTTTCTCTTTAAAGAGAACCAGGAATTTAAAACCATTCAAGAGTCAATGAAAACCAAATGAAGTTAATTCCCTGCTCCAGTGCTTCTCCCACTCTGAGCATGAGTTTGTTAAAAGCAAATTTCTGGGACCATCCCACGTCTATAGACCTAAATAGGAACGGGGCCCAGAGGATCTGTATTTCCCCCCCCTTTTTTTTCGGGCACCCCAAAGGATTCTGGTAGAGGTAGGTTATAAACCTCACTTTGAGGAGCACTGCCTTAGATTATGCAAACACGTACATACTAGTCAGATAAAATCAGGTATTTTGATCCAAGAGTGATGATAAAATTTATCAGCCATGTTTTTTAAATGACTACAATCTTATAGTTATATAATTATATATGTTATTATATATTATATATAATATATAATATTATATATAACATATATATGGCCATTCATTCTTAAGCAGATTCAGATAGGGAGTTATGTAAATAGTGCCATTTTCCCCTTCATCCCCTTCCCACCATGACATTCACCGCTCTTAATAATTGAGTGAAGATCCTTCCAGACCTGTCTCTATACAATTACATAAGTATAAATGTGATACAGCTAAATTTTACTGTGTTTTAATTTGACCGAAACTAGGGTTTTTTTTCCACTTAATGTATAGAGAATTTCCAAGTTAGAATTAATAAACACATTTCATTTTTTATCTGTTCTTCAATATTTTAGTATAGGTAGGACATAATTTGCTTAATATTTTCCAACAGATCTACATTTATGTTATCCCTCCCCCTTATTTTGCTACTACAGAAAGTGTGTCGGTGAAATAGCTTTTTGTATCTTTCTTATGCATACATGCAAGAATTTGCTAGAGATAGCCACCTAGAAGTAGAATTTCTGAGTCAAAATGTATGCACATATCAAGTATTGCTTGTTTCAAACATTAGACTTTTACCACCACCTGATAAAAACTAAATAATATCCTTTTTTAAAAACCATCCTGATGACGTGGAAAATACCTTATTTTAATCTGTATTTCCCTAATCTTGACTAGATAGAGATTCTTTTGAGAAGTATATGGGTCATCTGTTATTTCTGTGAACTGACTACCCATGTCCTTTGTGTACCTTTCTATTGATCTGTTTCTGTTTTTTCCTGTTGATTTATAGACATTTAAAATAGTCCGTATGATAAGTCTACCTACAAAACAATGAGAAAAGTAGGAAGAAAACCAGGAATCACATAATAATATGATTGGGGCTCTCAATATGAAATCAGTATTGTAAACATTTTATGGGGTCTGTTTGTCTTATTTATATGCCTATTTCCATATAGAGCTGTTGTCTCTTTTCACGTAGCCCAATCTGACCATCGTTGTCTCTGTGAGGACCATTGCACTTACTGTTCCTCTTGTTTCTGGATGTCTGTGGGGAGTGATTGCTGGGATGAAGGAGGGAAAGCAGAGCAGAACCTGGGCAGGATTTTCAGCTGCAGCAACTTGGTGGTCAGGGGCACCAGTAACTGACATACAGGTTTGAGGAAAAGCCCCTTTGAGAGGCAAGGGGATCGTTGAGTTCGGTGTAGGGTATATTGAATTTTAGATTCCAACCAAACTTGTTAGTTACGATGACCAGTAGTAAGTAAGAAATGTGTCACTCACCGAACAATCTCATTATGGATGTCTGCTGCTCAAGGCTGACTTGTTCTAGTTTTGCTGTGTGGATCTGTGTTCTTTGCTTATGAGGTTGGAGCCTGGCTCAGAGAACATGACGTCAAGTTCCTAGAACCAGACTGAGTAGATCTTCGTTAGGTAAACTTGTTCTCAGTCCTGCACTATGATTGATCGACAATATTGTGTATGTTTTTAAAATAATCCTTTTGGGCAAAAATTCTTCCCAAGCTCAGTTTGCTCTCCGAGGCAGTGCGCAGGCTCATGGGGTCTTGGTCTGCTTCTGCTGTGGGGCACTGTGGCCAGGGCCAGTAAGGGCAGAAGGGCGTCCTATTCAGATGGTTGAGAAATAGATCTTGGATTCACGTATGGCTTTATGAGCAAGTGAGTATGTGGGCAAAGGGCCGTATTAATCGTTCTGATGAGTGTATAAGCCTCCTATTAGATGATATAGAAGAGATTGATTTTAAAAGTCAAGAAAACAACTGGGTGAAATCATCTAAAAGGAGATATGACTCTGCTCCAAGGTGTCTCCAACTAAAAATGATCAATGAAGTGAGAAATTCTTGAGAAGACAATATAGTTGCTTTTTTAGGTGTCATTTGTTGGGAGTATAGTTCTGAAGCACTTGTTCATATTGTTTTGATTACCTTTATGTTATTGCCAGATGAAAATAAATACTGTGGGATTGTTCTTATTTAAAAAAAATATATATTTTTAATGAAGTATATATATAGTAGCAGGGTTACTACCTATTTGTCCTAATTCACACAATTTCCAACAACTGGATAAACAGCCAGCAGTTTTCCTCCTTCAGGGTTTTTTACGTTTTATGAATGTGGACACTTTATAGTTGTTTATAGGATTTATTATTGACCTCTATTATTGAGTTATCAGCTTGATAGCTGCACTTGTTTTCCCATAACCTTGCAGACTTTACATTGAGACACTGAAGCTCAAAGTCTTTACCAGACTCTGTTAAATGTCTTTACCAGAATCACACAGCTGGTAAGTAAAAGCACCGGGACTGAAACAAAATGTAACTGGAGCAGGAGGGAGTGGTGTTCCTGCAGAATACTGTTGAAGCCAAAAGCTGAGGAAAGGGGTCTTGGCTGGAAATAACAGTTTTGAAAAACACTGTGCACTTGGAAGTTCTGGAGTTGCCTTGTGATGGGTGCAGTTGCAAAGGGCCCACACTTGCCTTCATGCTGTGCTGTCGCTGGCTTGAATATCTATTGAGCAAAGAACCCTGCATTCTCAGGTTATACTAGACCTCACAAATTAGTCAGCTAGCCCCGAGTAGATGAGATCGCTAAGACATGTGAATAAACTAGGAATAACAGTAGGGCAAGGGGCAGAGTCAGACAGACCTGACCTGGAAGCGTTGGCAGAGGTGGAGTTGTCCATGAAGAGGACCGTGAAATGATGAGAAAAGTAGGAAGGAAGCCGCTGGGGAGGGATGTGCTGGAGGAAGGGAGAGGAGTTCCCAGAGTGAACTGGATCTGCAGCGTCAGCGGTTGTAGAAGGCTCCAGGCAGCTGAAAACCCAAATGAGACCTTTTGTCTTTTGAGGGACCAGAAAGTGGGAAATGGTACTGCAGAGCCCAGGTACAGCCCAAGGGTAAGGAGGAGATCAAGAAGTGGAGCTGGTGTGGAGAGCTGATTCGAGGAGGCATTTGCCATGACGGGGAGGGGGCAGTTGGAGGGAGATGCGGTGTCAGTGGACAACAGTTTTATCATGAGAGAAATCAGACAGTAGTCGTGCGTGGAGGAAGAAGGGAGGGCGGGTTAGTAGTAGAAAGGAATATAATATTGAAGAGAACTTAGTCCGAAGTCACATATGAAAGGATAAGACAGGTGGTGGGCATGCAGTTGGAGAAGTCAGCCATATAAAGATGAAGGAAGGCGGGATGGGTGCGGATGGACAAGACAAGGAGGAAGGAAGGAAACTGGAGGGACTCTCCTGCTACATGATCTCTCTTCTGCCCAGTGATACGGGAGCAAGGTTCTGAGTGTGGAAATAGGAGGAGAAGGGATGGAGATCTCTTCCAATAGGAAAGGGAGCCACTCAGGCATGAGTCACAGAAAAGTCAGGCTTTAGGGCCACTGGCTTCCTCAAGTTCATGTCAGACAACATCTAGAATTTTCTTCAGTGGCTGTTTTGAATTTGAAAATAAGAGAGTCATTTTCACATTCCCGTTCAATCATTGCTATAGTTCGGCATTAGGTAGAAAGTAGCCTTTCTCCGGATTGGTTTTCTTGTAGTCTGGGTTTGAAAATTACGAGAAAGGTAAGACAGAAAGAACTAAAGTCTCTGCTTACATAGTGAGGATTCCAAGAAGTCTTGATATTTCAGATGCTCTAATTACACTAATCTTTAAGTGTATGTCATTTCTATACAAGCCTACTAGGCTCCAGGCATTTACATATGCACCGTGTCCTTGACCAAAAACAAACAAACAGTTAATAGTTGAAAGGGTGCTAAACTATAGGTTAACAAATGTCTTTGTAGCTTGGATGCCCTGAAGTGTGTTACATCATAATTTGATGCAAGGTACTCCAACTTAGTAAACAATATCTTGGACAGGAATGCAGCGGAATAAAATGCAGGAAGTCCGTGACTCCCCAGAAGTGCCATCTTTAAAGGAAAATTTCTTTTTAGTTTGGATGAGTGGTGACAGCAGCAGAAAGTTACCAGAATATTCAGCAGAAGTGCCCAGGAAAGAACCTTCTCTGTGCAGCTGCCTCCCTCGCCTCTATGTCATCAGGATCTGTCCCCACCCCCACCCTTACCCTGTATTCAAGGCCAGAGGTATCTGGCTCCTCCCACCAGTCCACACTGACCTGCCTGTCCTTGTCTCAGCTCTGGAAGCTTGCTGAGTCAGTGCCACAGGTTTCTCATGAGGTTTAGTAATTTAAAAGTGAGAAATTGCTCAGATTGCTGTAACACAGATTGAATCACAACTATGACCTCAGTCTTAGAGCAAGAGAAGATGTCTAGGTTTATATATGTAACTCTGTGTGCAAATATGTGTGTATATAGACACATGTATTCTCACACACGCACGTGCCATCAGCAGCTTATTTGAAATTGATTTCCCAAAGGGGTAATGAAAATTGGAAGCTTCATCAAAATAAGATGACATGAGTAGTTGCATGTTGCCAAAACCATTAAAATGAATGAGATAGTTATGCTCCTGGCACGGGGCCACCTTACTTAGGCTGCAGTGCTATCAGAGCCCTGCTGGTTAATCAGCAGCCCTCCAAGGACAGCTGTTATTTGGTCGGTAAATGCATTCTGCTTGGCACGTGTCCTCACGTTGTTGAATACTCGAACTGTCTTGTTTAGCAAAGCAGACGCAGAGGATTATATTCCGAGAACTTGACCAAAGACAAAGCTGACTCACATCGTTTTTCTTAAAAACCTTATTCACAGCATTTAAGCCACCCTTTTTTGCAGTCACATAATTTTTTTAAAAGGGTGTTTGAAACTTTCACATGTTCAGAGTGGTACACTCCTTGGGAAAACCATTTGTTGGTTCCTTAAAAACTTGAATGTACACCAACCACGCTAACTCAGCCATTCTTCCCCTACATGTTTATCCAAGAGAAATCAAAGCGCATGTGCATACAAAAACTCACACAGGACTGTTCATAGCAGCTTTATTTATGATTATAAACATCTCAACAACCCATATTTCCATTCACAGGTGAATGGATAAGCAAATTATGGTATATCCATGCAGTGGAACACTGCTTGGCAGTAAAAGGAATGAGCTGTTGATAAAATGCAATAACATGTAGGAATCTCGACATCATTATGTGGACCGAAAGAAGCCAGACAAAAGTGATCACAAGTGACAAAGCTAACTGGTTGTGTGAGAGCACAGTAAAACAATTGATTAACTTAATTGTGGTGCTGATTTCACAGGTGTACATGCATAGTGGAACTCAGCAAGTTATGTGTTGTGAGATAGGTGCTGTTTATTGCATTTTAAGTATAGCTCAAATCTATTCTTAATAGATTTGAAAAAACAAAACAAAAAACTGCAGAGTGTGTAGAAGAATGCAAAGGCGACAAGATTGGCCAGGATATCCCAATTCTCCCTGAGTTCATTAAGGAGATACTACATGGCTCACTGACATACTAGATTTTGAAAAAAATCACAAAGTATGTTTATTTTGCGTTAGTTACAAATCTCTCAACAACCTCCAAAGAAGGGTCTTCTCACCTCCTGCTCCTAGCCCCTCTTATTGGTTAAAAAGAATTATTTAACTGAGGGTATTTTGTTTGGTTCACTGTTAGGGATTTCAGCTTCTAGTACCTTTTCTTCATCTTCATTTAGTGTGGGAATTCTGATACTATGGGGGTAAAAAAATTTAAGAGGATAATTTGAAGATGAAATTGAAAGAGGGTAATTAACAGAGCAGGGAGTAGTAGACAGAAATTAGCGCTTGGAATGGGAAGTTCAATTGGGAAAGAAGAAAGGACACTATTATTACTATAATTAGTGCTATTATTATTATTATGGAAATTGGAGCAAAAGAATAGGGAAAGTGTTGGGGGAACTGTCAGGGAGTTGGAGCACCACTCACGAGATGATCTTCTGGGTTGTTGTTAGTGGAAAGTCTAGAGATTAAGATGGGGATTTGATGGGGCAACTAGGATTTGAGGAGAATAGAAAGTTTGGGAATAGTTGTACAATAAGTCAGTAGACACTTGACAAGAGGTAGGGAATTAAAAAAAATAAAAAAGTTTTGCTAAATAGCAAAGGTACAGCATCTGAACTCACCTCGCATAAGTTTTCGTGGAGCCTACCCAGCCTGCTTTTGTGAATTTTTCAACAATATTAGTGGTATTCAGTTAGAGGTATGATCAACCTTCATTTTTTATGGTGAAAAATTTAATATATTTAGAATTAGCCAACTGGACTGACATCCCAATTTTGTTGGCTACATAGAAAGCATCCTAGTCAGGAGCCGGTAGAACATATGTCTTCTTCTCTCCATCAGGCCCGTTCAGAGTGTTGACCTTGGCCTCGGCCTCCTCAGTGTCCTAGAATCTCTTGACAGGCTGCATGACCTTAGCCTGGACATCCAGAGTGAGCACAATTGTACTGTCTTCTGTCTCTGTGGCCTACATGATGGTCAAGGGGAATCTCTGGTCTTAGAGAGCTTGTTTCTCCCCTTCTTTCAAGCATCTTTGGGCAGCATGGGCTGCCAGAAAGGGGGTGATATATGGACTTCTTTTGGTGGTGTTGCTGCAGACCCCTTCCAGTGCTGCCTTCTTGGCCTTCAAACCTTTGCTTTGGCTTCAGCTTTGGGAGGAGCAGGGGGCATTGCATGGCCAACCTTCCGTGTTTGCTTTCAGCACCATCTCCATGGAAGGGCTCAGCGTTCATTTTTAGAGGCGGGGGAAAAATGTGTTCTCATCTTTGAAAAATATTTTGAAATCTGTTGCCAGGCAGGTAAACCATTACATTGAAAATAATTGAGTTATATTTTTTTAAAACTTCACAAATGATCAAATACATTCTGTAAGTGTATTGTGTCTTTCAAACATGAACTTGACTGTATGTGTTAGCAGAGGACTTTCACAACTAATGATAAATAAAGCTATTGTAGTCATGTTCACTAACATTTTACTGCCTGCTTACAGTAAATGTTACGCACTATGTAAAGGGCAGACGCTGCTTTAGGCACTTCTGAATATATTAACTTATTTAATGTTCGTAACAGTACAATTACATGCTTTACAAAGGAGAAAACTGCAAGAGAAAGGTTGGACATCTGCTGAATGACAAAGCTAAGATTCAGCAGTCTGGCTCCCAGGCCCAGTATCTGGCCTCCAGTGTGGTGCCTGCCATATTATGTCACATCGCAATTACATCAGACAAGCAGGGCTCATGGGAGTAACTTGCTGTTATCAGTAATATGCACCTCCAGTCCAGTGCATCAGCTGAAATTGAAACGTCATTAACCACTGTTTTTCCCTAAACAGGCCTGATACAGGTTAGCAGCCTTTAGAGGTGGTGGGGAAGAGAAGTCTAACATTCTTTCCTCTTCCCAAACTTACCCCTTATTCTGCCTCCCGTGTGTTGCTAGCTAGCTGTGGTTTCTGACCTCTGCCCCCCAAAAGAGGGGAGAAGAGCTAAAGTGGCAAGAAATGTCTTGCCTAACTAGCAACAGTATGACGGGGGTTAAAGACTGACTGTCTCTCAAAGGCACCATTTGTGGTTTTGTGCAGCCCCTCCCTTGCTATCAGATTTCCATTTGGAGTTTCCTGGAGTAATGCCAGTCCAACTGGTCATTGAGCTCCTTCCTCACTTTCTGAATATCTGACAGTTCACTCTTATTGGGATCTTGGACCCATGAAGATAGTTCTCTTGAACAAATCTTGTGATAACCCTACACAGACATGCTCTCCTATTGAACTCTATCTGATCCATAAGAAACACCCCACCATCATCATCTGCCCTGACCAATTCCAATGGTCCAGGCTTACCACTATGGCACCCCCTCCTTTTTTCAGCCCTCCCCTTTACATTTCCCTTAGGAAGTCAGGAGCTCCAGTCCCCTTAGAACTGTAAACTGGTGAGGACATATTTTTATTAGGCTCCTTAAATCCCTTATGTCTGGATTTAAGATGTAGGAGAAAGTAGCTCCCACCCATCCCCTTATATTTGGTGGGAAGGAGTCATGGCACATTTCCAGTTGTCTCCTAGAAATCCTGTGATCTTCAACCCCAGCTAGTTTATTTTTCAGTTAGCGTTAAGAGTTGGGAACGTAGATTTTCAATAAGAAAGTTCAGTAAGGTTCCTTGGTATAAGATTACTATACAGAACTCCATGGTGTTCTGACACAGTGTCAATAACCAAATAAAAGGTAGGAAAAACTCGTTCACAAAAGCACTAAAACTTAAAAGATACTCCAAAAAAAAAAATCTAACTTAAGATAGTTGTTGAGAAGGTTAAAATACTGTTGAAGAATGTAGTTACGGAGAATGTAGAATAAAATGGAGAATTATGCCATGTTTGTAGATAGAAAAGCACAATGTCATAAAGTCAGTTCCTCCCAAATTGTCAATTCAATAATATTCTGATAAAAAAAAACTGTAGTACGATGTTTTCCATTTGACAGTGAGTGCAGAATACACAAGAGAAAAGAGTAAAGAATACTAAATAATTCTGAAGGGGAAAAAAAAGGGTTGATCTGCAAGATTTTAAGACTTATTTTAAAGTTATGGTAAAGTAAAAGTGACATATTTGTGTAGGAATAGACGAACTAAGGAAAAAGCTCTGAGAGTCAAAAATAGACCCACGCATACATGAAAACTTGTTATAAAATGTGGCATTAAAAGTCTGTTGGAAAAGGATAAATCATTAAATAAACTTCAACAAGTGGATAAAAATAGATTCTAGCCTCAAAACAGTAACAGACGTAACTTCTGTGAAGATTAAAATTTGCATTAAAAGCAAAACTTGGGGAACACAATACCAAACTATCGTAATACTGGGGAAAGTGGAAGTATATAAGACACAAAAAACCCAAAACAAAAAGATGGAAAACTGACTGCCTTAAAATGCAAAATACCTGTCAAAAAAAAAGACCCCATAATCAATTTGAGCAAGCTATAAAGTGACAAAAGGTACTTGCATGCATTTTATAAGCCAAGGCTTATATCCACATGACCCAAAGAACTACCACATCATTAAAAAAAAAATAGAAAAATGCCAACAGCAATGTAAACATTAGGAAGGAGAGAAAATCTGAATGGCGGAGTAGCCTATAAAAAGAAGTTCAATTTCAGTCTTTGAGGTGATGGCAAGTGAAATAGATTCTGTTCTTTACTCTTCATGCAAGAAATAATTAAAAAGTCTTACAATATTGAGTACTGGAGAAGAAGAAAAACAGGAGCTTCTACTCACTGCTAGTGGGAGTACAGAATGATAAAAAGAATAGACTCATTTGTCTGTTTCATGTTTGCCTTAAAAAACAAAGGCAAGTAAGACAGAGTGTTGACATTGATGCAGTCTGGGTGGTGAATATATGAATTTTAATACTATCTAAATTTTAAATTCCTTGTTAACTTTTTATTTTGAAGTAGTCTGAGACATGTAAACATTGTTAAAATAGCATAAAGAATTTCCGTATGCCCTTTATTCACTTCCCACAGATGTTAGCATCTTACATAATCATAGTACAGTGATCAAAATCAGGCAGTGATCACTGTTATACTACTATTATTTAACCTATAGACCTTATTCGAATATATCTAAATTCTTTAATTTAAAAAATCTTATGATCCCATGGCTGATGTCATTCTAAATATGTACTGGATGTTAAATTTACAGAATGTCTCAGTCAAGTTATCAGCAAGGAGGAAAAGCATTCTGGACAAAACGTCCACCTGTGTTGATGTACTAAAGCGATGGGAAGTACCTTTTCCTTAACACATGCAGGAGAGATAAATGCACCAAACAAAATTTTATGAGAAACGTTTTAGATAATATGTCTTAGATTTTTTTTATTATGAAAATTAAACATACTCAAGGATAAAACATTTTTAAAATAACAATGGAACTTTAAAAATACATGCTTAGGGTGCCTGAGTGGCTCATCTGTTAGGCATCTGACTCTTGATCTCAGCTCCGGTTATGATCTCAGGGTCATGAGATCAAGCCCTGTGTCAGGGCTCTGTGCTCCTTGTGGAGTCAGCCTGAATTTCTCTGTCCCTTTGTCCTTCTGCGACCCCCTCCCCACTGGCATGTACTTTCAATCTCTCTCTCTCTCAAACAATTTTAAAAAATAAAACTATGTGCTTAGTTTACGAGTGTACAGAAGTGAGGCTTGAACAGTGCTTTTCAACAAAAGAGCTACTTGATTCACTCTCTCGTTTCCTCAACAAATAATTGACTAGCCCTTCCCTTCTCTCAGCCATTTTCTAAAAAGTTTTCACTGTTGGTACAAAATTATTGAGGTTCTTAATTAAGAGCAACTGGGATTTGGAATTTTCCTTCTTCGTAGGCTTTTACATAAGGATTAAAGAACTTTACATCTCACGTGGTTTAAGAGCCTAGAGACTAGATGGGGGATTAGATGCTTTTTGAAAAACACTTCAAGGCCTCTGACTCTGTGGTCAGATCCGAGGCTCAATGTCGGTGAAACACACCCACCTCTCTCTCCTGCGAGAACTCGATGTCAAGATAAGTAGGTGCTCCCAGGAAGACCAAAGCAGTGTTGTGCAAGTTTGCCACATCGTAAGAATCTCCTGAATTGTGTTAATAAGCCAGATCCCTGGCCTCTACCTTAGAATTTCCAGAGAAGGAGACTTTGAATTTGCATTTTTTACAAGTGTCTCCATTGAGCCTCAGAGGCAGGAAAATTGGGGAAACAGGAAAGGAAGCCACATCTGGCAGGTTTGTTGGCACCTGACCTGAGCCGATGAGGCAACTTTAGATGGTGTGTTTAAACCGTGTTGTAATATTGTCGGAGCCCTATCTAGAGCCCGTGGGCCACCTGTGTATTGTAGGGCTTGGGACCTGGGATGCCTGTCTGTGCAAGGGGGCTAAACAGTGGAAGATGTGGAGGAGAGGGCTATGAAGGCCGTATAGTCACCCTCCTCATCCAGGTGGCCCCATTCCATTCTATATTCGTTGCTTTTGGGCTCCCTGCAGTATTGACCCCCTTTCCAGGCCTTAAGCTTCCCATCTGGCTAAACCCCCTGGGGTACTGGGGAAGACGAGAAAAGGAAGTGCTTAGCTGAGCACGCTGTGTGTCAGAGTCACAACTGCTCTGTGTACTGTAGCTTTATGGAAAGGTGGTGTTAAAGGATCCTTCGTGTAACACCCGAGGCCAGTTACTAGCCTTCGGGGACCACGATTTGTGCCGGAAAGATGCCATAAGTTGGGAAAATTGCTCACATTATGGGCCTTCAAATCTCAGGGGGAAAAATAGCAAAGAGAGAGGGGTGGGAAACAACAACACAAAAGCAGACTGGCTGAGAGGCTGTTAATTTATCAATCTGCAAATCTGGGACCTGGCCAAACTTGGTAGCTGTCAAATCAAGTATGCACCCAAATTAAAAAGCTTTATCCAGCTAGTAATGATTCACCAGAGGGCCATTCTGGGAGTTCAACATATAAAAATTCATGTACGAAAGAAGCATAAAAGAGTCCAAGCAGGCATTTGATGCTACAGTTGGGGAAAAAAAAAGTCAACGTATCTAATTATTTTTCACATGGCTCTTATTTACAATATGCATCATAAAGTAAATTAAGGTATTTTAGTAATTGAGCACATTTTACAACAATTGTTAAAACTGGGGAGAATAAAATTGAGAATATGTTAATTAGCTAATCACGCTAATCGTGATATGTTTGCTGTCTCATTCAGAACTCAGAACAACCTCTTGAGATCTTAACTATTACCATGTCCATTTTGCAGATCAGAAAACTGGTGCCTGGAGATGCTCATTTATATCCCCAGGTGAACTGCTTTGCAAAGTCTGTAGAGTCAACCACTATGCTTTTCATCAAATCTACTTATTGCTAAATTTTCTGGACCAGTATCCCATTTCCTTAAGGTATTTGTCCATTTCTGTGTCTTGTACTGACATTCTGCCCCCTCCACACTCAGACTTATCCTGACAGTCACTATTTGGGACAGCCCTAACTCGGTAGCCGCTAACATTGTTATTTCAGTGCTTCTGTATTATGTCACCACCTTGAGTGGACCCCAAGATCCCTGGAGCTGAGATTATGTCCCCTAAGCTCATCCTCTTCTTCCTTGAGTCCTTCGCAGTAGCAGATACCTCTTAGACACTTGTTAAATACGTGTCCTATCAGTGGTGAGCATAGTACTTAAGTTATTATAGCTGAAAGAATGAAAAAAATTACTGCAGACATTTAAGAACCAACTGACTTATTTCGAGATTAAAGTATGTTCTCAGTGAGGATACTTTTCAACCTCAAGAGCTTATGATTCAAGATTACTAGGAGAAATGAATGAAAAAGCAATTACAATTATATGGCCCTTAGGTAATGGAATATACATTTTGTAAATCATTTCCTTGTCAGTCTCTGCTTAGTCAGCCTTGGTTTGCCAGCACTTACTGGCCATGTCTATTTGCTCTGTGGAGAAGCAACAATTTGAAAAATGAAGATTGATTAAGCTGCAGTATCCTCACGTATAGCTATTTATCATCACTAATTACGCTTCTGACTGTGTAAGTATTTCAGAGTAATTTATAGGAACAAAATTCATTAGTCACAAAAACCAGTGACAGATGTCCAGGATGGGGGGTTACAGCCGGCAGGTCTCACTGATCAGCATTTCCCTTCCTCAGTCTGCTGCTCAGTTTATGCCATGTCTTCATGATCTTCGATAAGCATGATTCGCAGGAAGTCTTGAGAGAGATCTGGAGGCAGTCTTCAAAGAATCACTGATAGCCCTCTACCATTCAGCTCCTTCAAGTTTAAAATAAAAGCTCAAGGGTAAATTTCGCCTTACTTTAGTTGCAAGAATTTCCTCCAAAGCACTTTCAATGAAATGGGTAGAAGTCCTTCAGCGAACTACCGAAGAGGGCAACCAGACTTCTTGTATCGTTAATGAGGTAGACAGTGAAAAAGTCTCCTTTAAGAGATGCTGTTTAATTTTTTAAGTTTTTATTTTAATTCCAGTTAGTTAATGCAATGTTTTATTAGTTTCAGGTGTATAATACAGTGATTCAATAATTCCGTACCTCGCTGGGTGCTCATCACTACAAGTGCGCTCCTTAATCCCCACATCTACTTCACCCATCCTCCCACCACCTTCTGGTACCCATCAGTTCTCTGTACTTCAGAGTCTTTTTCTCGGTTTGTCTCCCTCTCTCTGTTTTTCCCCTTTGCTCATTTGTTTCTTAGATTACACATATGAGTGAAATCATATGGTATATGTCTTTTTCTGACTGACTTATTTTGCTTAGCATTATACTCTCTTCATCCATGTCCTTGCAAATAGCAGGATTTCATTCTTTTTTATGGCTGAATATTGTGTATATATGCCTCATCTTCTTTATCCCTTCACCAGTTGATAGACAGGAGTTGCTGTTTAATCATTCTTAAACTGATTGTTTCTTGCTGTATCTTATATACTAAAAAATAGTCTTCCTTAGAATGTTAAAGATTTTTTTAAAGATTTTGTCTGTTTATTTGAGAGAGAAAGAGCATATACGGGGGAAGTAGCAGAGGGAGAGGGAGAAGCAGTCTCCCCGCTGAGTAGGAAGCCTGAATCGGGGCTTGACCAGGAGCCTGGGATCATGAGCTGAGCCAAAGGCAGACACTTAATCGACTGAGCCACCCAGGCGCCCCTTAAGCAGATGGTTTTTAAATAGATTATAAACCAGTCTGTTGCCGTTCACATCCCAACTTCATGAAGTCTACTTTGGTTCAAATTTTAGAAAGTGATGGCTTTCATGTTGTGTCGCCATTGTGTATGTTCGGTTTGCCACTTAATCCATCATTTTACCTAGATTGTAGTAAATTAAATCAACTCATTAGTCACTACTAATGAAGAAAGATGTCACAGGTTTGACCCACTAGAAAGTGCTGTGTGTGTGTGTGATATTTTTTCAAGAGTCTTGAATTTCCTTTATTGAACTGTATTTAAAGAAGCACAAAAATGCAGGAATTTAGTTTCATTTGTGAGAATGGTACACATGAAAATATATCTCCCCGAAAATATATCTCCCTGCTACAAGCAAGAATCATACCATTTTTTAAACTTGAGAATGGCATGCGGAAATTAGTGCAAGAACAACTAATCCCAGAGAAAATACCTCTGTAGGAACACTAGCTAGGTCAGTGTTTCCTTAATTATTCACTGCCAACTGTCAGTCTAATTGCAAATAATAAATTAGTCTTGCATGTTGAAGCTCTCTGTATATTTCTTTATTTCATGGCCTTTCCCAGCTCTGTATGATCTGGACTCAAGAATAGAAGCACAAGCAGTGGATGTCTTTTGAATCCACTCCTGCTGAAAATAGGATTTTCTTTTTATTTTTCCCCCTGTGTGTCCTTAGAAAAAAGGTGTTTGGGACGCCTGGGTGGCTCAGTTGGTTAAGCGGCTGCCTTCGGCTCAGGCCATGATCCGAGGGTCCTGGGATCGAGTCCCACATCGGGCTCCTTGCTCAGCGGGGAGCCTGCTTCTCCCTCTGCCTCTGCCTGCCTCTCTGCCTGCTTGTGATCTCTCTCTCACTCTCTCTCTGACAAATAAATAAATAAATTCTTTAAAAAAAATAAAAAGAAAAAAAGAAAAAAGGTGTTGGATAATAAAATGCTAAGAGAATTAGCTCAGCTAAGCTCTGTAGGTATAAACTCAATCAACAAATTTTACCGTGAGCAGGAAAATATTCATTATATTATGTAGAGAGTGTTATAAAACAGATAAAACATTTGGTGCACAAAGCAATAAGCAAGTCTTCTGGAGTTAAGTTGGGGCCTGCAAAATTCAAGATTGTAAATAATCTTTATATGAGGCTGTGCCTGAAAGAAGTGAGACCATTACAGTGTAGGATCTAGGTCATAGTAACGGAGCTGTAGATCTTTGGTTTCTGAGTCTTGGCTCCCAGTGGATACTTGGGGACGATCTAAAATGGCTCATTATCCTTGTCGACGCAAACTCTTTTGACAACGCTTTTTGGAATTCAGCTCCATGGTTAGTGAATCAGGGTCGTTGTTTGAATTTTCACCCAAATGGTTGGCCGTCCTTGAAACATGCCCATGGGCCAGAGATTGCCAACTCAATAACTCAGGAGCCAAGGAACTATAGTTGACCCTTGAACAACATGGAGGTTAGGAGTGCCAACTCCTGCACAGTTAAAAAACTGCCTATAACTTTGGATTTTACCAAAACTTAACTGTTAATAGCCTACTGTTGACCACAAGCCTTACCAATAACCTAAACAATTAACACATATTTTGTATGTTATATGTAAATACTATATTAATTTATGTATGTTATATATAAATATTACATTACGTAACATATAACTTATTTATACAAGTATATAAATATATTATGTATAAATATATGATACATATAAATAATAAATACATATATTTTAATACTTACATATAACATACATATAATACATGTGTAATACATGTTCTTGCAGTTCAAACCCATGTTGTTCAAGGGTCAAGTGTATTTCGCATGAGTGAAGTGGAACTTGGATAAACAACAGAGGGTGGTGAGGGACTGTGGCACTGGGCAAGTTCAGACCCCATCTAAAGGAGCAGCTACTGAGAAGGAATCCGGACCTAATGTTGTTAGCTCTGACTTTACTAGAAAAGCCAGAAACCTAGGACTTTTATGTAAAAATATTCTGAATTTTCACATAATGAACTAATTCAAACTTGTTACGGCACTATGGAGGGCAATGAGAAGACATCTCTTGATAAGAACTGCCTTTTGGCCCACATATTTTCAGGTTAAGGCTAGTTGGTGTGTGAATTATTAATTTTACATTGAGTCAAGGTGGCAAGAGCTTTAGGTGCATCAGTAGAAATCTGTCACTACTCTTGGGAAAGCACCTCTACTGCCCTCATGTAGCACATGAATGGTGGGCCCCAGAAGACTATTTGCATGGTCTAGTCCCCAAAACCTGGAAATGCGATCTTGCTTCAAAAAGGGTCTTGCAGATGTAATTTACATAGAGACCCTAAGATGATTACTCTGGATTAACCAGGTGGGCCCCAAATCCAATGCCAGGTGTCCTTTAAGGAGACAACAGAGGATATACGTGGAAAGAGAAGACCAGGTAAAGATGGAGACCGAGATTGGAGTTAGGCCGACATTAGTCATGGAACACCTGAAGCCACTAGAAGCTACAAGAGGAAATAAACAGCATCTTCCCTAGAGCTCTCAGAGGAAGCATGGTCCTGCTGACACCTTGACTTTGAACTTCTAGCCTCCACAACTAGGAGAATTACTTTCTGCTCCTTTAAGCCGCCAAGTTTTTGGTTATTAGTTACAACAGTCCTAGGAACCTAATTCAGGTCAGTGACCCCATCTTTGTAAACTGGGCCTCATACCATTACCTCTAACATCTCACATTTGAAGATTACTCTGAGGATGACTGATTTAGCAAGAATTTGTGCCAAAAATTCAACCCCTCCACTTACACTGTAGTTGTCATGACCTCAAAACTAAGCTAAAACGTTCATGTAACCCAAAGAGGAAATTAAACTTCAGAGAAAAATATGATTCAGGAGAGAGCTACATTGATAACCATACACGTTTGGGCCACCCACTGTACATAGGAAGATAGTATAGTGTTGAGCATTGAGTGTAATCACGCATTCTGACTGGTAATTGCTCTTGATTCCTTTGCTCCGAATTGAATGTGAGAGCTACAACCAAGGCATCCTCATGGGTCCATAGGCTGTGGAGGCCACAGTCATTTTGTAAATTTTAGATACTTACCTAAATGAGAGTTTAAAAACCAAAGTTGACATAGCAAATTACGTAGGGGAAAAATCCATTAGAGGCCACTGAGCATTAGGATTATTCAACTCATTTATCACCCTTGCTTCAGTAAGCATGTTGAATTCTCCGTGCTGTCCCCAACATGGTTTCCCCTAAAGCAATTGCGTGGATTTAGCTTCTCCAGCATTTCTTTATATCTGGAAGTAAGATGGGTAAGACTATCAGTCAGACAGGTACATGTGTCCTATTTCAGGAGCACATCTCTTCCCATATGCCTTGGTCTTTGATGTACTTTCTTATAAACCTTGTGGAACTGGAATCCACTTCTCCTTTAAATTTGTATGGTTCTTTGTACCTTTTTTTTTTTTTTTTTAAGATTTTATGTATTTATCTGAGAGAGAGAAAGAGAGAGACAGCATGAGTGGAGGGGGCAGAGGCAGAAGGAGAGGGAGAAGCAGACTCCTCGCCTGTCAGGGAGCTCGATGTGAGATTAGATCCCAGGATCCTGGGATCATGACCTGAGCTGAAGGCAGACGCTTAACCCACTGAGCCACCCAGGTGCCCCCTTTGTACCTTTTTTTAAGGCTTTATTTTTTTTTTCATTCAACCTTTGTCCATGCACTTATCTTTGTCAGGGGCCTATACCTTCTCTCAAAGAGCTTCCCATCTAATCGGAGAGACATGGAACAAAGAATCACAGACCCCAGAGGGTGAGAGTCAGAATAGAGATGTGTACACAGTACTAAGGAAGCAGAGAAGAAAGTGACGGGCTGACCTGGAGATAGTGTCTTAGAGGAGTAGTCCCTGGAGCCAGGTCTTAAAAGTATCCTTAAATGTGAGACAGCTCAGGGTATTAGGTACAGAGACATGGTGATGGGGGGTGGGGAGCACATGGCATGGTCAGGAAGTGGTGGGAATTCAAGATAGCTTGAGTTAGAGGCAGGTGCAGGGAGTGGGAAGGAGAAGCGAGTGGTTGTCTTCCTCCTCATGGTTTCTGCTTCCTTCTCTTGCACCCCATTTCTGACTTGGAGGCCTTCATTATCCTCTGCCTGGACCTCCACGCGAACCTGACCAAGCCTCAAGTCTCACTTTCCACAAGGACACCAGAGTGAGCTCTATAAAATGATAGATTGTACGACTGCAGTTGAAAATACGCTGGTCCAGTTCTAGTGCCCCAGGACCAAGGCCCAGTATGACCTGGCGCTGCTTACCCCCTCAGGCTTGTACATGTCTTCAGGACTGCTGTAGTGAAATACCACAGCCTGGATGGCTTCAACAGCAGAAGTCAATTTTCTTAGAGTTAGGGCGGCTGTAAGTCCAAGATCAAGGTGTCCTCAAGGTTTGTTTCTTCTGAGGCTTGCAGGGAAGGATCTGTTCCAGGCCTCTCTCCTTGGCTTGTACATGGCTGCTTTCTCCCTGAGTCCTAATCTCTTCTTGGAGGAGTAACAATCATGTTGGATTAGGGCTTACCCTAATGATCTCATTTTAACTTAATTACCTCTTCAAAGACTCTAACTCTAAATAAAGTTATACTCTGAGGTACTGAGGATTGGGACCTCAGTCTATAAATTTTTAGGTGGATGTAATTTGGCCCATAGCAGAGCTCATCTCCTATCATTGCCCACACTGCATATCATGAGTTAGGTCTTTGTCTTGAATTTTTTTTTTCTCTGCCTGGAATGCCCTTACCACATTTTTTGAGAGGCAGAGGAGTGTAATGGTTAACAGCATTGATTCCAGAACAAAAATCCGGTTTGAGATCCTGGCTCTGCCATTCCATTATTGTATGACTTTGAACTTATCACTTAACTTACCTAATCTCAGTTTTCTCATTTGTATAATGGGAACCATATCTCCTACCCAAAATTATAAAGATAAAATTAGTCAATATGTACAGAGCACTTAGAACAGTGCCCAGGATGTGGTAAATGCTGTAGAAGAGTTATCTTTTACAGTATTGTGCCCTGGTGAACTCCTATTCATCATGAAGGCTTGGGTCAAACATCACCTCTTCTGAGGAGCCTTCTCTGATCTCACACCTTGTTTCATGTTACCACAGAAACTTGATAGCAATTAATATACCATTCTGTGATTCTGAGGCCAGAGACCCCTCTCCTTAGAGCTCAAAGGCCCAGTCTCTAGAGTCAGACAGCCTGGGCCCACACCCAGCACCACAAATTACTAGCTATATAGTTTCAGCAGTTTTACCTAAGCACTCTGTTCCTTGGTTTCCTCAACTGTAGAATGGACATAATAATAATGGTTAACTCATTAGGATATTATGCAGACGAATTATATATGACACATAAAGTGTCTATCTGCTACAGATTAAGGACTGATGATCATCATTTATCTATTTTTATAAGTTTTGTGCATTTAGCATTCTACATCTAGCATTTAAAAGGTGAACAATAATGTTTAGTTTGAATATGATTGAAAAGACTTGAATAGGATTGAAATGGATTGAAGCTCAATTGCTTAGGCCTAGAAGTACTCCAAAAAAAAAAAAAAAAAAATGATGAGGGCCTCAACCAAGGCAACAGAAGCAGGATTGAGAGAGAGGAGAAAGCTGTAGTGAAGTTGAATGTAGTGAGTGGAGAGAGAGAATGAAAGAAGGAGAAGAGTCACAGTGACTCCAGCGATCCCAGTGACTTGGTGGGCAGTAGTGTCATTGCCCAACACAGGAAACATGGGAGGGCAAAGATAAGTAAGTCAGTTTCAGTTGTCTTGAGTTTTCAGTCCAGTGAGATGGCGAAGTATAAGATGTCTGCTGGGGATAAATGTCTGTACATGCAGAGCAAGACCATGCTCTTGTAGAATTGTTCCAGAGTCAGGAAGATTTTCTTTGGGTGAAGACACAAGGACAGGAAGCACAGTGAAGGCCATGGCTTTCTACTCCTTCTGTCATAACTGTCAATCTCATCTCCATTGCGAGTCTCGAACCTCTTCCTAAACAGGGTCAGGGATCCTCTACTACACATCAGCCCACACAGACGTAAAAAATCCTGTTTTCCTTCCTATCTACACCTCTTTCTCCTTCTGACTGTAGTAGGCCATCCATGCCTCCTAGAGTTGAATCCCTGCCAAAATACCAAGCTGGAAAGCCTGGGAGACATATGGCCTAAAACTGTCTATTAGAGTAATACTGATTTGGGCAGTACATTGGAAAAATTAAAATAAGTTTCTTTCTTTGGTGTCCTTTTATCTGGTCTCTTTTTAAGAAACAGAAGCTAAAATCTATTTCTAATCATCTGGCTTCAGGGAAACCATGACCAAAGGACTTGACAATGGGAAGAGTAGAGAAGTGACCAAAAACACATTATACAATAGAATATAACCTTGAAAGGAAATTCCATGGATGAAAGCTGGGTGGGAAATCTACAAGCAGATTCAGGATGTGGGTGTGTGTGTGTGTGTGTGTGTGTGTGTGTTTTAACCTCCCATTCATAACCTCTTTAAATCTGAGCGCTCCTCACTGACAGGATTTTCCCCCAGGACATGCCTCCTCAGTGATCCTCATCACCAGAGGCAAGGAGAAGTTGACAAAGACTGAGATCACGCCAGCATCTTCTCTTTCTCTCCAATTACTTTTTCAAAATCAGTATCCTATTATTGTTAACATTCAATACATACTTACTAGAAAACACACCAAAAAATAATATAAAATTTCTTAATATTCATAATCCCACACCCCTAGACGTAATCTGTGTTAGCATGTTGGTATACAGCCTTTGTTCTACTTATGGATATAGACTAAGATACACACTATAAATCTAGATCTGGATGAGAGGTGATATCTACAATGTTCATAGATACACTTAGGTTTACAAGTAGAGATAGAGCTATGTTTCTAGATGGAGATATCTGTCTGTTGGCAGGGCTCCCACACAGAGCTGCAGAGGTTGTTTAGGATGGTGGCACTTGATTAGATGGAGGGACATGTTTTGATTCATAATCTGCCTTTTTCCTTCAAATTAGGACATACCTTGTTTAATGCAAAATCCTTTTCTTCCTAAGGGTTTAGATTGGGTTGTTCCCTGCTGGTGCCATTCCAGCTCTGTTCTTCACAGCTATGGTTCTTCTTCAGCAATAACCTCTCATGTGAACCCAGCTTTTCTGTGGGTAACTGGATCCAGGGAGTTCTCAGATTTTCCTACCACAGAGAACTGGCTGCTCATATTATGTCTTGGCTGAAATGACTAGGCCTGCTCATTTCAAATCCATATATTGAGCCAGCAGCTACAGCTTTCCTTTATGTTCTGAGACTTAGGCATGATCCGTGATCATAATTCCCTATAGCCAAGATTCTTTCCAAAAATAGTGGCTGGAGGGGGTCTTTGATGACAAAAATAATAAATTATACATAACACTGTTGTCTTGAAAGCTAAGGGCATTGTAACCCTTGAAACTGCTTTATAAGTAGACGTTGTCATTATCCTCAGCTTACAGATGAGTAAGCCAAGCTCTAAAGAAGTATCTTATCTAAAGTTGAGTCAACCCTAAGATTGCCTGGTGATTAGCCTGAATCGTGCTACCCTGGTTCTATCTATAAGAGTTTCTCCTAAGGGATTTAGCAAACACCCGAGACATGTATTCTAAAGTACTAAACTCCTCTGGCCCAAGGTTTGTTTTTCTGGCTGAGAAAGCTGTATCAGCAGATGGGCAGGAGGATGTAGGTCCACCACTGAGCGATCATGTGTCCATCCTAAAACCTGGTGGCGTGGATCTACTAAACTTAGAATTAAATTCATCAATTAAATTCATTAAATTCATCTCCTCTGGATGCTCATGATTTGAAATCTGACTTAGTTTGAGAATATTTTGAATTGTATAAAAGAGTATAAAGCTGTATCTTATGGTTGGGGTAATCGTCTTTAGAGTGCTGAATGCCAGGCTTGGCAGTGGGCTGGCCAATGCTTTCCCTGAAGACTAGTTTCACTTGGAGCACTGTTTCCGCACAGACCATACTTCTAGGGAAGACTTAGTGATGACACTGAAAAACTTAACAACCAGACCTATTTATAAGTACAATTTACTATTGTCAAAATTGATGGATTTGAAGGGCTTCTTATATGTAGAGATAGTTTTCTCTTGTCGAGGATCTTCTGAAGGTCCATTTTAGTAACTTCCTTGAGCTTCTCTCCCCCTTTCCTATCAGCCTACTGTTGACAGACTTGATATTGTTACTGATTGTCTCGTGTATGGGGAAATGTGAACCTTGTTCTCTTAAATCCCGGTTAGATAATGACTAACAGGAAATTTAAAAAATTGTCAAGTAGAAATCTTGGGTAGGTTCACAATGGAGAATCCAAAAGAGAAAATGGTATAGAGTATTCAAGAACTTCACACATTTGTATCTCATCATAGACCTTCTCATGCCCCCACATTTGATAATAATGAGTACCTGGAGGAGGACCTAGATGCAGCTGTGAGATCCACTTATGAGAATAGATGTTGGGACCTCATTCCCTGAGCAGTGGTCTTACAGAAGTTGTGGAAGCCTAGACTCTAGCTGAGACATGGAACCTCTTTTCTCCCCACATTGTAATCCTATGGAACGTCTTAGGGTGTTATAGAGGGATAAGCTTTGTTCGGGAAGGGACATCTCTTCTACTGCTGTTGAACCTAAGGAGGTGTGGGGGCAGTGGGGAAGTAGATACTTCAAAAAAGGAGTCCTTGAGTTTTAGGGTTGTCCTACATGATGGCCTCGATTTTCCCTGTGAAAAAAGGGGGACAGAAGAGATAGGATAGCTTGAGAAGAATAGTGAAAGTCTGGCCCCTGTGGAGAATGAGAGAGGGATCAGACAAAAAAAATTTTTTTTTTAAGATTTTATTTATTTATTTGACAGAGAGAGAGAGATTACAAGTAGGCAGAGAGGCAGGCAGAGAGAGAGGGGGAAGCAGGCTCCCCGCTGAGCAGAGAGCCCAATGCGGGGCTCGATCCCAGGACCCTGCAATCATGACTTGAGCCGCAGGCAGAGGCTTTAACCCACTGAGCCACCCAGGCGCCCCCAGGCAAAATTTTTTAAAGGACACAGAGGACCCCAAAGACTAAGTGAGTTTGGAGATTCTTGAATGTATAGGGGCAGCAATGGGCAGCTGAGTGACAGATAAAAACAGGAGACAGCAGATGATTTTATTGATTCACGTTTCTTTATGTGCAGCGTTGGCCTACTTGCATAAGTTGCAGGGCTCAGGGTTGCCAGGAGGGTAGGTCTGGATGTGAAAAGGGCGAGTTCCTTGAGCACAGGGACAAAACTTCGTAAAGCTTCTAGACTCTGCCTCCAGGAAAGGGCCCTGTACTCACTAAATGCCAGTGAATCTCAGATTAGAAAGATGACTCCCCAGCTTCAAAAAAATCTACCTCTAACCAGCCAAACATTGAGAGGCAGCAAGTACTTCGTATTCCCAGGAGCACAGGCTTATTATCCAAGCACCCTCAGTGTTCACGCACACTTGAGATTATACAGTGCTTTTTTGGCCCGCAAATTAACGTATCATGTATTTTTTTAATGAGGGCAAATACTTGAATGATTTTATAAAAAAGAATAGAGAAAATCCCAGTTGGGAAGTATTTACTATATTGTAGGATAATATGTTCTGAATGCTGGAGAGTTCAAGTCCAGAAATGAGTAGTAGTGTGGTTTTGGTCCCATGCTACTGAGTGTTCTTAGCCAGTTTCTGAAATCATTAGAGGGTTGGGAATGCTTCAATTCAGTGAAGGGACATCATGACGAAAAGGCAGAATTCTTGTAAACACCAGAGGGACAGGCTTGGGCCGGGCCGGGCTAGGCCATCTTTCCTTTTGACGAGCTCTATGTTTAGAACTGGAGAAATCAGAGTCACATGGTAGGGGTGAGCCCTGAAGCAGTGTACCAAGATCTATGGCTTGACAATACATATTTTTTGGTGACCATGTGAGGATTAAATTAACATATTTAAAGTTCAAAAGGGAATAGAAATTCATTACTAGAATGGGAGAGGTCATTTTTTTCCTGGATGACTCCCAAACAGAAAATTGAGAACAGGATTCATTGCAGGAAGAACCCAAAGGGATTGTTTTTTTCTTCAAGGAGGCCAGCAGATGTTTTCATTCTTTTTAGAGCCAACTCTCGGTTAACCAGCACTCGGATTTTCAAGTTATTCGGTTTTGCTTTTCTTTTTCATGTCATCAGACCCGAAATGAGCCTTTCCTAGTTCATATTTGAGACATTTTACTGTTTGTTAGAATATCTACTACCAGTGGGATAGAGCAAAAAGCCAGGTAGTAATAATGTTTATTTTCCAATTTATCAGCATTTTGCTTTCCTTTAGTCTCCCCATTTTCCCTCCTTACTCTTAGACTGTTCATGCCAGCACATGGGTGGGTCCTGAGAGCTCTGTCACCCTCCCTGTCCTTCCCCCAAGACTCCCAGCCTTCACACACACCTTACAGCCACCCCCCCTTCACATGTTGTTACATAGGACAGTTAGAAGTTGAGAGGTAGGTTGCGGAATTTTCAAATGCTCGTTAACACTGTAGTAAATAATCCTTGGAGGCTTCATTCACTGAAATACTTTTATTTTAACCATTTTTTTAATGTAGCGTTGAAGATGGCATTGCCATTCATTTGTAGTACTAGACCAAAAGAGTTCCAAGATCATGGGCTCTTGGGACGGACATATCTTGTCATCCATATCTCCCGTTCCAAGAGAGAAGTAAAGAATGCATCGAATACTGTGCCAAGCCCTTTTACATCTTTATTTCATTTATTTTTCTCAAATTAATGTTGGGCTGTCACTATCTCCATTATACAGAGAAGAAATAAAAGTTTCAAGAGATTAATTAACTAGCCAGAGCTCCCAGAACTGGGAAGTACAGTTAGCCACCATTCAAATTCACATTGATCTGACATCCAAGTTCTGTTTGTACCAAATCTTTACCTCCTAATTCAAGAGAGGATGTATAATGACTTTAAATACAATCCATCCTAAGTTATTTTCAAGTATATTAGCATTTTTTCAGTGACCGTGGATTTTAGGGGTCATCCATGAGCCTATTTAGGGCTCCTGGCCAGTAATCTCAGTGATATCAAGTCAGAAGGAAACCTGCAATAAATACGAAAGAGTGAAATGTGTATGACTGTCTGAGCCATGTGGATATGATGCTATATCCAAGAGTGGAATGCATTGGTATTGTTGATGGCTAGAGTAGAATATTTATGACTGAGCATGGGATCACAGATATTGAGGGTAACAACTATAATGATCTCATGAAAAATTAGAGATGGAAGGAATGTTAAAAACCAAAAAGTTGATCCTATTATGCCAGTAAGGAAACTGGTGGCCAGATGGGTTGTGACTTGTGATGTGTACCAAAATACGTTCTGAATAATTAAGAGTTCAGTTGAGTGAGGAAGTCAAAGACAAAAGCGGTTAGATGAACTGCCCACAACTACAAAGCTAATTAAGCCTATTCATCCTGGTCTAGAACTCCTTGTGGTCTTAAGCATTTATTCCTTCATTTGGCTGTTAACTTGTTTAAGATACCAGTTGTTCAGTCCTTATCCTGCATCAGGAACTCTGATAAACAGCTTTTTAAAAAATTACCTCATTTAATCATTACTATAACTCTTTGAAGCAGGCTGCATTTTATTATAATTTTACACTGGAGGAATTCATTTCTTAAAGGGATTAGGTAACCTGCCCAAGATCAAACCAAATGACAAAGTTAGGGGCAAAGCCAGGTGCATTCACCCTATTCAGAGCTCTTAACTCTTGGAATATTCCAGAAAGAGATGAAGGGTGAGCTGTTATTACACAATCTTTTTCCAGAAGAATGGAGACCTAATGGTGTCAGTGATCTCCTCCAGATCCCACAGAAATTGAGAAAGCCAAAACTAGATTCAGGGTCTCACAGTCCTCCTCTCAGTGTCCTTTCTTCATGCCTTGAGCTAGAGGGACAAATGTTTATATCAAGACCTTAAAAATGTAACTCAAATATAGTAACTTTCTACTGACTACCTCTGCTTTCACCCCTTACACAACTCGAAATCACATCAGTCTATTCAGTAAGGCTCTCCAGAAGATGCAGCCTCACACCACAATGGTGAAAAATAGATATTTTACTGAAGGCTTTGAGAACTCATCACAGCTATCAGTAAACATCTTGGTTCTTCCTTGAAGGCTTTCTCTTGCCTCTAGCTGCTGATTCTTCTTTCTTTCTCATTCTTCACATCATCTCTACAAATCCCTTCCAGCAGAGCAGTTCCGCTCTAGCCCTCTGCCCTCCTACCCAGCATGGCAACATGAAGGCCTAGTAATGAGGGAAATGGTGCTAAGCCTGTCTCTTCGGAGGCTTAGTTCCTGCCACACAGAAGCGTTAGCTGGTGGAATCCACAGTTGCTGCAACAAAACCTTCCACAGGTCATCCCCTTTCTACTTCCCTTCCCTCTTCATGTTTTCCTTAGGGGCTGGGGAAGGGGGTTTAAGGAAATGATTCTGGATGAGGAATTTATACAGACTCCCTTTCTCCACCTGACACTGCTCCTACACGCACATGTGCACGCACACACACACCCATAAACTCCTTTCTTTATCTCCAGAAATATCTAGTCTTCAGAGAAATGTAACAGAATTTCTCCACCGTAACATTTTTTTGAAAGTTAGCTGAGCACAAATAAATAAAACTAACTTTAGGCAACTTTTAAAGTTATAAACTGGGGAACAAAACAAAACAAACATTTGTGCCAAAATGGAAAACTCCTTTCTAGACAACTCCTGGAACAAAAAGGAAATCAAATCAGAAACTGGAGAATGCCTAAGAAATGCTGATAATAAAACACTACATAGCAGAATCTGTGGATTAGAGCCAAAGCAATGCTGAAAAGAAATTTTGTATTTATGTTAATAACAAGGAATTAAGTGCTCGATTCAAAAAATTAGAGAATGAGCTACAAAGAAAACCCAAGAAGAGAGTAAAAAAAAATTATAAAACCAAAAGTACGATAAAACCAATATATTAATCCAAGAATAGCCACTTGGTGAAATGGGCCATTAGCTAATCTTATGAAGAACAAAATACAGCAAAAATACACTCAGTGGAAAGAAGAATGTAAAGCAAACAAACAAACAAACAAACAAAAACAAGATGGAATTGAGAGGGAGACAACCATAAGAGACTCTTAATCTCAGGAAACAAACTGAGGGTTGCTGGGGGTGGGGGGGTGGGAATAGGGTGGCTGGGTGAGGGACATTGGGGAGGGTATGTGCTATGGTGAGTGCTGTGAAATGTGTAAGCCGGATGATTCACAGACATGTACCCCTGAGGCAAATAATACATTATATGTTAATATAAATAAACAAACAAATAAGGGAAAGTAATCACAATGGCAAAAGAAATATAAACAATGATAAACTGAGCTCCAGACAAGTAAAATAAAAAATCTGGATGAAATGTATGATTTTCCAGAACTGACTCCATAAGAAAGAGGGAAAATAATCATACATATGAATTTCCAAAGACTAAAGGAGAAACCTGTCAAAGGGCCATTTCCTAAAATCTGTTGACTCGTGTGAAAAAAATTTTTTTTTCTGTTCAGTCGAGTTTAAATAACATTCGAGTTATCTGTTCCATAGTGGTTGGATAAAATTCAACTAGGAAACCTAATGTGGGCCTGATGACTTTTAGAGAGGAATTCTATGATAAAATACCATTACAAATAAGGGGGAGAAATGGAGACTATTTGAGTAATGGCATCAGGACAACTTGGAAAAAAAATTCATGCCTTGTTACATCAAAATATGTGAGAAATCAAAGATTTAAAAACAAATTAATATTAAAGTAAAATACAAAATGATTCTGTACTCTGAAATGTATGAAATATTTCCCTAAGTAGGACTCAAAGCCCCTGAAACTATTTTTAAAAATTAAAAAATTAGAATATGTAAGTCAAAATTTCCATATAAAAATACACCATAAACGAGATGAATAGAAAAATTAAGTGTGTAGAAATATTTATAAGACACATAAAAGACAAATGATTTATTTCCTTAATACTTAAGTCCTAAAAATCAAGTTTTTTAAAATTAAAATGCACGTTAGAAAACTATGCTAATCCAGCCCTAAACGAGAAACTCCAAGCAGCACTTCAACATGATTTCAACATGAGAAGTGATTCTCAGTCTCATAGGAGACATGCAAATTTAAGTTATCATGTTCTGGTTCCGCCTATCAGATCAGTTTGGTAACATGTGTTAGTGAGTGTTTGGGGAGATAAACATTGGGCCATTTATTTCTAAGTGGAATGTAAATGAGTGCAACTTTTTTGGGTTGCAATTCATTAGTAGCCAGCAAAAATTTACATGATCCTTTAACCCAGCAATCCATTCTAGATTATATTCAAACTTGTGCAAAATTGGTATTAACAGTTGATTGTGATAGGAATGGAATATCTTGAGAACAACCTAGATAGCCATCATTAGGGAAGTAGGTGGATAAAACATGGATTATCCAATTATGGAATATCATATAACATGTAAAAAGAATGAAGCAGCTCTTTCTGTCCAAAGTATAATGGATAAGTTCTGAAATACATTATTATATAGAAAACAGAGTAGAATAGGATGTGTAACATATTACACTTTTGTAGGATTTTTTTAAGCCCACAAATAAAAAAAAAAACTAGCACACTGAAACAGCATGGCTCATGGAGCAAAATCACAAAGCGACTTGATTTTGTGTCCCAATGACCCATTAGAATGTATTCAGTAGGGAAGGTCTCCTGCGTCTGGATGAAAATTCTGTTCCATGATTTTTCTGATCACTTGTGAATGATACAAAGTCTTGTATGACTTCATATCACCAGCTCAAAGTGAGTAATTAAAATGGCCAGCCCCGTGTCACAAAGCTACCAACTCATAGTTCCTATTGTACCTGTTCTCTCAAGTGAGACTGGCTCTCTCCAGGTCAGTTGTGCTTCTCCTTATTCCTGTTATTTCTAGCTATTCCAGGGTGAGGTGAGAGCGGTATGGGGAACATGAGAGTAAGAACTGGGCTCTACTGTGTAAAGATGGCTTTACATTCCTCAGGTCTGGTAGATGTTTGAAACTGACGTTTTTATTCAGGGATAGTGTGACCAACTTGTCCAAGTTAGCTAGACCTTCCCAGTTTTAACATGAAAGTCCATGTCTCTGAAATTTCCTCAATCTAGGTCAATTGGGGTAGTTGGTCAGGGGTCACTATTGTGACCTTTTAGTGGCATCCCTCTTAGCAGTGGGGGTATCTCACTTGCTTTCCTTTGATGTGTGAGGTAGTCTCCTTAGAGGATTGCCTGCTCTTCCTCCTGGAAAACATGTAGTCTAACTCTCGCTTTTAACTGCCAAGGTCTCTTGTCACCTAGATAGATTATTGTGCTTGAATTAACACACACTCGATGTTCCTCTCCATCCCCCCACCCCTCCCTGTCTCTGTGTCTCCTGTGTGGCCCACTTCTGATGCATAAGGATCACTCACACATTCTTTCTCTTGACAAATTCCAAGTGTGCAGACCCAAGTCACGTGACCCACCTCATAGGGCTCCACCTTCAGTAGCCAGCCCATCTGTCCTAGCTGGTTCTTATCTGAGACTGAGACACTGTTGCTGTTGTCAGTGTCTGTCAGTGGGTAGGGCCGCACGTCAAACTCGCAGAGTAGTTCCATGGAAGGTTCTCTCAAGGCCTGAGGTGGGTAGAACATGGGATACCCCACACTGCTCTCTCTGAAGACATTATCTTAACAGTGACAGACGAAGCTCACTTTCCTTTTTACCAGTAACCCACCATTTTATATCCTCAGCGTGGGTATGAAATTTAAGGGTCATGAAACTGGATTCTCAGTATTTCCTTTGAAGATATATAGTTTGGTGTGGCACTCAATTTGGTATCTGGCATTCTAATAACTATCATCTTAGGGTCTTGGCTGAAAGTACCATCTTAACATCCTAGTTCTCTGCTCTCATATGCATGGAATAGCCCTGGAAGGATATGTAAGAGATAGTCCTTGGCTTCAGGGTGAGGAAGTAGCTGGCAGAGAAGGAAACGAGACTTTTCACCATTTGCATGTCTATACCATTTGTACCATTTAAATGTATATACTCTGCATGTATTACTTAGATGCAGGCCTCATAACTAAAATTGACAAATTTTGAAATAACACAAAATCAGTAATAATGAATGGAAGTGGTTCTATGCAGGATTGGATGACTTAATAAACAGAATGGAAAGTACTGAAACAAGCCTTGTGCTCTACATGAACTTTATCAGGAAAGTGAACTTCAACTCAACAGGAAGGAAT
This sequence comes from Potos flavus, assembly GCA_028534135.1. Lineage (NCBI taxonomy): Eukaryota > Metazoa > Chordata > Mammalia > Carnivora > Procyonidae > Potos > Potos flavus. The sequence continues at coordinate 41,558,676 of CM052895.1, forward strand.
GGATTATTTGATTAATTGCGTCTCAGCAACAGGCCATTTGGAGAAGCAAAATTTGGTCTCTCATCTATCCCTAAATCCAAATCGGTTTCAAATAGATTAAAATTTTGAATGAAAGAAATGAAATCATGATAGTAACAGATATATTACAACTGAACAGTGTTATAATCTTGATATGGCAAAGGACATCAAGTACAATACAAGTAGAAAAGGAGAGGTTTGATAATTAACTAACATAAAAATTAAAACTTTCAAAATTTGCCCAAATATAAATAACAGAAGTTGTACATACCAAGAGAAAGAATCTAGAGGCCTAGGTAGCAGAATGTCAACAGAGTTTGGTTTTGTGGTAGGCTTGCACAGGTGATTATAGTTGTCCTCTTTTTCTTACTTCCTCGTTGTTGTTGTTTTGGAAATTAACATGTATTAATAATATCATAGCTTACATTTAAAATAATGCGTGATATGTTGGGACAGTGATAAGACTCCCTGTTGAAAGACCATTTTCCAGGAAAGCATAGGCTAAATATGTCTGTTGATGCGAAGGAAGTGCTTTATAGCAGATAGTTCATCCCAGGAGTCCTACTCAGAGTTGCTGTTGATTCCTCATCATGAGAAGGGCTGAAAATTGAATGCTTCAGTGCGCTTATTTACTTTGAGCTGACGTTAACAGAACACTATCCACAGTGGCATTTGAGACCGATTCCATTGACGAACATGAAATGGGAAGCCTTGGTATAATCAGTACGCAACCGAACGCTGTCACGAAGAGGCCGCGTGCTCTAATTTCTTTTCACACCCAGGTTAAATTTCTCTAATTCCAGCTGTGGAGAAAAGGGCAAGGCAGATATTTTTAGCCGGAAGGTTCAGGGATAGAGAAGTTATGGTGGCTCTACTTCAAAAAGTCAGCCTTTTCAATGGTCAGAAGTTTTAACAAATACTGTAATCCACAACAGAACAGCACACTGTGTGATGAAGTGTACTACTGAGGACCGCAGAACAGACAGGAAGATACCATTAGTAGTAGTAGTGTCAGCGACAGTCTCCGTGCCTGCCCTGTGCCCGGCACTGTGCTATATGTTGTATTATGCTACCTCTAGCGAGGAGTAGCTTCTCTTAAAATAAGCTGCTTTATGAATTATTCTCAAAAAGGTAATTTCATAAAAATTAAGACTTTTAAAACTTCTCCAGCTCATCACATTATCCTGACAATTATTGCTCTTCAGTATAAACATAAATAGCAATTAATAAAAGTTCTAGTACCTATTAAAATTTCCCTAAGGGGCGCCAGGGTGGTTCAGTTGGTTAAGCATCCAACCCTTCATTTCGGTTCAGGTCATGATCTCAGGATCGTGAGATCGAGCCCTGCATTGGGCTTCATACCGGGCATTAAGATTCTCTCCCCCCTCTGCCCCTCCCCCACTCCCTCTCTAACAAACACACAAACAAAAAATTTCCCTAAGGAAGTTTTGAGATATAAATGGACTGTTTTTTTGAGATATCTTTGGACTGTTTTTCCATAGTAAAAAAGAGTCTATAGCAGAGTAAAACTCTTCAATTTTCACAAGAGGCCAAGAAATGACAGTGACAATGATGACAAAGGCCCTTACTGTATGTCAAGCACTATTCCAAGTGCTTTACATATGTGGATTGTTTTAATCACAGAGTTGTGATGAGTTAGATGTATTCCCTATTTTTTTTTAATAAGATTTTTTTTTAAGTAATCTCTCACCCAGCGTGGGGCCTGAACTCACAACCCTGAGATCAAGAGTCGCATGTTCCACTGACTTAAGCCAGCCAGGTGCCCCATACATATTCCCTATTTTAAGGGAATGAAACTGAATCCTGAAGAAATCTTAAAACTTTTCCAAGATGACACAGTGCTGGTCACTGAACCCAGGCAGTCTGGTTCTAGAGCTCTTACATAGCACATTGTGCATTAGAGTCTGGCCTCCCTAGCCCAGATACCTTTGAGGAGGGCTGCTGGGGTCAAGGGCCCGTGGTATCAGACTGTAGAAATAGGTCTGCTTCCCTTTACTAGCAATTATCAGAGTGAATAACTGCAACAATTACTTGGGCAACATCAGCCCCGCACACTATTAGGGAATTAAACAAAAATGAGGGGCTTGCTAAGTCGCCAAGAGAATCGCTTGGGGTTTTCTTATGTGTTGCCCTAGAAGGGCACAGTCCCTTGGATACTCCCTTCCTTCTACTGTAGAAAGCCGGATTTTCATTTTCTGTCATTGTTCTTCCCCCATTCTTCTCCAGAAACACTGCTAAGTCCATGGAAAGTTGTGCCTTTGCAAGTCAAATGTGGTTTCAAATGCTGCGCCCTCCCCCCCCCAACTTAGAAGTTCTGAGACCTTAGGAAAGTAACAAAATCTCCGTGAGTCTCAGTTTTCTCATCTTCAGAGTGGGGATAATGCATACTTCTCAGGGTTGTCGAGAGAGCCACATGAGATGCCACGTCTGGTACAGCAGCCGTGCAATTGTAAGTGCTCCGTAATTGTTAGATGCTAGAGTTTTCATCACCACCTTCTTCAACATCTTCATCATAATTAGCCACCACCTGCTCTCTTGTCATCCTTTTTCAGCATTAAAAGTGATTTTCAATGCAGCTGTCATCCTTGCTTTTAATTTTTCGCTACGGACAATGAGATGTTGAGACACAAAACAAAGTATGCAGTTAGGCTATTGAATTTTCTATCTATAGCCCCCTGTAAATTTGAACCAACAGAAAGGATGGACAAGACAAGATGATAATGAGGAAAGCCCTTCCCACAGAGCATCTTTGTGGCCAAAACTCTTGCAATAAATGCAAAGCACATAAGACGGCATGTCCCCTTATGTCACAGCTGAAAACTGTAACATAAATATTTTTGTCAGTTGGCTTTATTCTACAGATGTTTTTGAGGATTTGTTGTTGAAACAGCCAATCCACTCCTGAATGAAAAACTTTTGGCAGTACTCAAAGTGTCAACTAATTAGATCCAAATTGCAGCTGAACATTTTGAAATGTATGCATCGCCCACGTGAATACGGAGTGAATTTATTATAAATAGAATTTCAATTGCTGTGAAAGAAGGACACTCGATGGCACGGAAGTAAACTAATTTGTGAGCGTTTATTAAACACCTTATTAAGATCTCCCCTAACAAGGGACAGTGTACAATGGAGTAAATGATGAGTAGTCCAGCAGTGTGCTCAGGAGAGGCTCTATGCACGGAAGTCAGAAAAACCACTAGAAGTTTGGTACCTAATAAACTGGATTCTAATCTCATTCCTTTACTGATTTTGTGAAGGTTAAAGGGTCACCTATCCCAGTCGTGTAAACTGGGCCCCCATCCATTGGGCCAAATTCTCCCTGCAAACATTTTTACAACTGAATTTGAATGACTTGAGGCGGTGCCAGTCATTCTCACATGAGGTAATGATTCCTCCAAGCTCAGTGGGCAAGCTCACACATTAGTATTATTACCTGTTCTGAAGATAATGAGTTAAATACAGCCTTGACTTAGCCTTTGGTAATCTTGGTTTCTGCCTTTGGATGAGATGAACTTTCAGTAACCCATTTGCCGAAGTATATCATGATAAGCATTAGACATTACAGAATTCTAGACTGATGGTTGACAAAAATAAAACAATTTAAGCAACCAAGTAGAAAAGTCTGTCTTCCCTTTATGTAAAGAAGAATGTCATAGCTTTTAGAACCATGCAGCAATGGACCTGCCTATTCTGTTCTTTATTGAGTGTCCCATCACTGGACATTCTCCAGCCAATGCCAGAAGACAATGAGCAAAGGATTAGAAGAGACTCTGACATAGACTGGTAGATATTTCAGTTTCCTTAAGCTGCTGTAACAAAGTACCACAGACGGAGTGGATTAAAATAAGAGAATTTTATTGTCTCACAGTTCCACAAGTCAGAAATCAAGATGGCAGCAGGGCCATGCTCTCTCTGAAGTGTCCAGGGAAGAATCATATCTTGCCTCTACATGGTTTATGGTGCTTGTCACAAATCCTAATCCTAATCCTTGCCTTGTAGCTGTGTCACCCTAATCTCTGCTCCTGTCTTCATGTGGACTTCTTCTGCATGTGACTGCACATCATCCTCTCCTTATGAGGATATCAGTCACTGAGTTTAGGGCCCACCCTAATCCAGTAGGACCCCTTTGGTTACATCTACAAAGACCCAATTTCCATATAAGGTCACATTCACAGGTACAGAGGGTAGGACTTCAACCAAGGGCTAGGGGTTTGGGGAGAGCCCACAGTTCAACCCACAATGCTAGGTATGACTAGTGGGCTGAAAGGAGGATCCTATCTACTGTGAGATTCTAGGAGCTGATAATTCTTACCTACCAAAATGATGATATTGTTTAGTCCAATAATTACTATCTCCCTTAGTACGAAACAGTATAATATTACGCTCTTGGGTTTTTGTGTTTTTTTTTTAATAAATGTCTTGTTGATTCTTTAAGTCTTATATTTATGAACAGTTGGGGAACCGTAGAATGTTGCCTTGAGTCAGAGAACAAGTTGTTAATTACTGTGTCTTTTTAAGTAACATTAAAGCTTATGGACCTCACTTTTGCTATGTGTTTAGAAATACAGATATACGTTACCAGATTTGAGTTATATGTTGAATGTGGGGTAGACTGGATGTTTAAGAATTAGAGTTTTAATGATAGACCAAAGGGCAAACATTGGCCCTTTATTTGCCTTTAGAAAATGAAAGACTGGTCTCACTGGTAAATCAGAAGACCGTTTCATGGCTTAGACCTGCTATCCTATGCTAATCTGTATGTAACTTGATGGATAAATGTGTTGTTTTAGATGCATACACTTAAGTGACTTAGCATCACTCTTTTGTTTCGACAGGCAGTTTTTATATTTATCTACTACACTTTGCTCTAGGGTTTCTCAACCTCAGTGCCACTACCATTTTGCACTTGATAATTATTTACTGTGGGAGCTGTATTGTGCATTGTAATATGTGTAGCAACATCCCTGGGCTCTATACGCTAGATGCCAGTAACAACTCCCTCTACCTACCCACCCTTCCCACACTTGCGCCCTCCCAGTGTGACAGGCAAAAATGTGTCCAGACATTTCAAGTGTCCCTGGAGGAGAGGGTGGTCAATATCACACCCAGTTGGGAATCCTTGCTTTGCCAAATTTTTTTAAATGCCGAGTCATCACTTCCGAATCTGTTTCCTCCATCGACCCAAACCTGTGACTCAACTTAAGATTGAGCCATGAATAGAAAGATCAGTTAAGGTTTGTTTAATTCTCATATTTTGAGTCTCAGGATCCCTCTTAAAAATTATTGACGAACTCCTTGAGCTTTTCTTTTGTTGAGTATAATTTATCAATATTTACTGCATGAGGAAAAAAAAGTATTCATTGAAGAACAATAATAAACTCCTTAGATGTTTATATAAATAGTGTATTTTATGGATATTAACTGTGTTTTTCCAAAAAAATTAAAGTCGCATTGTTAACATTGTTCTATTTCTTTGTCCTATTGATGTGTGTTGTCTAGGTTGAAGTATATAAAGAAAATTCCACACAGATAGGATGGGAAAATGTAAGAGTATTTTAATAGTCTTTTCAAGTCTTTCTGGATATTTTTCTTTCATATGTCCCCAAACTCACCAAGGAGTAGTTTCTTAAAGGTGACTTTGTAATGTTTAAATTATTTTGTCTACCTTTCATTTTGAATGGGTCTTTTGCCCATGCATCCGGTCGTTTGGAAAATACTGATTGTCTGAGTTATGTGATTCTTCTACAAATTTGACACTTTTTATCATCAATTTTATTGTTTTGATATAAAAAGTCAATGATTAACATAGCCACCAATCTCAAAGGCAATATCTTTAAGTATTAGGATGTTGTTAAGCTCACAGTGCTTTCTACAGTTCTGATTTCTACTCGAAAGCTTGAATTTTATCATTGGCAAGAAATACTGCCAGTTGTGTCCCTTGAAGTTGACAGACTCACTTCATTAATTTTTGGGAAAATGTCTGACAAATACTCAAGTATGAAAACAGTAATTTGTCAGTCATTCCTTTAAATAAAAAAGTGTTCTGTGAAAAATGGCTATTTGGCTTGCAACCCATACAATTGGGCACTTTTCCTCAAAACAACCATCCTGCTTCAGTATGCCACAAGAGAGTTTTATGTTCACTTCCTTTTTTGTCACACACAATATATTTTAAAGTTTACTTAATAGTTGAGATTTAATAAGAGTAATCATTTTGTTAGATAGTTTCATCAAAGACATTCTTTTTTTTTTTAAGATTTTTATTTATTTATTTGACAGAGCACAAGCAGAGGGAGCAGCAGGCAGGGGGAGAAGCAGGATCCCCACTGAGCAGGGAGCCCGATACGGGACTCGATCCCAGGACCCTGGGATCATGACCCAAGCCGAAGGCAGCTGCCTAATCGACTAAGCCACTCAGGCATCCCCATCAAAGACATTCTTAAGTAAACCTTTTTTCCCCCACTGTCAGTACCTGGTGATAGAGAAAGAAAATGTCTACTAGTGTCGTTTGGTGCCACTGTCTTGGTTCTTCCTAAAGCACCAACATGAATTATAACATTGGTGTAAATACCAACACAATGAAAAAGACTGATAATGTCTTGGAATTATTATAAAAATTTTTTGACCTTAGGGATCCCCAGAGACTCAGAGACTAACTTAAAAAAGTGCTAGTCTTTGAGGATCATTCCTATACTATTCCTTGCATAGTATAGAAAATATTTTCTGATAGACAAACATAATAGCAGATGAACTTCTTCAAACTAGAACTTAGTAGATCTCAAGAATTGCACATGGCATTCCAGGAATATTTTTTCCTCAGCCAGCAAAACTGTGGCAAACTATGGTGGTTCTGCTTAAAGCAATCTCAGAAGTTTGAAATGTTTCTAAACATTTTAGTTTCACTTGATAGAGCTGACATTTGTGAACTTTCCTATATCTCTTTTGAAATTACTTTCACATTTAGCCTAGATCCTCTCAAAGCCATGAATTTCAAGACCTTATGTGTCAGCACTACTTTCTGATTCTATTTTTTTTCCCTTAAAGGATAGCGTCCAGTTCCAAGGAATTTGGAAAAGAAGCATGCTTTCACTCAGTTTCCAACAAAGCTTTGTTTAGATTAGGCGCTCAAATATTTGTCAGCTATAAAATTTAATCGATTTATCTTGTATAGTCTTGATAGTTTTATGGTCTGGCGATGACTTTCAACCTTCATCCATTTAGACAGGAGAGAGCTATTTTTTTAGACCCCTGGAGTATTTGAAGGTAAAAGCAAGGCTCTCTGTTGAAAACCGTGATTAAGGTAGTTTCTTCATATTGAAAACTAACTCTGCTCCCTTCCCCAAGGCTTCTCCCTGGCACAGCCATGATAGTCAGAACTCTGGCTGCCAGTCTTATCCCCAATCTCCTACTGTCAGACGCCTGAATGATTCTGTCTGAGAAAACTGGTAAGACTTACATATAACTGCCCTTGGTTTTCCCCCCAAAACCACACGGTCAGCCATTTGACAAGCCCCACCCTATGTACTCAGGAGAAAAGGAAGATAGTATCCCACAGGAGAAGAAATGGGTAAGAATTTGTAGAATGTTACTAAGTGAATTCTCAGATAACAGCTCTTTAGTAGGCTAGAAAGAAGCAAGAATATAGAGTAGTCCAAGAGGGATGCCTCCAAGGGGGAGGAATGGAACATACAAATTACCCATTGAATTTCACCATGTTGAGAGGTATTCGAGAGACCTAAATGGAGAATTTGGGTATAAATTGTTGATAGGTAAGTAGAAACTATTCAAATATTAAAAAGGCAGTTAACTCCTAGAAAATTTAAAAGCTATGCAAGACACGAAATGTGTTCACACTGTGCCACGAGACTCAGGGAAGAACACTGTTCACATGGCCATAATAATTAAACGCTGTGCTTTGATTTAGCCAAAAATTGTTGAAGATTTATGTTGGGAAATGAGCGGGGGAGTGCTTATGCGTGCTTGAATCTTCAGGTGGTAGTTATAAAAGAGCAAAACTGTAGTAGAGAAAATCATGTCTAAATCAAGATTTAGCTTTATAAGTATGTTACTTCAAAAAAATGGAAGTTAAAACCAGAAAAACCTGAAAAATGTCGAAAGTAGTAGAACTCAGGAATGGACAGGGTTAAGAGAAAGTAACTGTTATTTTTCATTTTGAACCTTACAGAGTTATCAAAATTGTATACATATCTTATCTCAAATTATATTGATACTCAATCAAATTTCACCTCCTGTGTTAGGTGGGTAGTTCTGACTATATAGCAAGACTTGTGCCTAAGAGTATTACATCCCATATTTTTCTTGATTTCCTCCCATCAAAATCTATCTGTGGTTTGTCCTATTTTCTTAAAATTCTGAATTTATATACTTAATTGGATTAAGAATTTGACGTAACTTCCTTTTCCAACCTGATCTGCCGGCTACGCCCCACATGACATTTCTCTCTGGCGAAACTGATTGACTTCTGATCACTTGATAATACAATTCTACCGAAGTTAAAATACCCCCACCCCTCCAAGTCTTTGTCTTTCATGCTTCCAGTAATTACTCAGATCTTCACTCCTTATAGAATCTACTCCTGATCACTTTAGTTCATAATGATTTGATCCTTCTCACATACTATCTGGTTTCATTACTTTTATTTTTTTATTACAAAATGTATCTTAGATACAGAAAGTATGCATCATGTAGCTGTACAACTTAGAATAAAATAAGCATCCAACAACTCAACTCGCAGTTTAAGAAACAGAACGTTACTCTCCATGATTTCATCCCGCCCACCTCACACCACAGGGAAAATTGCCAGGTCTGTTATTGGGTTATTCATTTTCTTGCTGTATGGTTTTATTATAACTAGATATATCCCTATACGATATTTTGATTTTGTTTGACTTGAACTTTATGTAAATGAGATCCTACTTTATGTATTTTTCTTATATTTTCTCCTTGTGCTCATTATTTTTGAGAATTAGCTATGTTTTACATGTAGCCATACTTCATTCTTTGCCATCACTGAACAGTATTCAGTTGTCTCAACCTACTATGAGTTATTTATAGTTTCTGTTGCTGATTAAGAGAACAAGTTGTCAGTAATTTTCAGTAATAGCCAATGCTGCTGTGAATCTCTACATACCTGTCTCTTGGTGTTTATATGTAAGGCTTCTCTAGGGCAGTAGTGTACTGGAGTCCCTGAACCAGTAGCATCAGCAGCACTTGGAAACGCACTAGAAATACACATTCATGGGCCCCAGACCTACTTAATCAGAAACTAAAAGGGTGGGCCCAGGAATCTGCGTTTTAATACGCCCACCAAGTGATTCTGAGGCACACTCAAGGTCAAAGACCACAGATCTAGTGTGATAATAGATTTGTTAGCTTCTCTTTGTAGTTCTGTCTGTGTTTATGTGATACATTTTGAAGCTACATTATTGGGATATATGCAACTAGTATTCCAGTGTTTCCTCATTTCCATATAGCTGTTGAGAGGTCAACTAATTGTTCTTTTATACTAAACCTGTCTTCTGCTCAAACTGTTATTCATATTTTTAACTTTCACCATTTCTCTACAATGTGTTTAAATTTGGATTTCTGTTTAATTTGACTGGGATTTGTTCGGATGCCTGAATCTAAGAATTGGTCTTTTCATGGAGAAATTAATTCAATTCTACAGTGTTCCTGCGATTTAAAATGTGCTAGTTTCCTATTTTCTAACAGTCTGATTGGATTGGATCATCTCACCATGCTCATTATTTCTAGACTCCTTTTTTATATTTTCATTCCTTTCTAAGTCTTTTTTTTCTTTAACTTTATTTGTATCTGATAATGCCCAAATCTCCTGTCTTTGTGGGACTCTTTGTATGTTGTGTTGTTTTGCTGACTCTTACTCATGGTGTCTTGTGTGTCCATGTCAGTTTAACTGTGTGTGGGGGTGGGGTTGGGGGGGGATGATGATAGTTGAGGTTCCTTGGAACTTGGCCTGTAGGAATTCCTTTGAAGGCTGTGTTTAAAGAAGATCTGTGTTTACTTCTGCCATGCATTTGGGGACAGTATCAATTTGAGATCCTTGTAAATACTTTATAGACATGGGCAGTTATGGCCTCAAACCTATGGTTAGAAATTCTCCAAGGACACATTTTAAATTATTTTTCCCATCTTTATTATTTTTTTTATTTCATTACATTATTTGATAGTGCCATTACTGCAGGCCATTTTCTATCTTCTTTGAGAACATTTTTAAATAGAGACAAAAAAAAATGAAAGAAATAAATTGAGCATTTAAAAGCTAGTTAATTATAGCATTGGGTTATTTTTAAGTCAAACCGCCAGTATCTCAGGCAACACAATCCAAAGTTCTTTGCTTAAATAAGTTTCAGGGCATTGCCTAAAGGTAACAGAATGAACTAATTTTTTAAAAATTTTCTTTATTTATTTGTCAGCGAGAGAGTGTGTGTGTGCGCACAAGCAAGGGGAGCGGCAGGCAGAGGGAGAAGCAGCCCTCCCCACTGAGCAAGGTATCCGATGCGGGACTTGATCCCAGGACCCTGGGATCATGACCTGAGCCAAAGGCAGACGCTTAACCGACTAAGCCACCCAGGTGTCCCCAGAATGAATTAATTTTAAAGAATGCTTAAACAGCCTCAAAATATGAAGGAGTGAAACATACAAGTTCTGAGTCAATATTAAATATTTACATGGAAGTTAAGATTTTGAGACTTAGAAACTCAGACCTGGATTTATTTCTCAATGTGAATGGACAGAATGGCATAGTGTGAGCTCTGTATAAAAGACACTATAAAGTTCCAAAATATGCTACCTGAAAACCCGTAAGTATAGAACAGTGTATATAGTATGCTGCCCTCCATGTAAAAATAGAGAAAGGATATGAATTTGCTTGTGTGTGCATAAGAGCTCTATGGAAGGACAGTCAGGAAACCAAAAATATCAACTGCCTCTGGACATGGGAGTTGGACAGAGGTGATTAAGAGATTTTTCCATGAGTACCATTTTGAACCTTTTGAGTTTTGAGCTGTGAAAATATATTATGTATTCACATAAATAGATCTGTAGGTGCATGGATTGATCTAAAGATATGTAAAAAGACAAAGTGATATATTAACAAGAAAAATGATTTTAAAAATGTGATTATTTTAATAGATGCAGAAAAAGCATTTAAAAAACAACCCTCAACAAAATAGGTTTGGAGGGAACATACACCTCAACTCTAAGAAAAGCCATGTAGGAAAATCCATAGATAATATTATACTCAATGTTGAGAAATTATAAGCTTTCCCCCTAAGATCAGGAATAAGACACAGATATCCACTCTTACCACTTCTATTCAACGTAGTACTAGAAGTCCTAGCCATAGCAATCCAACAAAACATAAAAGGCATCCAAGTTAGTAAGGAAGAAGTAAAACTTTGTTTGCAGATGACATGATGCTGTATATAGAAATCCCTAGAGACTCTACCAAAAAACTACTAGGATGATAAATGAATTTAATGAGACCACAGGATATAAAATCAATATACAGAAATCCACATTTATATACACTAATAATAAAGAAGCAGAAAGAGAAATTAAGAAAGTTCCATTTATAGTTGCACCAGAACCAGTAAAATACCTAGGAATAAACTTAACCAAGGAGATGAAAGACCTGTACTACGAAAACTATAAAACATTGGTGAAAGAAATTGAAGATGACACTTAAAATTGAAGAGACTTGATGTTCATGGATTGGAAGAACAAATACTGTTAAAATGTCCATACTACCCAGAGCCATCTAGATATAATGCAATCCCTGTCAAAATACCAACAGGATTTTTCACAGAAATAAAACAATCCTAACATTTGTATGGAACCACAAAAGACCCTAAATAGCCAAAGCAATCTTGAAAAATAAGAACAAACTGGAGATACCATAATCTGAGATTTCAAGATATACTCCAAAGCTATAGTAATCAAAACAGTATGGTACTGGCAAAAAAAAAAAAGAGACCCATAGATCGATGAAGCAGTATAGAGAGCCCAGAAATAAATCCATGATGGGATGGGCAATTAGTCTTTGACAAAAGAGGCAAGATTATGCAATTGGAAAAAGAGTCTCTTTAACAAATGGTATTGGGGAAACCAGACAGCAACATGCAAAAGAATGAAACTGGACCACTTTCTGATATACCATACACAAAAATAAATCCAAAATGGATGAAAGACCTAAATGTGAAACCTGAAACTATAAAAATCCTAGAAGAGCATACAGACAGTAATTTCTTGGTCATCGGCCATAGCTACCCTTTTCTAGATATATCTCCTGAGGCAAGAGAAACAAAAGCAAAAATAAACTATTGGGACTATGTCAAAATGAAAAGCTATTGTACAGCAAATGAAACCGTCAGCAAAACCAGGGGACTACCTACTGAATGGGAGAAGGTATTTGTAAGTAATATTATAGATAAAGGTTAGTTTCCAATATATATAAAGAACTTACACAACTCATTACCAAAACAAATAATCTAAGAATGGACAGCACACATGAACAGACATTTCTCCAAAGAAGATAGATGGCCAATGGACACATGAAAAGATGCTCAGTATCACTTATCATCAAGGAAATGCAAATCAAAACCACAATGAGATACGACACCTACTTGTCAGAATGGCTAAAATAAAAAAACACAAGAAACAGCAAGTGTGGGCAAGGATGTGGAGAAAAACGAACCCTCGTGCTCCGTTGGTAGGAATGCAAAGTGGTGGAACCACTGTGGAAAACAGTATGGAGGTTCCTCAGAAAATTAAAAATAGAACCACCCTATAATCCAGTAATTCTGCTGCCAGGTATTTACCCAAAGAAGATGAAAACACTAACATGAAAAGATAGATGCTCCACTCTGATTATAGCAGCGTTATTCGCAATAGGCAAGATATGGAAGCAGCCCAAGTGTCCATTGATTGATGACTGGATAAGTAGTGGAATATATATATACACACACATATATAATATGTACATATAATTATAATTGTATATATATATTTATATACATACACACACACAATGGAATTGTACTCATCCATAAAAACAGTGAAACCTTGCCATTTGCAGCAACATAGGTATACCTAGAGTATAATGCCCTGCAAAATAAGTCAGAGAAAGACAGATACCATACAATTTCACTCCTGTGTGAAATTGAGAAACAAATGAGCAAAGAAAAAAAGAGACAAATCAAGAAACAGACTCTTAGCACTAGACAACAAACTGACGGTTACCAGAGAAGAGGTGGGTTTGGGGGGGTGGGGGAGAGGGTGAAATAGGTGAAGGAGATTAACAGTACACTTATCCTGATGAGCACTGAATAGTGTATAGAATTGTTGAATCAGTATGTTGTACACCTGAACATAATATACACTATATTGGGATTAAAAACGAATAAATAAAATGTTTTAAAAAGGTAAAAGACAGCGAGGAAATGAAGAAGGCAGTGAATGTCTTCTGACTGGATGCACCCTGGACTAGTGCCATGGCTTTGTCTATAAAATGTAGGGAATGGCACCTACTTCGCTGGGTTGTGGAGAGGGTTAAGTAAGTTTAGATAAGCAGGCAGAACAAAATTTGGCTCACAGTAACTAACACAGAAACTATTAGTGTCCTTATTGTATTTACTGTAAATTTTATAACCTTCAACCTGGGCTCTGTGGTGGTCGTCGTCTTGAACCTCTAAATAAAGTCTCCTACTTACCTTCTGTGTGGTACTGTGCAGGATTTTAAACTTCTGTCGCCCTCACTTTCTGTAATGGTAAAATGTGAATAATGAATAATAGTAGTATGACAGTAATAATGAACTCAAAAAGTTCTCTGACTTAATATTTGTTATTAGGAAATTATTCATTTTTTAGGTGTGATATTAGTGTCCGTGTGATAGTGGTATTATTTATTTTTAAGGAGTCCTTATATTTTATAAATACATACTAAAATAGTCAAAAATATCTGAGATTGGCTTCAAAGTAACAGAAGAATGTGTGGCAGTATGGATAAAACAAGAGTGGCCTTGAGTTGATGACTGCAATAGTTGAGTGATAAACACATGGGCTCATCAGACTGTTCTGTTTTGTGAATGTTTAAAGTTTTCCCTAATGAAAAGTTTTCCTAAGAGACGATCATTAACTGAGCAAATACATCGCAATAGTAGCAGTATGCGGTAATGACTCGATAAATGGCCACTACTAGTGAGCTGTAAACTGATGGTTTGCATCAGTTGAGCATCCTATTTATTTTTATTAACCTCAGTACTATGGTCAGGAACAAAAGCCTACAGCAAGGCAATGGATTAATTGATACATATGAAGAAAACAACACCTTTTTTTTTTTTTTTTTTTTACTTCCCCTGGTGAAGATCCCAACTTTTTGATATTTGGGTTAACACTCCCACCCCTACGACAGAGGTCTGCAGCATCCTGATACATAACATTCACAGCTCTCAGCCAATAAAAAGCTGGCAGGGTTTTTTAGAATGGTCGTTAGACCCTGAAACACGGTAGGATTCTCTCTGTCTGCTGTTGGATGGCAGCAGACATTTTACCTTCTTTCCAGGCTTCAGTTTTGCGCTTACATAGTACCAAATAGGGCAGGTGTTTGCTTTTTTTCAAGCAAACATACCTTTACAATCATATATGTAATTTTCAGTCATTTAACCCGGAAGAAGGGAATGTGAATTTCAGTAACTAATCTGTGCTCAGTTTTAACTTGGACACTCATTAAGTATTGGAGGAGTAGGGATTTGGGAATACTTCCTTAAAAGTTTCCCCCTTAACTTATTTTTACCCTTCCCACCTCGGTCTCCATGGAAATGGGGCCAGAGGCCATGGGTAGCTCTAGCTCGCTGGGAGCCAGCAGCTGAGAAAGAGAATTCTCACTTACAGTTTTCAGCTGAAAGCTATAAACTCCTTTACAAAGACCAGCTGAGTCTTCTGGCCACTATGGTCTCTGGTTTTTTACACTGATAAATAAGGTGCCCCCTTTTTTTTTTTTCTTTGCTACGTGGAGGAGTAGTAAAAACCATTTTTTCATATATACTTGAATTCTTTTGTGCAATAAGTCAAGTATAGAGACATTTCGTAAGAAATTATTTTCAACTTAAAATTTTTAAATGATAGTGTACATTTGGAGTTAAGCAATTATTACTAAGCTTAATCTCTGTCCTTTCAAACTTCTGACAGTACCGGATATTTGAAGAAAAACATATGTGAACTTATTCATTCCATGTTACCAGTTGTAAATGATTCCATCTAATGGAATAAAACTGTAGCACAATTCAAAATTGTTTGAATAAAAAGAAAACTCTCAAGACTATGGGCAATCAGTACCCATCCACAAAAAGCTTTGTGAATTAAAATATAATTTATTATTGGTTCCTTGTTTTTCTTGAGCTTTTAGTATTATTTCATCTTACTTGAATTGTAAGTATTAAGTTTACGTTCTTAAATCATTTGAAAATATCTGAGAAGCCTGAATACTCAAAGATGGCAAATATTTTAAGTTATTTTTATATATATGATAAATGACTATTTTATTCATTATCAGCTAAGTAATCATTGAAACCATACGAAATGTAAATACAGTTTCGAAAAAAGCCCCTAGAAGGTCCTTATTAAATTTGGACCAAAGAGTCTATGCTTCAAGCCATTTTTTTCTTTTTTTTTAATATCCTTTTTCTCTTCATGCCACACATCTTTGTCTCAAAGTTTATACGCTCAGCCTGATTTCCAAGCACTCTTGCAGAATTTCATCATGATCGTTACATAAAACATTCAGTGATTACTCTTTATCATCAATCACACAACAGCTCCGAATTTTCCAGAATTGAGTTCAAGTAAACATCAGAACCACAGCACCTCTCTTGGGGGCTTTAATAGTTTTTTCTTTCCTTCTCTGTCTTTCTTTTTCTCCCTCTCTCCGAATTCTGTGGCCAGCAGGGTAAGCAAGTCACATTTATTCCTTGGCGTTGGCTTTGTCTCTTGGCCTCTTGCGTGTCTGTGCTGCGCCCTGTCTGTCCTGGGCTGAGCCCTTCTTCCACTTTCCTTTGCTCTCAGAGTGAACCAGAACATCATGTTCTGAAGCTGCCCCAGCACACATGCTTCATCATGCCTGCCAAGTTCGCAGCTGACCAATTGGCCTACTTGAGAGGGCTTACCTTTAGAAAATTTACAACCCTCTATTTCCAACTCCTGATCACCCCTCCACCCTTCCCCCCAAAAAGGGTGTGCCAAGTGCACTGATAAATCAAGAGTCCTTTGGTTTTGTTGCTGCAAAATGGGGAGTCATTTCTTTTCCCCTCCTTGGCTCTCAGCCTTGCCATTCCCTCCTGAATTGATGGAAAATAGCAGTTGATGTGTCGTTACAAAGACATCTAGAGTGAGCGCCTCTGTATTAATAATTTTAAAAGAAACATACTCAAGAAATGGTACTCTCTTCATTTTCTGGAGCTCTGCATTTCTAAAGCAGTTACCTTCTAAAAACTCATCTATCCAAATGTGCCTTCTTCCAGAGTAGAAAGGCAGAGTTGGAGCCATGCTTTTTCACTGAGGTCAGTTCAGGCAGGTCTCCTGTATTTAGATATTTTAAACGGTCCTTACTGATGTTTGCATCTTCTAAGCTTTTTGTATAGATTCAAGACCCAGTATGAGAGAGCAAGGATTTAATGGAGTAAAGAAAAGCTGTGGGACAATTCCCACATTTCTCATGATATTAGTGATTTTTTTTATGCCCCTTCTCCTATTCACTTCTTTAAGAAAAGGAGCTGTCAGACTAGGTCCAGATTCTTATGAGTCCTGAAGCTTATCAGACATGGAGCCCTTTTTATGAAAGAGAATATGAAATTAGGTTCAAAAGTACATATCTATTTCAAATAAAGAAACCATAACGAATTACAAATTTTCGGAAGCATCTAGAAAAATAGTGTTATTATTAGTGTTAATTAATGATGGTTGTTACTATTACACCTTCACTGCTTGGCCCACCTATATAATAAATCTTTTCCCTACTTTTTTGGCTTTATACTCTTTGATCCTTCTTTACATGGTAAAAATTTTATAATTCCATTTCGTGTAGAGAGAAAGATAATTTTGTCTTCTGGCATAGTAGATAGAAATATGTTTTTCGTTATTAATGGTTTAGAAGAGGTTCTTTCACCATCAAAACTCGTTGGTCTGAAACAGCTGAACCAGTTTCTTGCTCTGGAGGTGCCTGCTGTCCTAGGAAAAACCCTTAGAGGCTTCAGATCTTTGATGTCGCTGGACCATTGCCCCACGAGCTGCTCCAGCTCAGCCAGGTCCAGCATCCTGTTAGTAGTCCTGGGCAGGGGAAGGGAGATTGCAGAACACAGAATGCTCCTGGTGCAGCCTTAGTCTGGAGAGTGCTACACAGAGAGCAGAGAGGCATCTTAATCAGAACCTTCTCCTTGGTGCCCCTATCTGGGGCAACATGCCAAGCACCCAGATGAGCCCCAGGTTTCTGAGGAAGACACCTATACTTTAGAAGGGACCCATGAAAGTAAGCCACTGTGCAACTCAAAGTTCATCAGTTTTACTAAGAATTTACCCCTAGAGGCTGCTGGGTATCTCAGTTGGTTTGGCGTCCCTTGCTTTCAGCTCAGGTCATGATCTCAGGGTCATGAATCAAGTCCCTCATTGGGCTCACTTATGCTCAGAGAGGAGTCTGAGGGTCTCCCCCCTGCCTCTCCTCCCACTTGAGTGCGTGTGTGTGTGTGTGTGTGTGTGTGCGCGCGCGTGTGTGTGCATACTCTCTCTCTCTCTCATGCATATATGAATCTTAAAAAAAAAAAAAAAAAGGAAGCTACCTCTACACCCTATGCTTGGCACATAGTGGACGTTGGTAGAACTGAATTCCCTGGCCACAAGGACCACTACTTAATATACTTAAACTTGTGGGCTCCACAGGTGGGTTCACGGCTGTATCCTTTTCCTCTAGAGCAGTACCCAGCATATAGTGGGTGCGCTAAATGAATGAAAAGTCCTTTTCTCTGAGGATTTTTCCATTTGTGGAGGGGACCAGAATTACCAATGCGTTTTATTTTTCTGGGTTAAAACAGACCAGTGGGAAGCTTCTGGATATTGCTCACTTTTAGGGTCTTCATCCACACTCGAGATGCTCTTTCTTACATCATGACAGCTCCCCTGCCCGCACCCCGCCACCGTGGGTGGCACGGGGGACTTTAAAGCATAGTTGAAGCATCATGTCATTGTCTTCTCATTTTGAGTGCATGCTCTGTTGCTGCCCAGATAGTCAAATGTCAGGACTTTGAGACTGAAATTCTTCCAGATACATTATAATGCCTCAACTTTTTCAGAGTAAAAAAGCATATTTGCTCTTTTGTTTTTTTAAACATTTAGGCTAAGATGTTGGGAGATTTTTAAAAAGACGAGCCAGTTTTCTTTTCGTTTCTTGAGGCTTCTGAGATGCACCTTTGGACCCATGGGCAGAAAATAATGCAGTTAAACTGTAGATGGTTGTGGCCTGGCTCTTTCTTGAGCCTGCAAGTCACACTGGGTGTCTCCTTACACAGTGAGCATGGATGGAAAGAACACACGAAATTCACAGGCTACATAGAATCTCATGGCTGGGAGTGGACATGATATAATCTATTTCTTTATTAGGAAACTGAAACTCAGAGATAAATGCATTGCCCTGAGTTACAATCAAGAGGGGCATTAATCAGAAGTTCTTTTGGGGCAGTATAATAAAGCTATTCCTAAAAATAAGTTTTGAAACTTTTCCTACCTCTTATTTTCATCTCCCCATCAGTTCTTACCTCTATTATTATGATAACCATGATTAATTATGTCTGTATCAGTAATGTTTCAAAACCCAGTATTATATAATAAGGCTTCCTGGAAGACTATGAGAATCAGTGATGTCACCTGAGAGGAACTTGACTTTGGCATGGTGCTAAGCACTTAGTGGGTATTTGAAGAACACTTAGGTAAATTTTGTACAATGCATCCTTGTTTCTAATTGCCTATACAGTCCTGCAGAATGCCACACTTCTGATTAATTTATAATTTTGTTTGGTAAACATTTATTAGACAACTGCTCCAAGTCAGACACTTTTCTCAGAGGGCCTATATTAATAATTAAGACATGGACCCTGCCTTCCAAGAGATCACAATTCAGTGGAGAAGACAGATGTATAATGTATCAGTATCAATTGCTATATAACAAATCACAAATTTAGCAGCTTGGAACAGTACTCTCGTATTAGCTCACAGTACTACACATCAAAAGTCTTGTATAGCACAGATGGGTTCTCTGGGCTAATTTATGCGTTCGGGTGGGCTGCATTCTCATCTGGAGCTGGGATCATACTCCACGCTTATATGCTTGTGACAGAATTCATTTCCTTGAGGTTACAGGACTGAAGTTCTTTATAGGCTGTCAGCCGGGGGCTGGTGTCAGATCCTAAAGGCTGCTTGCATTCCTTGCCATGTGGCCCCTTCCATCGCAAGAATGGAGGAATCTCCCTTGCCTCAAATCCCTCTCACAACTTTGTGTCTTTTGAAGAGCCTTCTCTCTTTGCAAAGTTGACCTGTTCATATAGGTCATTCCAGCCAAAGAAAGGGTAATCTATTTTAAGGTCAAACTATTTTAAGGTTAACCCATTTGGACATCTGTAAAATCCTTTTTGCCAGATAGTATTACATAGTCATGAGAGTAATATCTCCTCACAGTCACAGGTCGTGCTCACACAAAATGGGAGGGAATCATTTAAGGAACTCATTAGGGGACATCATAAAATTCTGTCTGCCCCATGCAACAAAAAGTTCCCATCGACCAGAGTAAATGATACCTGGAAGATTGCAGCAATGAGTGATGAGAAGCCAGAGGCAAGTAAGTCTGCCTAGTGGAATGGATGGAGTTAGGGTAAGAGAAGAGGTCAAGTTTGAGCTGACCGGAAAGAATGACTAGGAGTGCAACAGGTAGAGAAAGGCCAGGTTCTTAGGCTTACATGCGTCTGTTTTATTTCTTCCTTGAGTTCATGGACTATGCCCCCTTTGGAGACCCACTCCCCTAAAAAATATTTTGATTGACTATCTAATTTATGAGTATATTATATAATCTGGAACCTCTCACCCACCTTATTCTTAGCTATCAGAGGTTTTAAAAATGTAAAATTAAAGTCTTTTTAAAGAATTTTTTTATTAACATATAATGTATTATTTGTTTCAGGGGTACAGGTCTGTGAATCATCAGTCTTCCACAATTCACGGCACTCACCATAGCACATACTCTCCCCAATGTCCATCACCCAGCCATCCCACCCCTCCTCCCAGCACCCCTCAGTTTGATTATTAGATAATTAAGGAAATCTGATAATAAGGAATTATTAATTTTTAAGTATGATAGTGATATCATGGATTTTTAAAAAGATTATATCCTAGCAATATATATAGACATGTTGGTAAGTGGAAGGATATATCTTAAAAAATTAAAATAATAAACTCTGATTTTGTCCAAAATGTTGAGGTCTTTGAAGATGAGCATGTGCACTTGTGTGCATGTATGCACACACAGAAACAGACAGCTGATTTTTTATAACTGACTTCTGTTAACCTCTCTCATACTTTTCTGCTGATTCTACCCTTTTATATTTAAGGTTGATTAGGGATATATTAATTAAGGAGATTTTTTTGTTTTAAGCAGCAGAATCTGACTGTTTTATTCAAAGGAATGAAAATGGAAATTACTAGAAGAATACTCATTGTCAAGTTGCAGTAACTAGTGTCCAAAGATGGCCCACAGTGAATCATGTCTCCTAGTATTTGTGACCTTATGCACATTGAATCTGGGCTGGCCCTATGACCCTTTTTTGCTGTTACTTATTTTTCCAGTTATTGAGATCTAGTTGACGTATAACACTGTAGAAGTTTAAGGTTTATAAAATACAATTTGCTATATGTATATATTGCAAAATGATTATCACAATAAGATTAAAGTCCATCCCTTCAGATAGTTACATTTTTCCTTGCCGTGAGAACTTTTAAGATCTGTTAGCAGCTTCCAAATACACAATACAGTATTGTTAAATATACTCACTCTGCTATACATTATATTCCTAACATTTATTTATCCTATAACTGGAAGTTTGTACGCACCTTTACCGATTTCCCCCTGAGCTAGGCAGATACCCCAAGATGTCCACAAAAAGTGATGTAACTCCCTTTCACCTAGATCCAGAGCTGTCTTGGAACATGAAAGTTTGGGGTCATAGAAGGGGACATGAAGTTAGATGGCATCCCTGTGGCCACTACAACTCTGGATTCTGCATGGTACTTGTTGGGAAGGCAGAATGATAGAAAAGATAGTTGCTTGGGCAAGATCATGTTGGTAAGCAAGAAGCAGGTTTTCCATCTGCCACCAATGCTTCTCCCCTCCTCTTCTCCTTTGACCGATTCCAGAAGCACCTTCTCATAAGAGTTCTGTTATCATTGCCATCACCCACCATTATCAGTGAGGGTAAGGAAAGGAAGGCATAAAAGCACCTCTAGGCACATAAATCTCTGGGGATGGGAGCTGGGGCATAATACGTACCCACAGCATACATAGATCAGTTGCATAGGTATCCGGTCTTCTGGCAGTAGGTGCTCCATGGGGAATCACTGAATGCTGGAGCAGTGGGAGAACCTTGTGTCATCTACTTTTTTTTTTTTTTTTTTTTTTTTTATTGTTGATAGAACTGAGGTTAGGGAACTGAAATGACTTTCCCTAAAGTCATATAGCAAGAGGCAGTGCTTAAACTAGAGCCAGAGTGTGCTTTTGCCTCCGCTTCTGCTCCATAGCATTGTGTTGCTGGAGAGTTCTGATTCGGGAACCACACTGCCTGGGTTCAGTGCTTGGCCTGCCACTTGCTAAGTGGGTAGGGCAAGTTAATCTTTCTGGATCTTGACTTCTCCATCTGTTAAATGGGGGCATAATAACAGCATCTGTCTCTTGGATATAAATCAAATACAACAGCATCAGAACTGTTGTGAGTGCTAGGTCCTTCCTACCATGACCGGCTCCCAACTCACTGCTTCAGTGGCATTGATTCTTTTCCCATCCTGGACCATCTTGAGCACCTCTCAGGAGTCTTATACTCTGGTTACATCCAGGGTGAAATAAATCACATTCTGACTGGTATTACACGAGAGAGACCCTAATTTTACTCTTAATCTATTTAACCTTTAGTTTTCTCTCTTTGCGTTTCCTGACTGTTGCTAGATGTTGAAGGAGCAAGGTTCAGTTCTGTCCTCTTTCTACCCTCTCGCTATTGAGATTTGCCACCAGGAAAGAATTGATAAGCTCATTCAGTGGCAACTTGCTGATAAGACTTGACCAGTGACCTCTGCCCTTAGTTGCATTTTGTGTTTTACCAAAAGTTAAAGCCTAAACCAAAGGATCTGTAATGTGACGGTTTTAGTATCAGTCAAGAGTGGGCCAGGCTTGCATTTTCGTTTTGTTTTGCTGGTGTGAGATAAGGGACAGGGAGGAAGCCTGTGTCTTTCTTAAGAATCCAGGTTCCACACCCCAGGCTGGGAGGGAGCTAACTAGGTGAGCAGGTGGGAAAGAAGTGTTGGATTTTCCTTAAGACTTCCTAAGGCCAGCTAGGGTGGAAAATCAGAATCGCCTCTGGGGAAACCAATGGGTTGAGGTGGAAGGCAGAGCTACCAAGAAGCAAAGACTTTACTGAGAACCAAAAGGGCTGCATCAGATCTAAGATGCCAGTGTAGGACAGAGTGACCCATGAGTGACCTTAGGAGAGAGTCTGAACCCAGAGCTCCCACCCTTTTACTTGAGCTTGGTCTGTGCAATGGGGCACGGACAAATTCGAGACACCAAGACACAAACACTCTTTATTCCACACTTCTGGTCCTGTTGGAGTTGGTACACCTTGCAGAGAGCTGGGGGTGGAGTTGGGAGATATGTTGGCCAGTGTGACCAAGAGTTGGTTGGACTCTGGAAGAGCACCAGAACTACAGCCAGGTCAGCACAACAGCCCACAGGGAGTTCCCTCTGTACTTCCTTCTCACACAGTTCTCTGGAGACAGGAGGAGGAAGTGAATCCATAGAAACTCGAAGTATGGGTATAGTAGCTCATCTGCTAGAAGAGATGACCTTGGTCAGGAACCTAGCGATGGCATGGGAGGAGGGAATGGTGAGGGAGCAGAAGTTCATGTCTTCCTGTTAAGGGACCCTGAAGTTGCTATAAGGTTTTACGCACTACCTACAGACTTAATAAATATATGTTTTCACACATATATGCCACTGCTTTTCCAAATGTATGTGGAAGTCACAATGTGGTTATGTGATTAATATCATCTCTAATTTATAATTCTTTGTTTTGTCAATGAATACAGCTACTATCATATGGGGAGCCATGAAATTTTTTTGACTTTCAAAAGAGATTCTTGTTCTTGAAAAGATTTTGAAACATTGGGCTGTATCATTGCTTTTTTATGACCAGTGCCACGGACTTCAGGCATAGGTTTATGAATGCGATCCCTATGCCTACCTCCTCCGCCACCAGACAGTATCTATTTGGTGTCCTGTTTGGAACACTGGGTAAGATAAATATGTCTGTTAAAAACTTCCTTTAAAATATCCCTCCCTGTATTTCCACTGAGGAAAATCTTATCTGTTTTTCCCTGGGGTGAATTCACCTAACCCATCTTACCTAATCCATCTTTCTCCTTACATAGATTTGGAGGCAGATTCTTTTGGATCAAATTGAGCTCTGCTTTCTGAATCTTCCACCTTTAAAAAAAAAAAAAAAATTAGGCAAATGTGACCTTCAGGAAAGATATATCTAAGTAATCTGGGACCTTGATAAGATGTTAAAAAGCTTGATCCTCAGATCGCTAGTTAAATAACAATTCAAGGTCAAAGGCACACTGCTGACTTTGTTCATCTTTTGACCCCTGCTGAAGTAAGTTGACTATCAGACTATTTTTAGTGACATTTCTAATGTAACAACTTCATCTTTGTCCCCCTTTTTATCGTCATCACAAAGTCAGTTGCCCTTTGTGGGGTTTTTGTTTGTTTGTTTTTGGAAAATGGTTGTACCTCATCTGAATTTTTCTCTAATTCTCTATAAAAAAGAGTACATACTGTTGCGTATATAAGTAATTAACTTACTCTCTACTCCCATGACCAACTCACCTATTCTAGGCCACAGTCACCTGCACCTTGAATTGAAATTTTACAAGGCATAAGCTACGTGTTTCCCCAAGAAAGAGGAAAGGTTATTTTATAGTCATACCAAGATGGGATTTGTGGCTGTACCATTTATAAACTAATAATATTGAACGAATTGCTTAACCTTTCTGACACACAGTTTTCTCTTTTGTTAAAAAAAAAAAAACGAAAACAGCAATGAACCCTTGCAGGGTTGTAGTGAGCTAGACAATGAACACAAAGTACCTAATTCAGTACCTGGCACATAAAAGTTCTCAGTAAATGATAGTTACTAATACATGTGGACATTTGTCTAGATAAGGAAAAGATAATCTCCTTTGGTTGCACGGAAATACAACTTAGAGCTCTTTCCACGCAGCCCCCCTGCCCACTCTAATCAGGGGTTTGGAAGGCTCTCTGCCAGCCCCTGTGTTGGTTTGTTATCTGAGTGAGTCTTGGTCATTAAGCAAAATCAGGGTCTTTGTTATTTTCATCCCCACTGGCCACGCAGAGAAAGCCCAAGCCACAGGGTACATCTCTGTCTGCCAAGGTCCTGTATTCCTGAAACAAAAACACAATAAAACCGGCAGATACTGTCAGACACCAGTCCCGGGCTTGGGAGCCTGTGGGGAGGGGCTCCTCCTCGTTCCTCAGCACCTGTCTCCAGTCTGGGGGATGGCCCAGGCTGGGCTGTCCTGCTTCCTCCCCTCTGTGCAGTGGGCTCCCTGGTGGCCCCAGACCCTCAGCCCCCAGCAACACCGCCCGCTCTGCGACTAGAAAGCGCCCATTGAGGCTTTGCAGCTGCCAGTGCCGCTTGCCCAAATACTAAATAAAGCCTCAGCTTCAGTTCCAGCGAAGAAGTCACTACTGTGTTCTTCCTGAGCCCCAGTCACGGCTATCAAACATTCAAAGCAAACTGGCCGTGGTTAAACACTGCATGTGTTTACACCCCGAATCTGGAATCACAGTGGAGCGGCTTGAGCTGCCAGGGCCCGGCAAGGCCTGGCTTTATCCTGGACCCTGGAGTCTGGTCTCTGACCCACCGGACAGAAGTAAACTTGAGTAAATACCATATCACTTTGCTTTTGCTAGATTGTTTGCTTGCAGGGCCCGCAGTAGGATTCGACTCAGGGTGGGGTTGAAAGGCACAAACTTGGAAAATCGAGATGCTGTCCCCCATGAGTGGGCCTCCAGAAGCTTTGTGGATTTGTACGCTATCCCAAAAGAGAAAATCCAAGCTATACAAAATAAAACAGATCCAAACAAATGAAAAGACAGCTGGAATCCCTACAAAAACTGCTTTGAAGAAAAAGTGGGGACGGGAAAGTAGAGGAAGGAACCATGGCAGTGTGGTTAGTGGGTTAAGCCGAGTCAGTGATGGGTAGCCAGGACCTTACTGCGTATGCTGTTGTCCACTCTTGAGAATTTAGAAACCGAGTGTGTTAAAAAAAAAAAATACTACAATAAAAAGCCCCTTTAGTCTCCCCTTCTCTCAGGCTACAGTGCGAAACAGGTTTTCTTTTAAATGTCCGCTCTATTCTATTTCTTTTTCAGTTACCTTTCTTTAACATGTCAGAATTTGGATTTTTTCTGGTTATAGAGAGAAAGTATATTATAACTGTGGTAAATCGAGAAATGCAGAAAAGAAGTATAATGAAGAAAGTGTAAGTCCCATGTCCTTGAATTAGTGTTGATTTTTTAATAGATTTCCTTTCTTATTTTTGTATTTGCATACATACACAGATAAAGAGAAATTTTCAACATACTTAAATGGAATCCAATTCTCCTTTATACCGTGCTTTTTTTCCACCTCAGGTGACCATTCCCCATGCCATTGGCTATTCTTTAAAAAATGATTTGTGATGACTTTGGAATATTTTCACCCTATGTTTCTTGGTGCCAGAAAGGTACAGAACAGAGTTTTACATATACCCTGCTGTACTTGAACAAAATAGAACAGGATTGTTATAACCAGAGATTATAAGGAAACTTATTTTGCAGTAGATAAGCCCCCTTCTTCAGAATAATTGAAGAATTGCAGCCGGATTCAGCATAGTATTTGGCAAGTACAAATAGAATAGTAAGATGCCATTTTTTTCACCTTCACATGTGCTCTGAAAGGGAAATGAGAAGAAGGAATGAAAATAGAGCACAAGGGTGGGGTGTGGATGTGAAGAGCAAAGGCAGAAATGGGAGGTAGTGACTCAGCTCTCACACACACCCAAGTTCTGCAGGCCTTGCACCAGCAGATGTGATCTTGTCTTTTAATTAGGAACTGTAAAATCGAAACTCAAAAGAATTCAGTGAAAATCACAAATATTAAGAGGAAAAGGAAGATTAGGTATTAGAAATGCAGAGGAAACAAAGCGATGGCACACAGACGCAAGGAGGTCCATCAGCATCGGCTGAGCACCTGCTGCACACCAAGCCATAGGCTGGATATGAAGGCAGATGCATCAGCTGCAGTCGAAGGGAGGACACAGGCTGTAGGCAAGCTATTTTAGCTCAGCATTGGAATTGCATATCGAGAGAAATGAATGAAGTCCAGTGGGAGCCCAGCAAAAGAGAGAAGAGGTTTCACAGAAGATCAGAAGGTCTCAGAGAGAAAGCAGCTTTGGAGCCAAGTTGAGAAGAATGAAACCTCACAAACAGAGGAGAAAAGGAGAAATAATTGGGGAACTTTGCACAGTTGGGTTAGCAAAGGAAAGCAATTGTATTTTAAAAATTTTTTTCCAAAATTATTTGATATGGGCTTCCTTTTTTTTTTTTTTAAAGAAGTATTCCTGAGAAGTTTTACACAGGACAGACTTTGATATTTCTAAGTATATTTCAAATAAATAATGGCACTTGCTATTTAAAGGAGCCCTACTGTGAACTTGTTTAGATAACCCCTTATTTTCTGTTTTGTTTTTTTTTTCTTATAGGACTTTACATACCATCTATGGTTAATGCAACCACGTAAATAGATGTCTCCTCACTTGTTCCATTCATTAGTTCCAAGCACAGAAGGACCTTGAGTTTTATGTTTATTTGCTGACACCTTCCCCCCATTCACAAACATGCAGTTACTGTACTCTTACAGGGAATATTAAAATTCAGATGACAAAAGGGAGGCAGTAGCACCAGCAAACATGGCCAGGGTGAATGCAAAATTTTAAACAGGAACTTAAAAATAAAGTTCAGTGTATTTTGAAAACTATCATATTTGCAAAGCTGATTCAGTGTTCTTAATTCTCAGAATTTTTTTTAAATGGTTTTCAGCCTCCCCCAACTGACATAGTAACTGTTAAGGTGGGTCAGTAGTGTAATTACAACTTTGCAAATAGAGAATCCAAAAGGAAGAGGTGAGGTCAGCTGGTAGCTGCTCTGCCAGGTGAACTCTTAAATTGTCACCTGTTGAAATGGAGCTATTTTTTGCAGTGACTGGAAGCTGCATCCTCAGTAAGCTTTAGGTCCATCTAGTCATGAAGCTGTCATTTTTAGGAGATGGCTCCTGTTCCACTCACCACTTCATTTGAAGCACGTGAGTCTTGGTGTTGAAAATATCCATGCATTTATGATGGGAGGATCGTGGTCATGAAATCTAGCTGAAAAGGGTGGGAGGCAGGGAGTCTATTCTAATCTTCCCGTATTTTTCCTCTGATCACCAGGCCAGAATATGTTTCACTGTGGTTAGAGTAAATAAAGACGCAGGATGACTTTTTTTTTTTTTTTTTTCCCCCAAACAGAAATGAAAAATTCTGTTGTCCTGAGGAGGACTGATAATGTGAAATAGTACAACTGTAGTTGTTATTTAAAGGGTCATCTTGGTTTCAATTTTCTTAAATTTTTGTTTTTTAAAATATAATGTTCCGTGGATATGTTTGTAGCTTGAGCAAAGACTACTTTTTTCAAGGTTCTACTTTTAAAAAGCGGGGAAAAAAGGTATTTCAGAGCATTGCATGATTCCGTTCGTGAAGGTTTTAGGTCCCTTGAAACTTGTTCTTTCTGTCCTTTAAGCATGGACTGTGTACCCACTGGGAGAGTTTAGGGTAATAAAAATGTTTCTGCGGTAACTGTGATTCTGGATTGATTATCTCAGGAGTAATTTTGGTGAGGACATTGTTCTGGGTAGTATTGCTGCATAACCCCCAAACCAATAGCTGTAACCACAACTTAATTCTGCTCCCAGTCCTGTGGGCTGGGAATTCAGCAAGAGCTCCGTTGGCGTTGGCAGGTGGCAGTGCTGTCGCAGTGGGATGCAGGCAAGGCGGCTCTCCTCAAAGGCAGCGCTGTGCGCTCTCACAGGCCCACAGCTGAGTGCTCTGGGCGCTCCGCAGGGGTAGTTAACAGAGCACTTCCGTCAGCATGGCCGCCTCAGGGTAGTCAGACTTCCTGTGTGGTGGATGGCTTCCACCACAGCGATTGTCCCAGAAGAACCAGGCAGCAGCCTTTTCCAGCCTAGCCTCCAACGTAACACTGCATCGCTGCTGCAAGGCTCATTTGGTTACAAACAAGTTGCTAAGATTGGCCCCTTCTTGCAGCAAGGAATATCAAAGCCATTTTTAAACAGTGCTACGTGTGTTTTTGTGTTTTTCTCTAAGAATAACAACATAGTGTATATTATCTTAAACTAGTAACTTGGGTCCTCCTCAAGACCCCACAAGTTTCTGAGTTCATTCTGTACGTCCAGAAGCTAGCATGGGTCTGTGTTTTAGCAAATGCTCCAAAATATTCATTAAACTAAACAGAGGGCTGACAAGCTCAGAACACTGCCATCCAAATGGAGAAGCAATGTGCGGGCTACCAAATTTTTACCTTTGATAAGCTGAAAGGTATATCGTGATGCTAAAACCACTCTAATATAGAGATAACAGAAAAGTGTGGATTTTAAAGGTCAAGGAGTCTCAGAAATCCTGTGCTCCCACCCTCCTCCCCTCCTCAACCCTCCTTACCCCACCCTCTTCCCCCCTCTCAGTCCACCTTACCCCACCCACTTTCTCCCCTCCCAGCCCTCCTCACCCCACTCCAGTTGTTCAGCTGAGGTTCAGAGTATTTTAGTGGCTTAACTAAATGACAGAGATAGAGTCTCTATCTATAAATTCTAGCCATTGCATCTTTTCCGTTATAAAACATTTTGTCGGTCACTATTGAAGCTTATGACTTTGGCAGGGTCGCTGAGGTTTCGATCTTTTAATATATGAGGCTGAGAGAGGTGAGTGAGAGACCTTTTCCTCCTCAGCCTTTTTATCCATTCCATTGGGCAGCCAGAGAAAAGTCTCAGAAAAACCCTAAGTCTCCGAGTTGCTCTTTTCAGATATAGGTCAGAAAAACCAACTTTCTGACCCTTTCCTCATGTCTTCCAATAAAATCTTGCAGTCTCTACACTGGGGCATTGCTGAGTCTGGATTCCTGTGATTTACAAAATGCTCGTGAGGAAATGGAGATGTCCCAGAACCTGCCAAAATCTGTGACAGGGACATGTTGTCTTTCCAGAGGGTGACCCCCTGTGGTCCTGTGATATGGTGAGACATCATCCGGGCTGTTGTGGGTCAGGAAGGCAGAGTATCAAGCCATGTCTCGTGCATCACAAAGACCACAGTTTTGTCAGGAAGAACAGCATTCTTAACATCACCATTCAGTAACTTAACAGTGCGAGAAATCACACCTTCTCCTTTGAAGTTTCTCTAACTTTCCTAAGCAAGAGAAGGCTGTTGCCTTAGCCTGTGTCAGGGCCTTATTCAGGGCTTTTCCAATTTAGTAAACTCCGTATTTACTGGGAAAGACGAATGATAGAACTAATGCTGGAACTTGTTCACAAGCTAATTTCTAAGGTTGGTAGATACTGCTTTAATTCATTAAATCGCTGTTTGTGGGAGAAAAAAAAATCAGTTTGTGGAAGTGACTGGCTTAGAGTGAGTGTTCCATACATGTTAATTCCCCTTTTGTTCCCCACAGCATTGTATAGTGAGTGACTCATGTTCACAATGTGGAGTATTTCTCTAAAATCCTCTGCATCTTGGTTAGCAAGAAAAAAAGAGT
Organism: Potos flavus; assembly: GCA_028534135.1. Classification (NCBI taxonomy): domain Eukaryota; kingdom Metazoa; phylum Chordata; class Mammalia; order Carnivora; family Procyonidae; genus Potos; species Potos flavus. Next base: position 41,588,977 of record CM052895.1, read on the forward strand.
CATACATTTGGCCTTCCAAATTTACTAAGCCAGAAAAAGCTTTACTAAGGCTTTCTCCTAAGCTCCTTGTCTTGGTCAGGGATCTCTGGAGAACAGTGTGTGTGTGTGTATATATATATATACACGCACATATATATATGCAAAAAATGTACACTCTTATATGTATACACACACACACACATATGGAAAGACATTTATTACAAGGATTGGCTCATGTGATTGTGGAGGCTGGCGAGTCCCAAGATCGACCATCAACAAGCTAGAGACCCCAGGAGAACCAGTGATTTAGTTCTAGTGTGAATCCAAAAGTCTGAGATGAGAACAGGAGTATAGTTCCAGTCCAAAAGCCCACAGGCTTAAGGCTCAGGAAGGACCACTGTTTTAGTTTGAATCCTAGGGGAAAAAAATAGCATTCTAGCTCAAGGTGGTCAGGCAGGAGGAAATTCCCTCTTCCTGGTGGAAGAGTCAGCCTTTTTGTTGTAGCCAGTTCCTCAACTGATTAGACGGGACCCACACACATTAGAGAGAGACAATCTGCTTTACTCAGTCTAGCAATCCAGAACACCCTGACAGACACAGCCAGAATGATGGTTGACTAAATGTCTGGGTACCCCATATCCCAGTCTACTGGACACACAAAATGAACCATCACTCCTCCAACAAGTGCTCATTAAATTGAAATTGTAGGTAAAATTTTCATCGTTGTAACAAAAATGATTTTCTGGTTAAAAAGGGTGTTTTACCAGAATCTGTAATATCTGCAATTCTCTGAGCCTTCAGGTGTTACTGTGTGCTCAGAACTTACCATTCCAGAGCATGTGAATAAATGGACTGCCCCCTTATCCATGTCCCCGGGAACACATTTGCAGTGATAATGGGGGGTCAGGAGGAGGATGTTCTGTGCTGCATGGTTGCATCTGTGACACTCCGAGGAAGGGATGTTGGTGAAAGCTTTCTGTCTTCACTCCAGAAGGTGACAGACGTGCCTTTAGGGGTCTTACAGGTCCTGGAAATGATAGCAGAGCTTCATGGGTGTTCTCAGCGGTGACATTTCCGTGCACACAGCTGGGAAGCAGATCATCTGCCCAGTGGTGATTTATCTAAAATTCAGAAATTGTCAGTGTGCCGCACTTTGATTTTATTCAGAAACCAGTGGCTTTTTCTTATTTGATGGTAGACAGTTTGGCTGTGTGGAGGCTGTGCGCTGCCGTGGTGAGAACCTAGAACTACCAGGGCTCCAACTGCAGACCTACCAACACAGAAGCAACAATGGGGAACCTTGTCGACTTCTTAGAGCAGGCATAAAATTATAAAAAGCCATGGCTGAAGAAGGCTTGGATTTGCTAGAATTTGGGCTTGTATTAGCCAGAATGCTAACATCTGTCATTACCATGATGAAAAGAAATGATATAATCTTTTTTTTTAAAGATATTATTTATTTATTTGACAGAAAGAGAGAGAGAGATCACAAGTAGGCACAGAGGCAGGCAGAGAGAGAGGGGGAAGCAGGCTCCCTGCTGAGTTGAGAGCCCGATGCGGGGCTTGATCGCAGGACCCTGAGATCATGACCTGAGCTGAAGGCAGAGGCTTTAACCCATTGAGCCACCCAGGCGCCCCAAGAAATGATACAATCTTACCTACCTGCTGTGACGTAGGTTTTGTTACTGTCCCAAGGCCACAGCCTGGAAACAGAAGCCTGGCGAACATAAGTAACTTGTCCTAAGGTCACACAGCACGAAAGGAGTAGAGCTAGCTCTCTGCAGGCTTTTGAAACTGGGGAATCTGGCTTCAAGTCTAACTACCAAACTAGGTGTCCAGTTGAGTGATTTTTCCCTCTGCCACCCAGGCAAACCCACGGTCCCCACAGGGCTGCTGGGCAAGTGCTCTCCCTTTCTGCTTTCAGGCCATGCTGCTTAAGCCAGAGGCAGTGGTCTTGGGGGATGAAATGAGAGAGCGGACTTGGAAGGGTCAGAGGCTTCTCCTCCAGACCTTTCACCTGTCCTGAGGTTTTTTGACACCCCACGCCCTCCATCATGCAACGCACCATCAGCCACGTGCCTCTTGGAGTATTGTACTGTGCATTCGACTCCAGACCTGGTTACCTTTTGAAGTTTTTGCTACTTTAGCCACAAAAAAATCTTTGTGTAGTATTTTAATTGCCACAGCCAGATGGCCTGTCCTCTGTAAACATCAGCCTTCTCTTCCTTGGTCCTCACCACATATCAAGAGGGCCTTGTCTTACAGGTGCAGGCCGGGGACTGGTGATGGACTGGTGAGCAAAGCAGACATGGTCCCTGCCCACACAGAGTTTATAGTCTACTCGGGAAGACAACCATTATTCACAGATCATTCACACATCCTAGAAAGCTGCCGTGTGACTAGTGCTATAAAGGAAGAGTTTGCTGAGGCTGGAGCGGGGAGTTGACCTAATCAAGGAGGCCAAGAAAGCCTTCCCTAGGGTGGCGGTACCAAGTGCAGATCTGGGGAAAAAAGAGACCGTGTCACAGGGTGAACCTGCTCAGAGGCCCTACACGCAGGCAGGAAGGAGTGTGGTGATTTTGAGGAACTGAAAGAAGGCCAGCGTGGCTGGAGAACAAAGGATGGGGACATGATAGAGGAAGAGCAAAGAGAAGCAAGCAGCGGTGAGACTGCACAGCCCATGTTAAGGATTTGGGCCTATACACACAGAACAATTTTTGCAACTTCAGCTGCTCTTCAGAATCACCTGGGGAGCATTTTAGAAATACTGATAAGAGAATCTCATTCCAGAAAATTAAATCCTGCATTTGAGACCCGACCATAGTTTTGTTTTTTTTATTTTTAAAGCTTCCAGGTGATTTTATTAGAAAACGTGACTCTCCAGCCGGGGGTAACCACAAGATGTTTAAAAGGGAGTGTGTGTACCATGTATGCTGAGGGGGAGATGAATGTCATAATCATCAGATTTACATTTCAGAAAACATCCCATGGCTGGGACCCTGGAGTTAGGAAAGCTAGGTCTGCCCTCAGAAAGGAGACCGATTCAGCGACTGCCAAATGTTGCACCTTTGGGTTGGGGTGGCATCAGTGGAGATGAAAAGCAATGGCTAAATAGGAGAGATTTCTGTTTGCTCACACCTCTGGGTCCAGCGGAATGATGACGTTATGGAGTCAGTGTAGGGAAAAGAGAGAAGAGGGTTAGCTGGGTGCTGTGTACATGGCAGGCTGGATAGCTGGACTATCTGTTGGGAAGCAGCAAGAACTAAAACCAGATGTGGTCAGAGGGATGGCGGGGCTTCAGTTTTGGCAGGTGGAGTCTGCATTCATTTCATGTTGTGCCTTCTCTTTTCTTTCTTTTGGTTTTTTTTTGTGTGTTTTTTAAGATTTTGTTTATTTGACAGAGAGAGAGAGATCACAAGTAGGCAGAGAGGCAGGCAGAGAGAGAGGGGGAAGCAGGCTCCCCGCTGAGCAGAGAGCCCGATGCGGGGCTCGATCCCAGGACCCTGAGATCATGACCTGAGCCTAAGGCAGAGGCTTAACCCACTGAGCCAACCAGGTGCCCCTTACTTCTCTTTTCTCTAGGCCTTTAACATGGCACTCACCAACCCTTGCTATTTATTATGCATTAAAACAAATAATAGCAACAACACCAGAAAACTACTAAATACTGAATTCAAGTCATTGGCTTGATTGATCTGCCGTGGATTGTAACTTGAAGCAGCTTGCTGATGAGTAAATGAGCCTTCCTAGGAAATACACATCTTTTCCTAGTAAAGTTGTTGCTGTTTCATCTTCTCCTTAAAATTTTTCATGTTATGTACTCCTTCAGATGTTTAGTGCCAAACGACAGAAACTCTAATAAGCTTCAATAAAAGGAACACTTTATTGTAAGGCTGTACAAGTCTCTCACAGAATAGAAAGATGAATTTGCAGCTAGGTTCCAAGAAAAACTAAAGTCACAAACTCATGACTTGATAGTATCTCCCCTCAGTTCTTCGAACCTGCACATCTGCTTTGTCTGTCTTTCTCTCTCCTCACAAACCAGATTCCATCACTTTTATTTCTCAAACATACTAGAGCTGGCAACTGATAGCTTCTGAGGCTTAAGTTTTAGAGCTCAGACTTCAGGAGATGGGACCTCTGATTACAAACTCCAGAGTCCTGAGGAAGAAACTCACTGGCTCAGCTGGGCCAGATGTCCTCCTTTGGACCAGTCACCTGTGGCGGGGAAGTATGACCTGAGGGAAAGGTTGGGATCAGCCCACATGGATTCATTAATCCCATTGGACTGTGGCTAAAATGGATGCTCGTGTGATGGTCCTTGGGAACAGTGGTAGGACCGGGGTGACAAGTCCTGGAAAAGGAGGGGCTCAGTGAATAGTACAGGTTTACCATCACATCCCAATCAAGGAAATTAACAGAAGCAAGCCACAAGATCTAAGTGAAAGCAATTCCAAGCAGGTTGATAATTTTACAAAATATTCCATCTCTCTAGACTGCTGTTATTATGGCATCCAAAGTTTCCAAGCTCTCTAAAACTTTATATTAGAAAGCAACGAATGTCAGGAGACTTGCATTGGTATAGTATTTGGATTATGAAGTTCTGAGTTGATTCAATAAAGCAGTGCACTAGCTCTGAAATTATACTGATTTTAAACTATCATTTGCATTTCTGTAGATGGGAAATTACGTAACAAATCCTAGCTCTTTCGATTCTCATTAGTATCTCCTTAACACTGAGACTCCCCAAAGCCCAAACGGAAGTAGCGAGAATGGAGATTTCAGTTTCAGTGGGGGAAAAGTATGGACTTTGTTTCCTAAGAAATAAAGCAGAACATGCTAGATGAAAAGTCATGAAGAAGCTAGTTTTGACAGTGTATTCTTTTGGAGCTCCAAGATGAAATGAGGGCTGTGCCAATTACCAGTGATGAAAATGATCACAAATAAAGATTTTCCATGAGCTTTCTTATGAATGGGGATGGCAGACAACTGGGAAATAACCAGGCCGGGATTTCCATTCAGACTTCCTAGGGTATGGCCCTCTTTGCAGACTCTACACATCATGTGTTCATGACCTTTGGAATTTCCCTCAAGAAATGGATAGTTAGGACTAAACAAATAATATGGTCAATAGCATTTATAAACTCATCTATTCTTTTTTTTTTTTTTTAAACTCATCTATTCTTGAGTGTCCCGCAGACCATCTCTGTTAGTTGAGCGAGAAGCCAGGGGCTGGGCGCACAGGCAGGTTTGAGTGGCCCTGCCAGGACTGGCCCTTGACCAGGCTATGAGGCAGGTGCGGTTTGCCTCGGGTGCCCTTGCTCCCCTTATCTGCAAGGACTCTGTTTGGTCTCTTTGGGCTCTCCATACTTCCCTTTAACTTCCATCTACTGGATGGTACCTATAATTTCCTCTGGTCTTGTTCCCAACTCATTTTCAACTAATCGCTGCTAAGGTGTTAATTGATGATTGAGGTATTATCTCAAACACAGCAGAACTGAGGGGTGGGGATTTGGATTCTGGACCTGGCTCCGCTGGTATCACTCAGGGTCATCTAGGGCTAATTTCTTTCTGTCCCAGACCTCCATTTGCTCATCATTAAATCAGACAGGAAAAAATCAGATGGATGCTAAGCTGTCTTCCAGATACTAAATCGTAGCCTATATAACAACAGCTTTCAGATGTATTTGTATCTTAAAAGGTGCGCGATGGACAGTCCTCCTCCTTTCCCCAATGTAATGCAGAGGCAGGGGTCAGCACCCTTCTGCGTAAAGAGCCAGAGAGTCAATATTTTAGGCTTTGTGGGCCGTGTGGTCCCTGTTGCAAGTACTAACTCTACTGTGGTGATGTGAAAGCAGCTGTAGACAGCAGGCTTTGTTTGCCCAAATAGATGTGGCTGGAGTTGGCCTGCAAGGTATAGTTTCCAGACCCCTCGTTGAGAATTGGGGGTCTGGAAGCAAGTTGCTTGAGTTGACAGCTCAGCTCTCCCAGCTACCTAACCTTTCTGTGCCCAGTTGCCTCATCCGTAAAGAGCAAGAGAAATGCTGTAGACGTCCCTCCTAGGCGGCTGTGGGGAGTCCCTGAATTCATCTGTGTAAAGGCTTGGACCCGCGCTCAGTTTATAAGAAGTGCTGTTAGCTCTTGTTATGCTTCCTCTTTTTAGCTTCTTTGTGGGCTTCTGTAGAGTGTTTTTCTGTTGCCGAGCCTGGCCCAACAACCTCCTCTGCACGGAGGTAGAAAGAGGGCAAGAGCCGCTCCCTTGCCAGGTGAAGAAAGACCTATCCTCAGAAGGAAACTTCTCTCTTCATGAACTTTCTACCAGTGGAAAGTCTTAGGTAGATTTAAAGCTTCTTACCAGAGCAAAAGCGCATCAGCTCCACCCACCTCCCACTGGCCGTTCTCGTGCTCACTTGTGTGATGCTGCTTTGAATCTAGACAAATGGTCTTGCCGCCTTCTGCATGGTAGCCTCTTGGTAAGCCAGCTTCGGAGCACCCTTCCGAAAAAGAACAAAGAAGGAAAAGGGTGGCCAAACTACCTCTGTCAAAGTACTAAGCCTCCTATGAGGGAGAAGAGTGAGCTTTTCAGACTTAGTAACACTGAGTTTTTAGTCCTGTGGAGGGGTTGGTGAGGGAATATTCCCTGAATGAGGGGAATCTTAAGATATAATTTTAGTGGGCTCCACCGTGGACTGTGGCAAGGACGTACTGGTGGGCATGGAGGGTGGGGGTGTGCCATCATTCACGGTCAGGTAAATGGCTTGGGAACAGATGTGTATTCTTTTTTCCTCTTCTAATTTAGTGATTTAAAAAAATAGTAGGAATTGCCAGCTCCCTTGCCACAGAACTGTGTGGTCAAATATTTTATAGCATTTCAGGTTTAAAGAAGTTCTGCCTCAGATTGCATCATCAGCCTGCATTGTTTCTCCTGTTTTTCGAGTGGCACAGTGCCTAAGTTATGCACAAGATTAGTAATCTTTATAAGGGCATTGTTGACAGGCCTGCAAGCATGCCTAAGAATCATAAATCTTTTCTTTAATAACTCATCAGGGCCTTTTCTCTTTGGCCAGTATTTACCAGGCACTAACTAAGCCGGAATGGTACCAGTGAGGCCATAAGCTGCACCAGGGAGACAGATGCCTGAGTCAGGGAGACTCAGGTGCTTGTCCTGATGCTGGCACTCAGGAGCTGGTGGCTTGGATCATCAGCTAAATTTACAGCGCAGAGATAGTTAACTAACTTCTCTGGGACTCCGTTTCCTTATCTGAAAATGAGAGAGGTAAGGTAGAGGCCGAAGGCACTTGGCAGCTCCATAATTCAGGATTACCCAAGGAGAGAGACCAGGCAGTCCCAGAGGTCTGAAATTCTATGTTGACGAACCCAAATCCTTTGGGAGCCCTTTCAGAGTTTCTCCTTGATTGGTGGTGATGATAGATGAGTTGATAATTGCAGTGGTTAGGACAATGTTGCCTCGAAGCGGCCTATCACAAATTCAGGATAAGGAGCACATTAACCGGAAGGGGGAAGGTATCACTGAACAATGAGTTAGCAGAGACTACAGTCCTCGAGAGGCAGAAGGCCCAGGTGGAGATTCGCTTCTGCTGCTTACCATCAGTGGGACCTGGGTCAAATCGCACAGCCTTTCTGAGTCTGTTTCTTCATCTGTAAAATGGAAATCACGGTGCATGTTCTGCCTGCAACCCAGGGTCGGGGTGCATCAAATAAAGCAGTTCACGTGAAAGTCCTCTTTAAACATTGAAATCCAGTACAAAAGCCTTCATAAGGACAACACGCTTCTTAAAACAGAAAACAGAAGACATTAGTGGCTAAAGAAACTGATAACCTACAAAACATCCTAACTTCTGAGTAGTCGGTCCTTCCTTCAAGATGCGTCTTATTCATAACTGAAGAAAGGAAATCCTTGTTAACATTATGATATATCCACCCAGCAAGGATTTTGAGTGTTAAAATAAAAAACTCTCACCAATTTTAGAAAAATTGGTACTGTCAGAATACAGCCTTACCTGATCTAAAGTGTTTTCTTGCATACACAGCTTGGCAAGACCCAGAGAAAAGGCTGTGTGGTTGGAGCTGGATTGGGGAGGCTGATGGTAATGTGTTCCCTTTATTCTGCAAGGCTGTCTGAATACTCGGGCTAGGTTCTGTCAGAAGCACTGACAGTTTTGGATCTCCTCCAGTGGAGGGAACAAAGGCTAGAGTTTCTTTTGAAAAATTCTTTCTGAGCACTGAGATTGTCCAACACAGTTTCCTTGATAAAGGGCTCATTATCTATCGGTATGACTTTGCCCTTAATTTTCATGCTGGCAGGGCCAACACGAGCATATTTAAGCAAATCCTTTTACCCAGACAGCTGTAACAGCACCCTGACAATTTGTGCCAGCACTCAAAGCTTGGGTGTGGAATATAATCAACTATGGGTTAAATTTCCAGTCATTTGAATCACCAAAAAATACAATTTATTTGCTTGCTTCTCATTGTATTTACACTTGTCACTTTCCAAATGCAAGCTCGTTTTCAAATAAAAAAAAATAGAATGTTTCAGAATTGCTTTCTTAGCTCAAGTGACACATGCTTATGGATCTAAGTGGATTGCTTGTGTTGGAGTAAGGTGGCTCCAGAAGGTTGGGAAAAAGTGGCGGTCTGAGAAAGAAATCTGTGTTAACAACACATGATGTAGCAGTGTGTGTGTGTGTGTGCGTGTGTGTGTGTGTGTGTCGGGTATGTGACAGAGAGAGTCTGTAAATAGTGATGAAGAAAATCTTGTATCCACCAAGTCTGTTTTAGTTTCTAAGAGGCAAGCCTGGAGTGTGATGTTCAGAAAGCTGAAAGCTAAATGTCCTGTAAGCTTTGTAAAAGATTTTTAATCAAAGTGAGGTAGTTTCACAGAGCCCATGCAAAGGAATGTCAGAAAGTAAGAGGGAGAAAGCACCAAGGAGGAAGTTCCTGGGGTGGGAGATACAAACATGCTGTTTGCTAGGGACATATACTCCACTGGGTGCCGGGCACATTTCAAGAAGGCTTTCCAGAGCTAGGAGGAAATATCCCTCGGTTCACACTGAATGCTTCCAAGGCTCCTCCACATTGTGTTGTGGATCAGAGCTCCATTCCTTTTTTATGGCCAAATACTATTTTATTGTATGGATATACCACATTTGCTCATCCATTAATCAGTTGATGAACGCTTGGGTTGTTTCCAGCTTTTGGCGATTGTGAATAATGCTGTTACAGACATTGGCATACAGATTACTATTTGAGTCTCTTCTCCTTGTGGTTTTAATTTGTATTTCTCTAATAACTAAAGAGGTGTAACTTCTATACATGAGTTTCTTTGCCATCCATATATCTTCTTTGGTAAAGTGTTTAAAACTGTCGATTTTGAAAAAATGTATTTGCTTTTCATTATTGTGCTGTGAGACTTCTTAATGTACACTCAGTACAAGTCCTTTGTTGTCCATTTTGCAAATATTTTCTCCCAAGATGTGACTTTTTATTTTCATAAGTGTCATTTGAAGAGCACATTTCGATTTTTCTTAAGATTTTATTTATTTGAGAGAGAGAGAGAGAGAGAATGAGTGGGGGAAGGGGCAGAGGGCGAGAAAGAATCTTAGACTCCACAATGAGCCTTGAGGGGCTCGATATCATGACTCTGAGATCATGACGTGAGCTGAAATGAAAAGTCGGACACCCAACTGATTGAGCGACTCAGGTGCCCCAAAATGTTTCAATTTCGATGAAGTTCAGTTTATCGATTTTTTTCTTTCATACTTGATGGTTTTTGTGTCCTCTAATTTTTAAGAAATCTCTTCTAAATGTATACTTTCTTTTAGGAGTTTTGTAGTCTTTGAAATTTTTAGGCCTATGATCCATTTCCAGTCAATTTTTTATTTGGCGGGACATCAGCACTGAAGTTCATTTTTCCTCGTATGTGGGGGGAGCTACTCTGTCCCCAAATCTGGCTCTGACTTACTGGGACTCTCAGGGGTTCTTTCTGATTCTCACTTGCATACTAGTGTTTTAACAGTCACAAATACCGGAATTTGCATTGCATGTCCTTGAGCTTTCTAGGCCTTTCTCCCTTGCTGAGTGCCCGCTTCTACCAAGAAGTCTATTAGCTGCCAGAGTTACACAAAAGTAAAAAGTGGCCCTTGCATTCAAGAAAATAACTGCGCAGAAATTTGTTTCTATGTTTCACAGTTTATCAACTCTACTGAGATTACTGTATTGTAACTTTTTTTTTTTTTAAAGGCTAGCTTCTTATTTCAAGGGATTTTGAGAACGGAGGTGGAGCAAAATGTAGCTGAAACTACCCCAAAGATTGCTCATTTGGCTGCATCTCATACTGGTTGATTTGTTGGATCTTCTTCCCAACAGTTTATGAGGATTCAGACACTAAAATATCAGCCAGGGATGCCCAGCGAACAGATGGTGATCAGAGAATTTGGGGTACAGGTCGTTATGACCTGACATGTTCTCTGGGGTACACTCAGAAGTTGCCACTCGTTCTAGTACTTCACCATGGTTAACAGCTTGTGCATGTTTCTCCTAGTATGTGTTTAACCTACTTAACTCACAGTAGGGTAAGATCTTAAGCTAAGTAATACAAGGACTGACTCCCCCCACCTCCGCCCCTCCACCCGCCAAGCATTTCAGCTATCAAGGCAGGAGAGAGGAAAAATAGAAATATTAGGCCATATTCCTTAGTGTTGGGCCCCAGCGTGGCTCGCGCGGGGATCTCACCGCTACCCTCTCTCAGCTGTTGAGTGCCTGCAATGTTTGGTGCCAAAGAGAACAGACGACTGAAAATACATGGGTCTATATACCAGAAGTTTGACATTTCAACAAATTAGTTGTCCTCTGGGGTGTCCTTTTTTTGTTGAGGTCTGCTTAATTTTATGATGTAAGGCATCATAAAACCATAAACTGGTGATCATTGCACTTATGTGGGCTAACCTAGGTTTCAAAAAATGTTGAATTAATTGCCAGCATTTAGTAATTGAGAAATTGCCCATACGAATCTGGGTTTCCAGCTTCGCTGTGAAAATTGGAAGGTCTGGCAAGTCTGAGCTTACGCTCCTGTGTGGTAATAATCAATTGAATGCTAGTACCAGCTGCTTCCTGTAAGACCAGCCATTTGGGCTCCATCTCTCCCAGCTGGCTTTCCTCACGGCACCTTTCCTACCTGGGTCCTCCAGGGCAGTGGTTCTTATTCCTAGTTTCACACTGGAATCACGTGAGGAACTACAATGGCCAGGGATGCTCGAGTTCTGCCCACAGAGGTTTTGATATAATCTCTCTGGGGTGCAGACCAGGCATCGGGATTTGCATACGTTCCCCAGGCAATTATAAGCGCTGTAGCCAGAATTGAGGACCCCTGCTGAGACAGAGCATTGCAACCTTTAAATTGCACATCAGTCACCTGGTGGTTTTGTTAAAATGCAGATTGTGATTCAGTAGGTCTGGGATAGTGCCTGGGATGCTGCGTCTCTAACAAGCTCCTAAATGGTGCCAATGCTGCTGGTGTATGGACCTCTCTTTGAGATGTAAGGCTGTAAGGCATTTGTAGTATTTGTTGTATTTTGTTTTTTTGAACCCTAAACTACATATTTGGGTTTTGAGTCTAAAGGAATTGTATCCTAGCCCTCACATTATTACAGTAGCTGGAGTGATGGTGGCAAATGAGAGTATCTGGCCAGTCGTCTTTGAGGAGGACCCTTAGCTTGCTGTGGCTGCTGAAAGCCTTTCAGGTTGCTGGGGGTCCTTAGTCTCTGTTCCGTCTGACTTCCAAACCACCTTCATTGTCACCAACTGTACATGACATCCCTATCTTCCTTTAGGAAATTGTACATTCTCTGACGTTTTGAGCTCCTTGGTGGTGGCACCACCTGCCAGCCAGCAGTTGGCTGCTACTGAATGGGACGGTGGTGTTTCTGTGCCCATTTGAGCATTTCCTTGCAGTGGTTTTCAGTCTGTGTTCCCAGATGCCCTAGGCCTAGAGCGAAGGCTCTCAAACCTCCTCTCGCGTGAGACAACTTGGAAGGCTCATTTAAACAGATTGCGAGGCTCCAGCCCCAGCATTTCTGATTCAGTAAGGACAGAGAATTTGCATTTCCAGCACTTCCCCAGGAGAGAGTAACAAGGCTTGCCCAAAGACCTAGAGGTTCCCCTTGGCCTCACCACGTGGCTTCTTTTAACAGTTACTTTTTACGAGTCCAGATTAGATTTTATTTAGGAAAAAGGTTTATTTTAAAGTCTGAGTACTGTCGTTCTGTTGCTTTTTATTCATAGAAATCAGTGTAAGATGGAAATAAAAAAGCTATTGTTAGTGATATAGGGGGGCAGGTATCAATACAGATGAAACAAAGACTGAACTTACTCAGTTTATCAAAAAAGAGGCCTATTGTCCTCCCATGGGATAGTCTTTGGATTTACGCTCTGTGGTCCAGTATGATGGAAAAGATGAAAGAAGATACAACATAAATTGCTGAAGACCATCTAAAAAAAAGGAAACTAATTAAAGATTCCATGCGTTTTTAGGTTTGGGGGGAATAGAACCCCATGCTAACGAAACATAAGTCCCTTTCCAGGACCTCATCATGTACAAAAGGAGGAGATGGCTGGTAAGGTTTCTTCAGACCCAAGCCGAAAGGAAATACCGTAAACATTACAGCACTTACAGCTCGGCTTATCGGATTGGGTCAAAGTAGTTCTACCACAGTGTGAGACACCTCATTTCAGTTACAAAGCTCAGGGGAACAATAAATGAGGCCCTTCATTTCATAGAGTAGGTGGAAAGGACGTCGCCTAGGTAAACTTTTAGATTAAGTGGATTCTTAAACATGTAGGTAGCTCTCTCTTTCTCTGTCTCCACTTCAAGAGACATGTTGGAATAATAGAAAGGCCAATACCTGATACCTGAAGTGGAACTAACTTTTCCGTTAGAGTGTGAGTCACCTTTAAAAATGATTTTAGTGTCTGAGGATACTCAGGACTTTTCAGGATGTTCTTTACTTCCAACACCCACGGGAATAAAGCACCAAATTCAGAGTTTGACAAAATTTTAAATGCTTGTTTAAAAAAAAAGGAATATCCTTGCAAGGAAATGGGGAGAGAGCTGTAGAAAGTGCTCTAGGGCAAGCAGACTGGGCGGGTGCAGGTCTCAAAACTGCTGAAAGAGGAATCTGGGAATAGAGGTTTGAACAGCGGACTCTTACAGGGCTTAATAGTAAAGGGCAGACAGAACCCAGGTTGCTCGCATTCCATCTTACCCGTCATTGGAAGGTCTGAACCAACATCAGGTTTTGTTTTTTTTTTTTTTTTTTTTGAGCAACGTAGTAATGATTCTTAGTGGGAGAATCTGCATTTGAAAGCGAATTACGGGACAGTATAATTCACGTGAGCTTCTACTCCCGACACCCTGAGCAAGGAGAGGGACCGTGGTCCGCATGAGCGACCTACATTTGCTCCATGATGCAAAGGCTGGAAGGGATCAGTCAGCGTGCGCCCTCCTCATTAAACTCTCTTCCTTTCCGTGAGCCCGCCTAGCTCCCGGTGGCGGCGGTGCCAGGCTGCTAGAGCTCGAGGCAGCCTGCGGGCACTAGCCCCTCTGGCTCACCCTTTCACCCTTCGTTCACCCCCGGGCGCCACGCGGGTGGCGTGGTTTTTCCGCCCACTCCCGAGGCCGTGCTGGCGAGGCTGGGAATTGCACGGCCTCCCCGCCTTGGCGAGCCCTGGAATCTGAGACCTCCCCGCTCCTGGCACTCGGCTAGGGCGCTGGGGGCTCGCAGGAGGCTGGGGTTCGTCTCCAGACACTCTGATTAGAGACGCAGCGTCTAAGTCTGAACTCGTCCTCCACCTTTCCCAGCCCCACCCTCTCCGGTGTCGGAGACACCCGCAGTTGGCTATGCCGAAGGCGGGCGCACACCCAGAGCGCTCCACCGCGGAGGTAGCGCGCGGTCCGGCCGCCCGGGGCATCCCCGCCGCCGGGGGCCGGGGGCGGAAGGCTAGCCCGGCAGCGGGAAGGGTACACAGAGCCGGAGCTCCGCCCCTCCGGCCGCCGGGCTCGCAGGCCGGCACAGTGAGTGGCAGCGGCAGAGGGCGCGGCGCCAGCGGAGAAGGGCGGAGACGAGCGCGCTGGTTGGCTCGGGCTCGGGGGCGGGGCCCGCAGGGCCGGGCCGGAGGCGGGGCCGGGGCCGGGCCCGGGCGCTCGAGCTGCGGGCTGACGGAGAGGAGTCTCGAGCAGCTGGAGCGGAGTTGGAGGAAGCGGCGGCCGCGACGAGGGCGGCGGGCTAGCGGGTTGGAGCCGCCGAGCTCGGATCCGGAACGACGGGCGGGTCGGGGCTGGGTCAGAGGCGCGTTGGAGGCCGCCGCTGCTGCAGCCTGGGCCGCGCAGAGGAAGGAAGCCGGCCGGCTGGGGAGGTAGGCGGTGGCAGCGGGTCCGGGTGTGTGTGTGTGCCCGGGAGGGGGAGGCGGTGCGTGCTCGCGCGGCTGCCGCCGTTCTCTTCCTGTCACCAGCAGCCGCTTCTGCAGAGCCGAGCCGGGGGAAAGCGGGTCGGCCGCCGGCATCGCGGGTTCTCGGCCAGCGTTCTGCGTGCTCCCGCAGCTTCCGAGCTCCCGTTTCCCTGGTCCTCTAACGCGCTGGCTCTGCACGCCGCCGGACTCATTCGTCCCCCGAGTTGCAGGCGATCTCGAGCTTGTCCCCACCCCTTCGTTACCGCACACTTCTGAGGGTCCTTACTGTCGCCTTGCTGCAGTTTTCCGGGGTCCTTCACCGGAGGAGAGCGCCCATGCCGTTGCCTTTGAGTTAGCGGGAGGGAGCGGAGCCTCCCCCGGCGTCCTCCAGCTGCAACCAGGGTGGCTGCTCTGGCCGTTCCTGCGAGCGGGTGGGATGTTGGTGGTCCCCGGAGCTCGCCGCGAGCCCCCGCCCTCCGAAGTTTGCCTTCCTCCTCTTCCGGGGTGGGGGAAGTGCGCCTCGGGGCGGCTGGTCGCTGGGGCCCTAAAGGCGTCTAGTGCCGGCTGGGCCTGGACAGGTTGTTGGAGGCATATTTAATGGGGTCCTCGAACAGTCCGGAAATCCAGCTTTTTGTAGCGCGGGGCGAGACTGGAGGGACCTGCCCAGCAATATGGAGCCGGCTAGGGAGGGCAAGAGTATGGCAAGCCCGAGCTAAAATATCGTGGGGAATTGTTTGGCAACCACAGCTCTAACACTCACTTCCCAAGAGCAGAAACTGCCCCGCAGATCACAAGACAAAGAGAACTGAAAAGCTCAGGCCAGCCACTCCTGTACAGATACATACTTTGGTAACCAGAATTCGAGCATGAAATGAAGGGTGTGAGTGGAATGGCTGTTACATGTTGAATGCAGAACGCGTGTGAACTGGATTTGGGGAATTTCTTATGCTTCCCTGAGTGCTATTAATATCGGAAAAGGTCTCACTTCCACCGTTAATCCCTGGTGGAGCTGCAGCACCGTTGGTAGTCGAGTATGAGTTTACTTTTTATTTGGGGCTTTTATGACTGTGGAAGCGACACTTTTCTTTTTTTTCTTTTTCTGTTCTTTTTTCTCTTTGTCATTCAGTGTGAAGTACGACTGGATAAAGCAGTTCCGGGTTTTGAGTGCAGCATAAGATTGTCATTTCAGTGTAATGAGGTTCAAGTTTTAGTTGTTAGGCGGGACATTCACAGAGCTTATTGACCCAGGCATTTATGTTGAATTGTATTTTAATGTTTCATTAGCTCTGGTTTCCTTTTGCAACTCTAAAGATGGGTAGGTATTAGCTAGAAAAGATCATAGAAGACAGGTTCATTTCTGAGGCACGCTGTTAAGAGTAATGGATCTTCAAGGTACAAATCATTGGGAATTTGGTGAGTTCTGCGGAGTAGACCACAAACAGCTTTATCTTTAAAAAAGAACCCCACCCCCCCATACAGGTTTTTGATAGCTCACACTGTCCTCGAAATAAACAGTTTAAATCAATAGAGGGTAGTTTCGTAGAAACAGAAGTTGCTTAAATTTTGGGAAGCAAGTGTTTTGGTTGTTACAAAGAAAATACCCTGAAAGTAGTTGGAGGGGGCAGTGTCCCTCTAAAGTTTGAGAAGATGTGTTTGTTTCAGAATCAAGCTTTAAACTGGAAAGGTCAGTGGAGGCGACTACCTGCCTTGCAGAATTGTTGGATTATGTCTCCGCTGGCCTCTTTAGCTTTTATATGCCTGTTGCAGGTAGGTGGTAGGTAGTAATACTTTCTTCATAACAGCGTACAGGTTTTTGTGATTGGGAGGAAGATCTGTGTGTCTCATATTGGCTTTCAAAGTGTGATGTGCTTTTGCTTTTTAACTTCCATCCTGATTTGGGACCTGTTCTTGTCAGTTGCATAACAGAACTCTAGTGTACACAGGTCTATCTGCTGTTTTATCTGCTTTTGTAAAATGATGTTATCACTGTGTCCTTTCACATGCGTGATGCTGATAGGGTGAAAAAGCACTTCGCTTCCCTTCAATTATATTGTCTTTTTAAAGCTATTTTTTGAAATTCATATTTATTAAGATCAGGAAATCCCCACAGCATAAAAAGTTAGTTTTGGGGAACAGAAGTGGTGCAATAAGTTATATAACGTTAATACATGTTTTGCTTGTTGGTAGTGGTGCTGGTAGCATGCATTTATCTTCTGCCACTTGCACCTCAGCCGATTTTTGAAAGATTTTGTATCATAAATGCAAACATACACCACCTAACCGAATCTTGTGTTGTTAAAAGTGACCATACGTATTAATTAAATTTTTCCATGTATGCCATGTAATTTTTAAGGTAATGTGTTGGTCAGAATTTTCCTTTTTTTCTTACGTAGTTCATGGGTCAGGTTCTAAAAAGGCATCCACTCTTAAAGATTGTCCACTTGCTCATTAAAACAGGGACAGTTTCGGTTCATCTTCTGTTGTGTTTGCATTTTGTGATTTCCAAAATGCGTTGTATTGAATAAGGAGATGGTGAATGAGCTGATTTAAAGAAAATGATTTTATGGTCAGGTAGATGATAAAGAGCTGAGATAATGGCTGCATTTGGGGTTTTGCTTTTAATTCTCTCACCTGTGGGGCATACACCATGCAGAAGAAAATGGGAAGTGCTTCTTTCTGTACGTTACACATTTCGACAGGCTCCCCACAGATCTGTTTTGGAGGGCACAGGGATTTGCCAGTGAACTCAAGAGAATGGAGCCACTTAGTGACGCTATCAGAAAATGAGGTTACTTACCAGTGGAAGGAACGGCTTATCAATTTAGTTTTTATACCTTAGAAGGCGCAATATAAATTCTGTGACCGTTTCTAATTGAGAACTTAGGTTGTAAGTAATTTTTAAAATATTTTTTTCTCTGACTCCTCCACCTCCATCCTAATGTGATTTCTTGCTATGCTTCTGCCAACTCTCTTATTAGAATTACTTGCCTAAAAAAATGGCGATTAAAGGCCATTTCATGTGCATTATGCCAAATGAGCTGAAAAATAGACTATGTAATTACTCATAAACTTGTCTGTCTGGCTTATGTTGGTTGGGTTTTTTTTTTCCCCCCCAAGTGTATAATGAGCATAGCATAGTTTTTGCTGAAAAAAAAAAAAAAAAAAATCCTGCAGTGAAAACATCTTTGGAGATTTTATCTTCCCAGCATTGTTTTCCTTAAAGGAAATAAAATACATACCCACAGACACCTGTAGTCAAAATAGTTTTCAGGTTCAGGATTACCCCAGAGAGTGCCAAAGTGTGAGAAGACTCCACTGGTGTGCAAGAGTGAGTTAATAAAGCGAGGTGCCTGGTCAGGCATGCCTTGCCCCACCCCTTCCTGGCTGGACCCCAGTGGTCCCAACCCTGGACTCGGATCCCAGAGGAGCTAGGGCTGAAACCTCAGGTCGCAGTTACCTCTAGTCCTTGGAGGACTCTTTTCTGTTTGAGGGCAGCGAGGGAGCCTCCACCCCGGACCCTGTTGGAGAGGAGTTTTGGCCCCTGCCAGGTCTCCTTTGCCCCGACCTCCAGAGCCACCCCTTTCCCTCAGGCAGGGAGAGAAGTAGGTGGGCAAAGTCCACAAGCAGCCTTTTTGTGTCTGCTTACCTCTGAAAAGGAGTTAAAGGGACAGCAGAGAGTTTTATTTTGGGCTAACTTGAGGATTCGTTTACAAGAGTTCGCAAGCCTTTAGAGGCAGTGCAAACAAAAACTCCTAGCCAATATTCCTGTTTCAAATAAAAATCATATAAATGGTAGTAATAATAGTATAAATAGTATAAATAAATGGTAGTAATAATAGTAGTAATGGTACCAGTAATAACATAGCTGCAGTTTACTAGCTATGTAACATCAAGCAAACCATTTAACTTTTCTGTGCTTGTTTTCTCATCTGTAAAATGGGGATAGTAATTGTAGCTAGGATGGTTGTGAGGGTTCGTCGAGTTGTTCTATGCAAAACTCTTAAGAGCTGTGCCTGGGGGCGCCTTGGTGGCTCAGTGGGTTAAAGCCTCTGCCTTCAGCTCAGGTCATGATCTTGGGGTCCTGGGATCGAGCCCCGCACCGGGCTCTCTGCTCAGCAGGAAGTCTGTTTCCCCCTTTCCCTCTGTCTGCCTCTCTGCCTACTCGTGAACTGTCTCTCTCTGTCAAATAAATAAATAAAATCTTTAAAAAAAAAAAAAAGCTGTGCCTGGCCTATAGTAAACATTATGTTGGTGTTAATTATATTAAGTTCTAATTATCAAGCATGAAGCTAAGCACTTTATATATGTAATTTCATTTACTTCTCATGGTAACACCGGGAGGTGTCAGTTTGCTCATTGTAGCTGTCTCACAGATGATAAAATCGTGGCACAGAGAGATCTGAGTAACTTGCCCAAGGTTAAAAATCCAGACAGTGATGGGGACAGCTGCCTGTGTCCGAAGCTCAGTGCTTATACTAATCCCCCCGTTAAGACTTCTGCAAAATAGCATTGTATTTTCACGAGAGGAGGAAGTTCACGATCATCTCGTTCAGCCCCCTGTTCCACAGCCGTTTCCTTGGGCCTCTTCCCTGTGATGGTGCAGGGAGCCAGAACGGTCAACCCTGCAGCTTTGCCTGGGTGGTGGGGTATGTTTCTCAGGCCCCTCGGGATGCACAGCAGGAGCACCAGCATCTTCTGCCAGCCTCCGGTGAGGACTCCAGCTGGACCTGGGCCTCTCTTCTCTGCCCCTCCTAAAGTGTTCTGGTTCTGTGTCATCACGTTGCCTTCTGGAGAGTCCTGCCTCCTTGTTTCACCTGGCCTTTTTCTGTACCCCGCCCACCCCCACTGCTCCTCCAGCCCCAGAAGGGCTGCAGCCTGGAATCTTGCTCTAGGCACCCTGCTTGCCCACAGGATAGACTCAGCCCTGAGCCTCGCAGCCGCAGCCAGCAAGACATTGTGGTTGGTTTGAAAATGAATGAGGATATCTGATGACTATTACTTTAGGGTTAATCTGAGTTTGCTCTAACTTTGATTTTTATGGTTTCCAGGACATTGTATTGGACAGGTGAAGAGATTTTTAAATGATGATTTGTCTTTAAAAGACAGTGAATTTAGGCTGGGAGCTTGCCCTAGACTCAGAGCTAGCCTGAGGAGGATGGAGAGATGGAATGTAGGGAAGTATGGGCTGTGGGCCCAGGAACCCTCCATTGCCTTTGCAGCCAAGGTGAAGACCCACCGTGTGCTGGGACCCAGTGCCAACTGCTCACTGGATCACAGGATAGAATTGTAGGATTGGAGCATATTCCTGATTTACTTCAAGTGATTTAAAAATATCCTATATCCCTGTCTCCTCACCAAGTTTGCTAAGTCCTTGTCCTTTGTAAAAGGGGAATGAGTAAGTCAGCACAGTCAGAGGACTTTTCAAAGAATTTTGTTTGGTTCTTTGCCAGAATGCCTGCGGGTTAGAAGGTTGAATTGAAAGTTTACATTCAGGCATTTCTACATTAAGAAGTCATGGGTTCCTGATTGTCAGGCATCAGACACAATTTTATTTTGGGGAACAAAATAGGAATTGCACAGTATCCTAGCAAAGAGAGAAAATAATACATTGATTAATGGTGTTGCAGGCAGGCAGTCTTTAAAAGGATTGAAAGACTGGAACACAGTAATGACCATTAAAGAAATTTCAAACTGTTGCATGCGATATTATGTAAGAATAAGTTTTTTTTTTTAATAAAATTCCTTTATATCTTTTGTTACTATGACTTACTTAGGCACTAGCTTGGCGCCTAGATCATAAAATTGCATTGCTTATTTGAAAACATTAAATTATGGACGGGTGGGTATTACCCACCTATAAAACCTTTACTGTGTTAACAGTTGTGTTGGAGCTAGGTGGAAATAGTTCATCGGACTGGTGAATGTAGCCAAAGAGATTAGAGGCATAGTCTTGTGAATCTGGGCAGCATATATCCTGTGGATGTGGGTAGTTCCAGCTCCAAATTGATCTTAGGAGGTTACATTACACAGGTGCTGCCAATGTCTCAGGCTGCTGAGTCTTCTGCAGTCCTGGGGAGAATGTGAGGGTAAGAGAAAAAAAGAACTTGCCAGTGTTTAGACATGATAGTTCTTGTGATTATGGATTCATGTTCCATGTATTCTCCTAGCGAGGAGCTGAGTTGTTAGAAATTGTGTAGTCAGGGGCCTGGGATATAGGTAGAGGGCATAGATGCCAACAGGGATACAGGTGGCAAGGGCTTTGGCCTATAGAGCAGAAGTGGGCGGGATTCCAGAAGTGGGCAGCCTTCCAGAAGTGATGTGCCCAGTATTCTCTCATTCTCTAGTTTATAGACTTCTTTGGCAAGGATGCATTTTACTGAAGTCTCTTTGCAAGAAAATTTGCATTGTCCAAGATACTGGGTCCTGAACTTGATGGAACTGCTGCCAAGTTGTAGTGGCTTTTTTGGGCAGGTGTGTTTGTAAAAGAGCCACCAACACTATCAGTGAGGCCACTGTCACAGAGGGTAAATAAAAAGCAGACGTTCAGGGTTCATCTGAGGGGGTCAGAATGTGCCGGCAAAGAATGTGCATTGTTGAGCCTGTGGACATACCTGGGCTGTCGTCGGTCAGCAAAGCATGTTGAATTTGGGCAGTAGGTTCTAGTGCTGTCAAAAGTCATGGCCCTGGAGCCAGACTGCTTGAATGTGAACTGTGATTCCAGCTCCCAGTTGCTGAGTGTTAACATGGCCAAGGTACTCAACTCTGTGCCTCAGTTTCCTCCTCTGCAAAGTGAGAATATTGATATTGCTGCCTTGGGGTTATGGTGAATAGCGAACATGTTGGTGCACACATAGTTCCTAATGAACATCAGGTGGCAATGGTTGAGTGAGTTAATACACATCCAGCTCCCAATAAGTGTTAGAGGATGGCCATGATGACCACGATGACAGTGACAGTCATCGAAATGGGTGTGGCCGTCAGGAGAAAGTCTGCAGCCTGCAGCGGGTCGAGGTGCCTGCCCCTTCTCCCTGGCCAAGGCCGCTGTGCACTTGGCCACAGGACACTATCCAGTTGCCGCCCAGTTGGTTAGTCAGCGCTCCCTCTTCTTACAACGTTGCTCTCCAACCAGTTAGTTGGCACCGACTTTTGGCCAACCTTGAATCGTTTGGATTGGTCTTCCTGGCCTTGATGTTGTGGAGTCCCAGAAGATAGGAATGGTGTGTTCTTAGAATCCTAGTATCATGGAAGATGTGGGTTTTGTTGATTTGGGTTTTTTGTTTTGTTTTTAAATCAGACAAAGGCCCAGAATTCTGCACAGCTCTTCTCACACAGAAAGTAAGGTTCTCCTTTTAAAAACAGTGAGGGATGGGAATTAGTAGAGACATCTAGGTTTTTGGCACCTGGGCTGGGGATTGCTACTCTCAGTCATCAGGTTCCTCAGGGTTCTTTTTCTCTTTGCACAGATTTAGCCTCAAGCTAACATAAGCATAGTTTTCAGGTTGGTAAAACCTTGACCAGACATGGGGCCCCTTCTCAGTAAGGAGTCCCCTGTTTAGGATCATGTATATCTGCATAGGTGTGCTGTGACCAGGGTTCCGGTGGTTGCTGAGGGCCATATAGGGGAGGGAGTGATGAAGAGAGGGAGAGAGGGAGGATGAGAGGGTGGATATAATATTTCCCATTCTGTTAAGAATCTCACCAAACTGGCCCACTGGGTTGTTGAAATAGAACAAGCCATAGGCAGCAGCTGGTGGAAAGATCTATCCAACGTACTGATTGAGGATTTTTTTTTTTCTTTCCCCAAAAAACCTACATTGCCAGGAAAAGCTAACAAAAATTTCAAGGCAGATTTGGAGGAATTAAATTATTCTTAGGCATGTTGCCTGGTTTCCAGGCATTTAGGGATATGTAAATTTTCATGTTCCTTAGAGTTCTGTGTCTCATTTGTACAGAGTACATTAGTACTAAAAATGAGATTTGCAAGTCCTACATTTTTGTGTGAATTTCTGCAGTGAATATTTAATTTGATTCTGGATCCATCAAAAGGAGAGGTTGTCTTCAAACATAATATAGTTTATTTTTCTAATACACCGTGCTGGTTGCTTTAGTTTTAGTTTTGTTTTTTGTTTTTTTCTTTTTTTAATCTGATGACTGAAATACAAAGTTAGACTCTCTCAAATGAATATTCTTATTACTCAAAGGTTTCCAGTGTTTGTTTTTGCTTCTTTTAATATTAACTTTCCTAAGAGTGTTCTTGTACTACCACTAAGAGGCTCTAACCACATAAAGTTGAATACTTGACACTTGTGAATACCAGCATCGTGAGCTGTGATTAGATGTATTAAGATGCATATACTGATGAGTTCCTATAGTACTAAACTTCTCAAGCGGCCCCCTCGTTAAAACTCATGGAGCTCTGTTTGATATAGCACACTGATGTTCTGTGGCTCTCGTTCATTGCTTTGTTACTCAGCCAGCTTAACTGATATCTTTAAGTTGCTTTTACTCTTTATAATGAAGATAGTGCTGAGAAATGACCCGAGTGCAAAGGGTGTGCATGAACACCCTGTGCTGTTGGCAGGCCACGTGCTGACTTTCTCTCTAGAGAGTCTTTAATTCCTCTGCTTCCACTATGTTACAAGAAAAAAAAAGCAAAAACTTGCACTGCTGGTTTCCCCTTGCACCAGGCTATCTTTCCAGGGTAATCTCGGGCAACCATTTCTACTTCCTCTTCAGTTCCTTAACTCCTTCAATTCTAGCGACTGTCCTCAGTGTCTCTAGACTGGCGGCTGGTTTCTCAGAAGTCAGTGATGGTAGGGTGGTGGGCAGAGCCCCGGGTGACCTAGCCTTGCCTCACTTTCCCCCTGCTGGAGGCCCCTGCAGGATTTGGTCTTAGGGATCACCTTTTCACACCCAAATCCTCTTATCCGTTGTTTCCCCGGACAGAGTGTGTCTCCAAACCTTGACTTTGCTTTTAGGGTTGCTATCAGTGAGCCCCAATGTGTTTGAGCCTTGGATCATTTTCTTAACCTCCGATATTTTTTCCTTGGGAGTTCCTCCATTCCAGTGAGTTCAGTCTCGCCTTATTTGCGGCTGATCAAATCTGTAGCGGGTTCCCTCTCTTGAATCACAGGCCAGGTTTGCCCCTGACCCCCACCGCAGTAGCAGTTGTATGCGCAGCATCCCCTAAAGCCCGCCGGAGTTAACTCCACTTCGGCCTTCTGCTCCTGTTCCGTCTTGACTTTGATTCAAGCATCACCACATGCGCTCGTGCTTTCTCTGCGGTGTCTGTTGCTTCGTTCCTCCCCTTCCCTACCTTCTGCAGTGCCTTGGTTCACACCCTCAAGGCCTTTCGCCCACACCACTGTTCTTCAGCTTTCATCCTCCCCCCTTTCCATCCCTCCGCCCGTCCACCCCATTCACTCTAGTCCGACTGAGATTCTTCCTGTGCCTCTCATGGTGCTGCTCGCCTTTCTCCAAGCGTCTTCAGTGGCTCCCGAGACTAGACCACAGTACCCCCAAGCTCACTGCAGGCATGCGTCATGTCATATAACCCCTCCCTGTCTGATCCAGTTCCAGTGTTCCCTCTTTGGCTTCAGACACTTTGGACTGCCTGTCCTAGCTCTTCCCAGAATTCGACATGTGCTTAGTCACATCTGTACCTGAGTTCGTGCCACACGTTCCATTGTGTCTTCAGATCCCCACGTTTAGACGTGGTTTCTCCTTCGCTGGAACCCAACAGTGTTTAGTCTCTGCCTGTCTTCTACTATTTACCTAGTGTTAGGGTTCCTTGTGTACCGTTCTTATCTGAGAGACATCGCCCACACGCCAGCACACCTCCCACCCCTGCCTAGTGTTCTTGGAAGGCAGGGACTGTCTCACTAATCTTGTTGTGTGTATCATGTTGAGCGATAGCACGCCGGCCGGTGTGTGTATGCCAAATTGATTAAATACTTGTTGAATGGAAATAGAAATTCAAATTCACACAGATGGCAAAGTGTGATGTTCATTCATAAGTCTTGTTTTTCCTCTGCTAGGTGAAGCTCGCGTGTGGAGTGACACAGTCAGATCAGACGCCAGATGGACAGTGAGACAAGAGTGTCAGAAAGGATTGGGCCACGCTGCGAGAATCAGCCTGGAGGCCAAGTGTTGACGAGCTGCTGAAAAGGAGGCCAGTGGGAGGACTGTGGGCCGCAGAGGAAGTGGCACCCTGTCTTGAGTCACACCATTGATGGAGGACAGATGGACAGCCGGACAGCCAGTCACCTCTCCTCTTAAACCTTTGGAGAGTTGTCCTTTGTCCTCTGCTGGACACATACTAGGAATTTTACCATACACTCTGAATTCGCTTTCCATAGAAACATAAGCTCAGACTGCGGCGGGTGACCGGACTGCTGCGTTGCGTGGTCCCAGGCTCGCCACCATGAGTGCCGAGGGCTACCAGTACCGAGCGCTGTACGACTACAAGAAGGAACGAGACGAAGATATTGACTTGCACTTGGGTGATGTCTTGACTGTGAATAAAGGGTCCTTAGTAGCTCTTGGATTCAGTGATGGACAGGAAGCCAGGCCTGAAGAAATCGGCTGGTTAAATGGTTATAATGAAACCACGGGGGAAAGAGGGGACTTTCCGGGAACTTATGTTGAATATATTGGAAGGAAAAGAATCTCGCCTCCCACACCAAAGCCCCGACCACCTCGACCCCTTCCTGTTGCACCAGCTTCTTCGAAAGCTGAAGCAGACAGTGAACAACAGCAAGGTCAGTACTCGTGAGTGATTGCTTCGTGGCATTTTAATTTTTTTATAATTTTTTATTTTTTAAGGAAAAGCCTGAGATTTGTGTCGGGCTGTTGCCCTCGGGGAGGGACTCATTTTGGCAACTTTATCTGAATTTATGCATGGTATACAAAAGCTTGGCCAGTCATTACAAGACTAGAAATTTGTGTTTGTGGGGTAGAGAGTTGTAAAAAGAGGGAGATGGTATATGAGAACCTGTTTCGTAAGCATCTTTAAACCCTTTTATTATAGTTGCCATGGAATTAAACACTACTGCGTTCTTCCTCTGTAATTGGTATTAATATATTTAAATAATCATTTGGGGAAAGTAGAGGTAAGTCCGTCTATTTAACGTTAATTGAACGTGTATGGAAAAGTGTTGAGTGCAATAATGTGATCCCAGAACTCAGCAGGGAAGAAAGCATTGTTTTTGTAACCTGGTATCTCCCCCTTGGTTTCCCGTCCAGAAACACTGTGGCTGAAGCTGACGCCTAATCTGTACTCAGTACAGATGGAGAGGGAGTTCTCTTCCTTCACGGGCAGGGCCACTTCGTAGCACCATTGCCTCTAGTGTGCATGGCTGTCACGAGGAAAAAAAAAAA
>CM052895.1:41614900-41764102 GCA_028534135.1 Potos flavus
GGTAACAAAGGGAGAAAGGAGCGGAATGCAAGGGTAAAGGGCTGCCTTTTAGCACTGGGTCATAACACGACGGGGAATCTTATAGAAAAGTCCAGCATTCCTGCCTGGAGATACCTGAAGGGGGACGTGCCCTCTCCTCCTCTGCCCGACCCAAAAGGGATACTTGTTGAATGAACATTATACCGTATTTTGTAAATAATGTCCAGATAATGTCTTTTACTGTACAATTGAAAAGCAAAGGTTAATTTTTCTTGGCAGGTGAGTCAGAAAACCTTGACTGCATATGTAGATAGAGTTTTGTCAACCATTGCCATTTCATTGAGCGGATTGAAGGTGTATACGTTATTGTTTTTTTTTTTTTCCCCCACCAAACTATGTATTTTAATTTGGCTGTTTATTTTTTAAGTTTAAAAAAAAAAAAAAAGTAGGCTGATTCGAAAGGAAAAATTATTTAATTTGCTCCAGAATACAAAAGATGACAGAATCCTACAAGTATCTGTGTGGTATTAGAGAAGATTATTTAAAAGGTGAAAAAAAGGGGTATCTTGTCAAGATTAGCGACACAGATTTTCTGAAAATAATTTCAAACCAAAATTGCGTTTGATAACTGCTATTAGGTATAACTTTCATTATAAGTAAAATAATTTTCTCTTTTTAGGTCCTAAACTATTCTACAGTGCTTTCTTTCTCATGTGACGTGGTGACAATGGAGATTTTTCACCTTTTCTTTTTTCTTTGTAACACATGAAGAGGTAGAGTAATTGAAAATTTTTAGCAGAATTTAGCAAAGAAACCCATGGTAATGTGCATTCAGGTATTAGAAAGAGTAGGCCTAAATATAAATGAGAAATTAGAAGTACCTAAAAGGTTGAAGAGGCAATAAGGGGAAGTCGTGAGGGGAGTGTAGTACTAAACATTAGATTTTTCAGAAATTTTTTAGTCTTCTGTTCTCATTTAAATAGGAGGGGCGCCTGGGTGGCTCAGTCGGTTAAATATCTGCATTCGGCTCAGGTCATAATCCCAGGGTCCTGGGATCGAGCCCCGCATCGGACTCCCTGCTCTGTGGAGAGCCTCCTTCTGCCTGCTGCTCTGCCTATTTGTGCTCTCTCTCTGTCAAATAAATAAATAAAATCTTTTAATATAAATAAATAAAAAGGATTTGTCTGAAATGAGGATTCAGTAGCTCCTACTAGTGGCATGCCACATTGATAAGTAAGGTAGTTTGTAAGGACAAACATACATGTTGGAACTATGGGATTCTGGTTTCTTTTGCCCACGTGGATGTTTATTTGGAAGCCTTTATAGTGACAAACTGTGGGACAGTGAAAGAGGATAGTTCTTTTCTTACCGTAGTTGAATTTGTTTAGCACTTTTTTCTTTTACTCCACATACTTGATTTAGCCTGTTTTTTGTGCTTGACTTTCTTTGTCTTACTTAGAAGGTTACCTTTAAGGCCTGAGATCGAATGCAGGTCTCCTGTTGAGGTAGTGTCCTAGTGTCATAGTGTCCCCGTGATGGGCAGGGGTTAGACAGAGGGTGCTCACGCCTGCCTGCCTGCTAATCGTGTGGTTCTTGTCTCCTCCTCTTGCAATCTTCTCTCTCCTTAATAGAAAGTTGTGATTGGACTCTGGCCAGAAGTAGACTGTGTGAGGGACTCCTCCTTACATAATAGAACCCACTTTTCCACTCTTTCTTTAATGTTCCTCGAAATAAAGCTGTGAAGTTGAGCTTTTGAAACTCTTGAAAATCGGCTAAACCTTCCTTTGCGTATAGTCTCTTAGGAAGCCCAGCCTGTCGATTGAATTGAATTAGTTCATTGGACATTGTTGTATTTACTGGCTTCGAAGTCATTCAGTAAACATGAACTGCATCCCTATCTTGTGCTGGAAGTAGCGATGACAATTGAAGTCAAGATTTGAGAGAGATAGCGTGCCTTCTGATACCATGCCCTTTCCCCTCCCACCTCAGGGCTGTGATTCCTTCCCTCCCCTTGGCCAGCTCTTCCTCACACATCCTTTGGGCGACCTACTCTCCCCTCTGCTCCAATCTTCTCATGGAGGCTGACTCTGCTCACCCTATTTCATGTGGTGACCTGCCCCTCTGCTTTTGCAAACCATTTATTATCTAACCTGCTATAGAATTTACTTCCCATGTTGATATTGGTTATATCTTCCCCCTGCTAGATTGTAGGCTCCATGACGGTGGGAATCTTGGTGGTTCCTCCATTATCCGGAGTATCTAGAACAGTGCAATACATTTTCGGTGCATAAAGGCTTGCTTTTGAGATTCTTCATTGAAATGTGTCAGATCCAGGTGACTTGAAAGGAGAGCCACGCACGCTGTGTATGTCATGGGCGGGCACACGGGGCTGTAACAGCCCCGTTCTGTTGCTAGAAATCACAGTTTATTTGTTTTCACATCATTCACATCTCAGGAATCTTGCAGCCTCGGCCTTGATGATTGCATTCTATGTCTCCAAACTGTTATTTTCTACTCCAGTGTTTAGGAGAGGTAGTTCTGCTAGCGGGAAAGTGTGTTAAGATAGTGGGTTCTGTCAGCCACTTAAGGAGAGTGATGAGAACATGTGTCAGGATCAGCAAGTGTCCTCAGGCACAGATTTTATTCCCTCTCCCCTCCTTTCATCTCCTTCCCTTTGCATGGGGGCTAAAATTGCCAAGAGGAGTGTCGCGTTACACTTCCCTCAATCTAGTGGAGCTCTGTGTGACCTACATCGGGGAGAACCTCCTCAGTGCTGCACACAGGTGACGGGTGTGCAGAATGGGTGTCCCCCGGCCCTTAGGGGAGCCATGCTGTTGAAAGACGGTACTGCAGCTCTTTCTGCGTTAGGCTCTTCAGACACTGGCATTCCATTCCCAAACACACAACCCCATTCAATCACGGTCCCTATTTCCTCTGTACACAAAGAGATAATGGAGGTGGAGATGTAGGGATAGGGGAATGAAAATGTATCCCTTCCTTTTATAAGTAAGCTGTCCAACGGGGCTGTTTCTTGAGACCGTATTCTGCGATTCATTAATTAAAGTCATGCCAATGCACAAAATTTAGACTAGTGAGATTCTAGTGACTAGAGTCTAGTTTATTGTATAGGCTAGTGATCATGTTACTTTGTAACTGGAACACTGGAATCTGCTAACTTGAGAGGGCACTTACGGATCTGAGTTCATACCCACCTCCGTCCCCCATCCACACCCCTTACCAGCTCCCACCTCGGACCCTGACAGTGAGTCCCAGGTCCCAGCTGGTTCCACGTATAAAACACAAAGCACACATTGGGCGAGGCCTATTTTAAATTTTGATCAGAATTCTTTATAAGCAGGAAAGAAAAAAGCTTGTAACTTGTCTTTGCTTTCAAGGTTTCCCTAGCCAAGTTATTTTTCCATTTCTCACACTCAGCATTTGAGTGCCCCTCCATGGTTGTCATTCACCGTCTAGAAAGCGAGGCTGTAATAAATCACAGAAATTGACTGCACTGTACAGAGTTCACAGAAGATAGCGACCTGATCCCAAATTATACGCCTCTGCTGAGCCTCGTGGTCATAATGTACTGTTGTTGCTCACCCAAATAGTACCTGTGAAGGTAATTTGCTTTGCCTCCCTGATTCCTGCCTTTATGAGTTCTGTTTTGGTTGAGATTATGCCTGGTCATAACTTTCTTCACCTTTTCTCCTACTTAAGTGAGACTTTGCTGTGGATTAGAGGATCGTCCCGTTGAGCTCCCCCGAATGGTGGGGCGGGACCTCAGACCTGTGGTGCTGACTGCCCTTTCTGCATTGACCTGCTGCTTTTGTGAGGAAGCCGGGCTGAGTAGAGGGTATTTGAAGATCAAGGCCTTAGAATACCCTGCCTCTAACTACCCACTGGAAAAATTAATCAGAACACTAGAGATTTTTACCCAGGTATAAAAACTTAAGTGTTTGGCCTCTGTGTTTTAATAAGAAATGAAATTCATTTCCAAAAGATAGCATAAATATAACTGATTAAGAGTAGGTCTGGAGAAGACAGATGTGATAATTATTTTTGATAAAATCAGATGAGCTTAACCACTTCTCTTAAGATCCCAGAAGGAATTTTACTCGTGTATTAAGTTACATGTTATAATAGAGTTCTCCTGCTCGAGTCCCAGCATTTCAAATTTTTTTTTTTGTTTTCTCTTTCAAATGTTTTTACTAAATGCTTGGTTTTTAAGGCATTTTTTTCCTGTGAATTTTAAATGTAATTATTTTGTCTCCCCAGAAATGTGAAGAGAAAGGAAAGTAACCCTAATTAATGATTTGCATATCCATGGTTAGTTGAGAAGGAAACTGACAAACAGAAAAGATTTTCATATCTTTCCTACTTTTTAGCAGAGAAGTTCTGCCCTGCCCAACCTGGCTGGCCATGTTAGGAATTAAAAGCAAACCCTAGGGGCTCCTGGGTGGCTCATTTGGTGAAGCGTCTGCCTTCGGCTCAGATCATGATCCCAGAGTCCTGGGATCGAGCCCTCGAGTTAGGCTCCCTGCTCAGGGGAGAGCCTGCTTCTTCTCTTCCCTCTGCCTGCCGCTCTGCCTACTTGTGCTCTCTGTCAAATAAATAAATGAATAAATCTTTAAAATAAATAATAAAAAATAAAAGCAAACCCTAAGGGGGGGATGAGTAGGGAGTTCCTCTTGGTACTCCCAGAGAGGGAGACATTCCTCCCTCCTTCCTCCAGTCTGTTACTTGACCATCAGGACTTAATATTTTTCTTTCCTGGAGCTGTGGTGACAGTTAAGTTCAAGGTTACAGATCAGACATTGCTTGAGGAGAAGAGTTCTACCATGTTACCATGACGCATGTCATTTAGAATCCCAGAGCTATAGTATGCAGGTTGTATTTTCCTAAGTGAGATATATGTTCAAATGATTTCATTAAGGCTTCTGGCTTTAGACATTTCACTCTGTGCTTTTTTTTTCTCCCAAAATGGGTAAAGCGTCCAAAGTCTCTTATCTGTACTACTGAAATAAAGCCTCACACCTCTGATTCGAACAGGATCTCTGTTAAGTGGAGGGAGCCTATTTTGTTTCCTAGCAACCAAGCTAATGATGATGTTCTAATGAAATTTTCCTTGTCATAAAAGTAGAACTCTATATTTCGAAAATGTTTCTTTTTTAGTTTAGTTGTCAGTAGATTCTTTGATAACTTTGACGTCCGTCTTCTCTGGTTTCTAGGTGAATGCATCTTTGTCTAAAACAGGAGAAATTCTGATTGATAAGTACTTCTCCAGTAAGTCAGAGTTTGAGAAAGTAAACAATTCAGATTCTGAAGTTCAACAACAAATGGTGTCTTACATCTGCTAAGTAGCGTCCAAAAAGGGGAGAATTTTGTACCTCTGGCAGAAAAGAATACCAAATACGTGATGCCATTTACATATCCATGTTTTTCTTAGTAAAAGAAAACAGATGTTAGCAGTAGAGCCGGCTGTTGCATATGTGTGTCTTTGTTGCGAACAAATTTCCATGAGGAATGACATCAAATTGAAGTGGGAGAAAATAACTTGGTGTGATAGCTAGAAATGAGAAGCATAATTGCATGATGGATTATATCTAATGTTTTGAGGTCTTGGTTGATTTTATAGCATTCAGTACCAAAACAGTTCTTAGGCTTTCATTGAAACTAATCTAAATAGAGGAGGTCAGAGTGTACTAGAAGTTGGCTTTATTTTAATTCCTTGGGTATAATTTCCCTAAAATGTCAAGTTTAACAAAATACTGTCAGAATACTTTGTAAGTGTGTTATTCGTCCTTACTAATTTCTATAAACAACCACAGCATTTTGTTTTTACTATGATAATCCTAGGCACTATACATTGTTAAATCATCTGATAAAGTAGAACTTTGCAATTAAAAATAAAAACAAGCAACAGATCTTTCTGTTTAATTATGTGTTCAGAACTTTGTCCCAGTAGCTTTATGCTATCTAATGTATGGCTTTCGTTTTCAGGAATACCTTTCTGGACACTGTCTTGCTTGGAGGTGTTGGCATTCATCTGCTCATCTATTTCCATTTGGTAGCACGAATTATGTGGTGCCTATAGATTCTTCTATCCTGTCACAGTTTGATGCATATTGAAGTTCTGACTGTGAATTTATTATACTGTATTATTGTAGGAGACTCTTTGTAATTTGGTGATCAAGTTCAGTATCCAAGATAGTAAAGATGTTGGCATAAGTGAAATATAAATCTTTGTGATAGAGTAGTTGAGTCAGAAATTCCACTCTGCTTTGCTTCCTATAAATTCCTTAACCCTTTTTTTTTTTTTTAATTCCTTAACCCTTCTAATCCAGTGTTCTGTAGTTGTAAAATAGAAGTAGGTACTGTCTCTTCTGATTTTTGACTGTAGTTTAGATTTAACCTTGCTGCCACTTGGTCAGTAAAAATTTCTTAATTCCTATAGAATTGTTGAGAAACATAATCCAGGAAACTTAAGTTGTCACCAGTAGTGTTTCCCCAGTACTTCCGCCCAGAAGGCAGAAGAAGGGACTTAGGTAAAAAAAACAAGCTGGATGGTTGGGCAGATGTGCTCACGTGACGTCATGGCAAGATCTGATGTGGAGCTTGGGCTCTGCGATCAGATGGGATTATTGCTGATGAAGGTGCCAGATTGGTAGCAAGATTTTGCAGAACTGCATACGGTATGATCTTAAGATACATTTCACCAGTATGAGAGTTTATGCTCTCCCTCTGTTGGTGGACTCCTAGGAATGGCTGACAACTAAATGAGTCTGTGACTTCCGGTTTGACACACTGCAAGCAGTTCATGAGTGCTTGAGGAGATACTCATGGAATGCCTTCTTTGTACCATGTCTCTGTGGTGTAACTGAATTTGTTGACGTGATGGGAGCTCAGAGTTCGTAGGGATTTGTGCTGTGGGTTTTTTGTTAAATTCTCCAAGGCAGGTAGACAGGGTGGTGGTTATAACGTTTGTCTAATCGGGTTATAAAGATTTATTTATTCAGAGCTCTTCAGATTTATGTGATAGAGGTATTAGAGTGTGTGCCCAAGAGGTAACACATTAGCACAGGCATTGGGCAGGGCTGCTTTGTAGTAAAGTCAGCCAGATTGGGGAGGGGGCGTCATCCTCCTCCTTCAAGCTTTACCCCCAGGAAGGGACCTGCCACAGTGCCCTCAGACTTGGCACATGGTACCATTGACACTGTGAGAAGAAGTCAGCTCCAACTTGTTGCTGGGTCTTGGAAAATTCAGTTTTCAAAGTTACTTCAGGTTGCAAATAGGATGATCTATGAATCCGCATTAAATACTGCTGGGTCTATTTTTAGCCTGTTTTTAAAAATAATTTTTAATGTTTAAGAATGTTGCTTCTTTATCAGTGAATGGTTCGTTTGAAATATATCTTTCTGTCCCTGTGTCCTAATTGTAGAAACATAGTTGAATGTTTGTATCATTACTTTATATTTTGAAAGTATTTCACAACATGGCTCCCTTGCTTTCTTAGGTAGCCAAAAAGTAAATTTCCCATTGTTGAAGGAGAAAGATTGATTCAAAAAATTAGAGCAAGATGACTTTATTGCTAAATAACACTGATCATCTTCTGAGTACCAAGGAATGAGATTTAATGAATTTGGCTAGAATATATCAGAAGTATATAGTGTAGTCATTATACCACACTTAAATACATGGATGTATTTAAATGTTGAAAATGCCTTTTTCAAAATGTACTTTAACAAAATAAATGTCACCAAAGCTTTAAATTAAAAAAGAAAAAAGGGACCATAAAATTTGCAGACTTAGTTTCCCAAGCATTCTGCTAGGCATTTCGTAGACATTTTTCATTTGATTCTTCTATCCATCCTGCAAAGATTGCATTGTTAAAATCATTTTCCAGATTAAGAAGCTAAAGCTCAAATGATTTTGTAAATATTTAAAAAGAAGGGGGCTTCTTAAAAGGGGCATTCAGAGGGTTCAGACCCTTCCAGCATGTAGCTGTGTGGATCTTGTTAAGTAGTCCTTTGTAAAGTTATCAGTAACTGAAGAAACCAGATAGTTTCAGCTTTTTGGGTGGTCTTTAATTATGTTTGTATTATCTTTTAGGTTTCATTGGCGGTTACATTCATACAACCACACAACAAATTACCTTTGTTTTACATACGACTCACTGCATTTTCTCATGTTTGTTAAATATATTAAAGGTTTGAGTTACAGAGACTGACGAGGCTGTGAAACTAAGACAAAGTTTTGGGTACATGTGTGTGTATGTGGTTTTTCTTGAGAAGAAATAAACCTTGATCAGATCTTCAGAAGTTACGTACCATTGATAAATTATTTTCCCTCCATGTCTTTTATTTTGGAAGAAGTTGCTGTCTGTTTCAAATGTTTCCCTGAATTTCTAACTTTCTTTTTTTTGTCTTATAATTATATCATTTTGATTGAAATGGAGTGCAGGCTGGTTATTACCTGTTTAAGACCCAGAAAGCTGAGTATGTCCAGCCTAAGAGTTATGTGTTTTGGCATGTAGATAGTGGCTGCTTGAAATCCATAAATATAAGAAATCCCAAGCTGACTGAAATGAATTTGAAGTCTTAAACCTAAGCCTGAGTTCTGTCAGAGTTAGCAGTAAACGCCGTTTTAAAGACTGGCTAAATGGCTAAATTCCTTTGAATGTCAAACTTTATTTCTCAGGAAAGTCAGTCACTGCCAAGTTTATAACATAAACACTGTGTTTCTCTTTCCAGAATTCCAAGGACAGGAGGGTAGATGAGGGCACGTGAAAGGCACAGGTGAATTTTATTTCTGGGTGTTTGAAAGGACAATGTGACATTGCACAGAGATAGTCTCTCAAAAGGGATGAGTGTCAGCAAAAACTCTTGGATGCTTTTATTTTTGCTTATGTTGTTTCCCTTGAAACAGTTGAACGTTTCCCCGTTGAAAAAGGTCTCTGCCTGGTGGTCCTGATACAAGCCTCTTGAGACTTCTCACTAGAGTCCCTAAGAAGGTAGAGGAAAAACACTTGCATTCTCAAGAGTTATCAAAGCGAGAAGTAGCAGGGAAAATGTCTACCGTAAACTAAATGGAGCCAGATTTAAAAACATAGGCAGAGTAAGTTCCGACCACCTATAAATAGGGAGGCAGAGCCGTGAGCTCCCCGACTCTCTGCCCGTAATTCAGAAAGAACCTAGGCAGCTGTCCTCAGGATGCCCTTCCCTTCCTCTTTCTAATCTCCCCCAGTGATGCTTTTTTATTCAGTGGAAGATCATAACTCAGAAAATAACCAGGCAGGGTGGTGGGACAGGGGCTATTACTGTTACATCCTGAGAATCTTCCTCCGCTAAAGTAAAGTGTTGGAGGTGGGGAAGGGATAGAAAGTCCTCCGTTGACTCGGGGTTTGGGTACTCGTCGAGTTTTCCATCATTCAGACCTCAGAAAGCCAGCCAGCGCAGGCAGAAGAGGGTTTTCTTTCAGGCTAGCAAAACTATATCGGAATGAAAACCGCATCGGGAATTGGGCTGGGAACTCTTCATTCTAACTGGCCAGCCAACTCTGGGTCTGCGGCCAGTACCCGATGGATCAGGGTAGCTCAGAGAAAATGCCAGAACTGGGTAGATTTCTCCTTGCTTAGTGATCACTGATCAGGAAAGGGATAGCTGAGCCTGCTGAGTGTTGCTCCAGAAAGGAAAAGGGGAGATCAAATAGAAGATTTTAAGAAAAAACAGATCTCCACCAATGATTTATTACTTCAAAATGACATGGCCCTAATGAAAGAGGGGCAGAAAGCAGTTATATGTTTGAGTTGAAAAAAATGGTAAGATGGGATGAAATGGGAGTGAAACCATAAAAAAAGAGTGATTTTGTAAAGAAATTAAAATTTCAATAACACCTTTAAAATCCATATGAGGGACGGTAATGCAGCTGAAACTAAAATCAGTGTTGTGAACAAGAAATGGAGGTAAAGCTCTTCCAGAACGCAAAGAAAAAGAAAAGTGAGGGAGAAAGATGTTAGAAACGTGGACCGAAGATCTAACATGAGAATTCTAAGTGCTGATAAACAGGAAATGGTATCAAGTGAAAGAGAGCAACATAATAAAAATAACCTTGCATGCATGTGTGCACATTTGAACATGTTCTCCACCTCATTTGTAGGAAATCAATGGAAAGCCACCTCTAGATGCATGTTGGCAAAAAAAAAAAAAAAAAAGTTTTAAGTATAAAAACATCATTAAAGCATCTAGCCACAATACCTGCTTAGTACCAAGGAATAAAATTCAGGCTTCCTTCTCCTTTATAGCTGTAAATGCCAAAAGATAGTGGTAGAGTTTTGAGGAGAAAACATGGTGACTTGAGAACTTAGGGTCCGTCTTCTTTATATTTCACATGAAAAGGCAGTTGAGAGACACTCTGATAATATCTGCAAGAGCTCAGAAAGATACATTAAACTGCCCATGTCCCATGGGAAAACTTAAACATTGTTTTTCATTTAAACTTTGTAATGAGAAAGGCAGAGGATGATTACCTTGAAGAATAATTACCCGAAGAGTAAAACTCTTAAGGTGTCTATTTTCCAAACACCTAAAAATAAAATGTGTCTTCGAAAACACAGACTGCAGAGAAAGTGTGACAGTATTATGGACATGGGGAAAATCCTTACCTTGTATGAAAGTTTTACAGAAATGCCTATATAAACGTGCACGTGTCCATGTGTATGCGTATGCAAATAGAGAAGTGTGGATTTATACCTGCCTATATTTGTATGTTCAGCAAATGCTAGTTCTCTGTCAGGTGCTGTGCTAACATTGTGCTACATTAACTTGTTACTTTTCGTAAGAGTTCTATGACATTGGCCTTATTATTATACCTGTTGTAAAGGAGAAGAAGTTAAAGTTTAGTTAAATGATAGCCCAGGCTCACACAGCTAGTGGAGAAGTTGGGATTTGACTCCAGACCGTGTGCCACCCCAGTGTGGTTAAGCATCTGTACCGTGCAGCGAATGAGTCCCGGGTGGGAGCGTCCACGCCCTGTGACGAGGCGATATTCTTGGACACAGCCCATCGGCCAGGAGGGCACCCCTGAGCCAAAGGCAGATGATCCCCTGGCTTGCCAGTGACCTGTGACGTGGCCTGACACTAGGCAGTGAGTTAAACACCGAGTTTTTTCTACACTCAGGAAATAGACCTAAGAAAAATTACAGAGAATGAGGCAGTTGTACTGTTACTCTCCTTTTCAGCAGAAGGACCTCATCAGAACAATAGGCTGGGAAGAGGTGATGTAAAGTAGAGTCGGATCTCTGGGGCATAAATGATTAAAATACTAACCTTCAAATTAGCACTCACTGGACTAGCTAGCGCTTCTTAAAATGTTATATGCATGTAGATGTGACATTATTTCTTTATAAGATGGTGTAACATCTTACTATATAAAATAGCATTCATACATAATGTTGTATATAAACATGTCTGATAGCACAGTACGTAAAGCTATATAGACAAGTCATTGTTGATTTAGCGATGCAGATGCACCTTTGTAATTGAGTTTGTGAATTTCACTAAAATCAGCTTTAAAGGATTGAAAGCTAGTTGTAACTTGCTACCCCACTAGCCATCGGATGCTTGTAGTTACTTGTACGGTTATATTGTAACTGTCATTTGTGGTCTAATCTTCCCCATAAGGGAAACTTGAGAAACCCAGTCAGCTTTAACATTTAGAGGAAGTTTAAACACTGGAGCATAAAATTCACAGTTGTTTAGGTTGAAACTCCGTTTCCTGTCGGACCACATCTATCCAGCTCTTACGTGATTGGAATCGTCTAATTGTGGCCCACACTCAGGACAAGTTTCACAAGATGCACCCAGTGTTTACTCTTGTTGTCTTTGCCGGCTTCCGGAGTCTGTGCAGCGGACCCTGAGCTCTCCGCCTATCTGATGGCAGTGTGGTCAAATAAGGGAATTTGTCTAATCATGTAACTGTTTTATTCCCTTAAGTGCTGTTGGTGAATTCCAGCCTAGCCGTTAATATCCTTTTAGTATTTAGCATTTGGAATATTCTTTAGCTGTCAGGGTGAAAAAAAAATTTTTTTGATGGGGGAGGGAAGTGTTACTTGTCTGTCTTTGAGACTAGTTGCCTTTCATATACTCTGAAAGAGAAAGATGGAGACAGTTTTACAATTATCTTTTTTCCCCAGAATACAAAACCATGGTCCCTGCCACCACTCAGGCAACCCCCCTACAACCCGTTTTCTAAAACACGTTTGAAATACAACTTAGGCTTTTGCTTAAGAATCTCTTGATTCAGTGAATCACTAAGGGACCATCTTTTGCCAGCATCAGATGCTATGTGGAGTTCATATTCTGAAATGTTTAAAATTCTCTATCCTGGGAAATGTAGTTCGTAATCTCCAAATTATGTTATCTCACATTTAATGTATAATTTGCTAAGAGAAGGAAATGAAGAAGGCCGGGAGTTAATAGTTATAGTAATCAAAGCTTAAAATGAAGGCAAAAATGTTTTGCTTATAGGAGGTTAAAAGAAGACTGATGGTTTTAGCCTTTTTCCCTGAAATCCATCTTGCAGAGTTGATATTTGATGTTTTAGGCAAAGGCAGTGTAGGCTCTCGTTAATTTTGTCACCTTATTCTGGACCTTTCACTTAGAGGCATGTCACTGAATGATTACAGGAATTTTTTATTGGCTAAAAAGGGTGTCTTTGTATTTTTTTTTTATATTACCCTTTTTGGTTCATTGCATCTGGTTGCTACCTTTTTCTTAAATATGTGTAGCATGGAGTGTTTTACATCTGGGATGAAGAGTTTGAAATATTTTCCTCATGATTCTTAAGGTTTGCTTGGCACACATGGAGCATTTGCTTTGTCCCGGGTACTGGGCTGCATACGCTGCCTGCGTCATCTCACTCATTGCTGTTTTCAGGTTGAGGCTTAGAGCGAGAAACCTGCCCAGAAGCAAATACTAGTAAAGGGTAGAGAGCTTGGATTTGCATGCAGGCTCTGACTTCAGGATGTGTGCTTTCCAGCATCACGGTGTGTCCCACCCTCAAACTGAAACGAGAAGAGAAGGAACCTCTAGCGTAATGAACTTCCCCAGAGGTCATGTCATATTAGACCAATCACTGATGCTGGAAGCAAATATTAAGTAATATTAGGAAGAGGTGGCCTATACGCCATAGACTTTTCAATAGAGTCTCACATCTCTATAATCTTTGGCCATATTCAGTTACCCTCATCATACTCATTTAAAAATCTTAAAGATCTAGGTATTAACAATGCTCAATTGGCCAGTATCTTGTTTCTGTCAAGATCATGTTTGTCCTTGAACCATACATCGAACCAGAGGCTTAGGTGAGACAGTTTGTACCAAACCATCACTGTCTTTAGAAGTTTTCTTAGCAATAAAGAGGGAAGACTCTATGAAATACCGTCAGTTAAAGCAATGACCTCATTCCATCCAGGTGAAAGTATTGCGTTATTAGAACGTTATCAGCGTTTGAACCTAGAATTGGACCCGTTTATAGCAGTTACAATCTAGAAGAATGTCTGTGCTTTAATTGCTTGGTTTAGTAAAAGTTTAATCTTCGAGAAGAGATCAGCCCCGACGGAGAGCACGTGAGGCTGGCTGTGGGTCGGACACCGGGGCATCTCCATGTGATCCCCACATTGAGTCTTGCTCAGAGAGCACGGCAGTCACACTTCAGTTCCTGTCGCACTCCTGAGGGATGACGGCAGAAGAAAAGTCCTTGATGCTAGGAGATTCCTTTAAGCCAGCAGATGGATTTAAGGCAACGGAGTACCCAGAAAGAGCGGTCTTCCATGGGTAGAAAGCATGCAAGTGATTTCCCAGGCCTGACGGGGGAGATAGAGGTAAGCCATATTGCGGTAGTTGACGCTAAGAAAAATTATTCCACCCCTCTTTGGAGTCGGGGTGTCCTCTGTAGCTGTAGTGTTTGGGAACATTCACTGCTGTGAAATGGGAGGTCTGCTGGGCTGATGGGATGGCCTAGGGTTAGCCCACGGCTAAGTTGTGGCCAAGGATTTCTCAATCCTTGAGGCCTCCTCCTCAAGGTGGCCATTTTGCAGACTTAACCCTCAGTTTCTGGGTAAGTTGGTGTGTGTCTATAGGGAAAGCCCCTGGTTTGGGATTAGTCAAGCTTGCCAGAGAAAAATGGACTTAAGCACTAATAAAATTTGCTGACC
The DNA here is from genome assembly GCA_028534135.1 of Potos flavus. NCBI lineage: Eukaryota > Metazoa > Chordata > Mammalia > Carnivora > Procyonidae > Potos > Potos flavus. The sequence continues at coordinate 41,629,092 of CM052895.1, forward strand.
CCCATCTCAGAGGTTAACATTTTCATTTATGTTTTACGTGACTCATTTTAAATTACAGTGCTCTACAGATATAGAAAGAAGCCTTCCTCTTCCCACCCTCCCCCAGACACCACATAATGGAAAAAGCAAGAATTTTCTGCATAAGCATGGCCTTTTTTTTTTTTTTTTAAACAAAAAGCCAGTCTCTGATGGGACTTTTTTCCTGCCAGAATTCCCACTGGTCCACTGTCGCAATTTTTACAAAAGGCCATGATGAAAGAGGAAGGCCCGTTTTGAGGGCTTTGCAAGCTCTGTGTTATGTGAAACGTGCTTGTGTTCCTGCTCTTGGTTATCAGAATGGTTATTTTTGAGTCTCTCATAGGCATGTAAAACCTGGGCTCTCTAACTGCTAAAGTGTAACTTTGATTAAGAAAAGATTTGTTTGCTGCTATGATGAGACACATAAAACTTTGAAAGGTTTTGATGTTGTGTTTCCTGTTTGAAAAAAAACGTGTCCTCTCTTACGAACTCTTGACTAGATGAGAGGATTTTCCTCAGAGAAAATTCATCTCTGGGAAGAACCGTCTATGTGAAGGTCATAACCTAGAACATTTTTGAAGGGAAGTTTCAGTGAATTAAAAGAGGGCGGAATCAGGAAGCCCATAGTTCTGTTCTACCACAGCTATAGCTGAAAAAACCCATTTCGGCCTGGATCCTGGGCAGTCCCATTGTTGGTCACAGACATCACTCATTTCCCTTCACAGTGGAGGAGAGAGGTAGCCTGGGCCCCACTGGGGGTTTGTATCAATAGTCCTACCTTTCTTTCCTCCTCAGAATGTTCACTGAAGAAAATCTGCATAATTGTGGCAGACACACACATCCAGTGGCAGCCTTTTCTCTGGCTGTAGAGATGGTTCGGTTTGTTAGACAGGAAGAAGCTGCATGGGGACTGGCTCCCAGCCCAGCGCTTGAAGCATAAAGCGAGTTCTCAGTCAACTTTGGTGACTCCGGGCAGAAATGGGAATTAGCTTTGGGATTCGGATTCTGAATGATCTTTCATTAAACAATCACATGGACGAAGGTGACAAGTGACTATCTAATTGAGACTACATAAAATGGTTCCTTAAGCTTCATAGACAATTGAGTAAGTTCAGTTTCCTCTCTTCCTCTTGTTTACTTCCTACTCTTCTAGAATGAAGCATTAGGTATTCTGGTCTCTGACAATGAGAAGATTAAACAGCTGTAGTTTAAATTAAGGTATTAATTTGGAGTGTTCTGTGGCTGCATTAATTATATCTTGACAAAGATTACATGCCCGTGGATTTGACAGAGGCATATAAGCCACACTATGGCTTGTCAGGAACAAACCAAAGTTCTGTGAATTCCTGATCCTTGGTGATCTTTTATTTATACATAAAAAGCCTTTAAAATTGAAATACTTAGACTTGATTTTTTTTTTTCCTTCAGTTAGGTACAAGAAAAACAAAAGAATCTGAACACGAAACACAGTCGTGAGAAGTGTATTTGCATGGGTACAGGACTAAAGTGGTGGAAAATTACGTTCTTTCACTCAGTGGGACTTAGCAGCATGTTTGAGTTTCTTACCTAAATGGGTCTTAATTAAAGACTTTGGGATGTCTTGCTTTTAATTAGATTATTAAGCTCACTGAGTGGTCCTTGTGAAAACTTGTCTTCTAACTGCATATTTTATATCAAGTAAGAAGTTAAATTTCATGAAGAGTCTTTGCTGTAACCATAATTGTAGCTCATGCTGAATGTATTAATGCTGCCATTCACTGAATACTTGACTGGTCAGATTCATGGTAATTGTAAGTTTTCTCCCTTTGTTTTCTAATAATCATTGTAAGACGGTTGTGGGCTTTCAGCGAATGCACTTCTTTGACCTCAGATCTCGTGTGGCAGTCCGTGGGACTAGAGATAAGAAATAATAGCTTCAACTGAACAGCACCTAAACTTCCGTAATAACTAAAAACACCTAAAACATCCCATGGGTTTTATAGACAATTTCTTCAGAAGTCCGAAGGAGTGTGCAGTTTGATCAACCTCCCTTGCTCCCTTTGGCCCAAGGGATTATTTTTGTTATTGAAGGGACAAACCAGGGGTGAAGTGACTCAACAGTTAATTGCCAGATTAAATCAGGCATCCAAGACACTCTGCTTCAGGTTCTCTGAGACTCAGCTGCTGTCTTCAAAAGGAAGAAATGCATTTTAGCATCCTGAAAGAACATAGTGCACAATATATGATGGGTCTTATTCTTTTTTTCCTTCTTCAAAAGAGCCTCATGGTTTGAGGAAGAGTTTGAAATAGTTTGGGACATGAGCAAATTCTTACTACATTTCATAATTATTTATTGCACCTGTTGGAAAGTTGAGGAATTCTGATAAATATGCTTGCTTTCTTCATTGATTTCAAGCTGGCTGAGTTTTGAATATGCTAACTTTGGATGTTTGAGGGCATTTGGAAGGTATATAGGAGGTGGGGTTTCTTACTTATGTAGAATCACCAAAGCAACCATTGCACTTTTGTTCAACGTCCTTCTTCATTGTTCTCGCTTACGTTGGAACACTTTTGAATAGGCTGGGGCTTTGAACAATGGCCTTGTCCAACCGTTAGTCCTAATTACTGTGACTAATTTGCTGTGTGTCCTAAAGACAGTCACATGCTTCACTTTGGTTTTCTCATCTGTAAAATAGAATTTAATGACACTCTACCAGGCCAAGGATTTCGGTGAGGCATCATGGTCACAACCAAGCCCCTAAAAAGAGTATTAAAAATCAAGTGTTTGATGAAAGCCAACGACTCGTTGATACCATTCAAAAATTTTAAAAACACGTTTGGCATACACACCAAGGAAGTTCTTGAACTTAATTGATATATTTAGATCTGAAGGAAATGAAAGGGATTGAAATTGTTCAGCCACAGGAAATAAAGACCTAGAGCTGATTTAAACATCTGAAAATTGTATGCGACCGTGTTTTATGGAGAATAGTAATGAATTCTTTTATGTTTTCTTTGCGGCTCTCCCAAGAAGAAATGAGGTTAATTAAATTACTGAAGGTAGCACCAGCAGTGACGTTGACCTGTTTTCTGAGACACATTCTTGAATCTTGTCTTTACTTCCAGTGAAGGGGGCAGTGAATTCACCAGACAACTGTGTGCGTGTTGCCCTCCAACAAAAGACCACTGGTATTGTCCTTGCTTTCTTAAGACAGTGTCTTTATCTTCACTTAACAAGTCCTGTCCCCTGGAATGTGTAGTCTGGTCAACTCCTGTATTCTTTTTACATTGTATGTCTTCATTCCCTATACCATTTGGTGGGGAGCCATTCCACAGTCTTTAATATGCCATATGCAGAGAATAGAATATACTTATCCTCTGCTTACTCTCTGCCTTCCTTTGTAGTGATAACACCATCAGAGTCTTGCTGAGGAAAAAAGACTCATTTTGCTTTGTCTGTTGGGTGTGTTTCTTAGTGAGGAGATTGGCAGGTCTTTTTTTTTTTTTTTTTCCTTAAAAGCCAAAATTACAGTAACGTAATAAATCACAACTATTTCAATTTTATGATTAGTAATCATTTATCCAGTAGCTCATAAGTAAAAGAGATTCTGAGTCTTGACAGGAGGAAGGAAAAACAATCTTTCTCAACTGTTTGGCTTAAACAGTCTTAGCAATAAAGATTGCCACCTATTGGTTAAAAAAAGAAAACTGAAAGATGTTCGTCAAACAAACAGGTAGTGGGTGTGATCAAAACAGAATTATTTTGGTGGTGCTCTTGGCCGCGGTATTTGAAAATGTGGGATTTGAGGAGGAACCCTTACTTTGTGCTTCCACTTTTTCACAGCCAGTCTCATGAAATCATGGTAGATATTGAAGGAGAGGAGGTGGACTCTTCTCATGGTTCCTTTTAAAAGCATATTTTTGAGACTGTCAGAATTCCATTTTAATGGAATATTAAGTGGATAAATGGAGTTTTAAGCAAATGTTGGGAGGCTTGATTTGGAGAACATTTTTCTAACTTTATTGTTAGTTTGGGTTTTCCTTTACCCCAAACTTTAAAGTCCAGCATTTCCTGTCCAGCCAAAGTGGGGTGGGCTTGGTGACACTGGCCTTCTGTGCCTCATGGTTCCAGAATCTGTTTTCCAGATCACGAGCACCATACAGAGAGCACTATCCTGAGTGATGTCCTCGCCCCATAATCATTGAACATCAAGGTACATTGATAATCCAAAAAAAAAGAAACGTGCATTGTTTTTGTCAAAGTCTCAAGTGGCTACAGACTTGGAAAATGCTCCTCATAATAATTCTTTCCACAATGTTAGGATAGCTACATAAATTCAATTATTAAGAATACTTGGATTTCAATATAAAAAAGTGATATAGCATTTTTTTTATTATTAATGCTGATCATCTTAAATCCACCCCTCCTCCATGTCCCCAATATCTAAACACCTTTTAGATCTTGAGAAAATTAAAACCTGCATAAATTACTGTTTTATCTGTGATGGTGTGTGAGAAATTTAGGAATAAAGCCACCACTCTTCCTATATTGTGTCCTTATTTTTTGCTCATATGTCTGTTCGTATTTGTAATTTTAAGCCAATTGATGCTCCCAAATAATAATTTGATACCCATTGGTGACATTACATATTCAGTTAATTGTTTTGGCAAAGTTTATTTACCACCAGCCCTCACTCCACTTTGCATTGGGAACTTAGTACTGGGAAATTGGGAGAACCATATGTTATTTGCTTTAATTTTTATGTAGTACACCTATATATGTGTGAAAATATGTATATAAACTGTCAAAAAGCAACATATTGGTGAATTTAAATTAGTAGTCTCGGTAAAAGCAAAAACCGAACTGAAAAGAGGTTGGAGTGAGTCCATAATAAATCAAAAAATGTTTCCTGAAGAAAGGAAAATATACGTATATTTTCCAGCAGCTTCCTGTGGATGTCGGCAGTAGGCCGCGTACGTAGTGTTGCTGTGCACTTTGAAAAGTTGAGGGAGAGGGGAAAAGATAGCTTTGTGAACACTGTCAGGGAATGTAAGACATGAGCATTTTCTGCAGGAAAGTCAGAGTGCATTGTTAGACTCAGTCTGTGTAATTTCCTTCTGTAAAGGCTTGCCCATTTACCAGTAACGACACCTTCTTTCTCTTCTATTTTTGTCCCTTCCTTTAGGAAGAGGAATATATGCTTACTCACTATTTAAAATTCAGAGTCATTTTCCTGTTCTGGTTGGTTTTATTCTTAACAGTAACGAAGAGTAGAATTAGGTCCATGTGAAACTTTGATCTCTCTTCAGTTTCTGCTTTTTTCAGCTATCCATCTTGTACCCACTTCTAAGTTCCCCTCTTTCCACCTTCACATGTGTAGTGGTGTCTCTCCTTGGTCTTTTGATGGTGTGTTTCCATAAAAGCAGATACACTGGGCCTTTTCAGTGCTGCCCAGATTGTCTACTCTAGCATTTCAGGGGCCTTGTCACAAAATCCTGTACTTAAACACATGTGGTCAAACGATTTAAAATCAAATGTAATGTTCTAGAATATTGTATTGGGCAGTTGGACTTTGTAACGAAACCGTTTCTCTCTCCAGTTGGCACTGGGTAGCTCACCAGGCCTCTGAAGGGCATTGCTAGCCCATAGGGCTCCTGTGGCTGCTCAGGGAGCATAATAAAGCTCATTTCAATAGGTGTTTATAGGCAGCACTTACCAGACGTTTCAAGTACTCTCTGAATGGGAACTGCTGGGAAGAAAGGTTAACACAGATACTTTCTCAACCAGGCCACTATTTGAATTCCACACATAAGGCAGATGATAGACTGTCTGGTGAGTAAATGAATAAATGGTGAATATCCATGTCATGCCACTGACCTTGTTTCCCTGGAGATCTAGAGGTGATTCCTTGGGCACCCCTGTTCACAGTCATTTATTATGTGCTTACCGTATGCCAAGCACTGGGCAGGATGCTGGGGTCACCATCATAAATGTGGTTATCTTCACTGCTTCCTGCGAAGCTCAAATTCTGGTGGAGGGAAGCAGGGTGTATGGCTGAGCGCCTCTCCAGCTGTGTGAGCAGTAGTGTGCCTGCAAACAGGAGGAGGAACCTTCCTTCGCTCTCTTCATCCACTTTTGTGTCACTGCCCTTTCTCGGGTGGCTGGGGCTGCGTTGCCCCCTCCCCAGACTGTCAGAGCAGGATCAGGGGTCTGGGATCTCAGTGACAGGCCCCAGCACAGGATAGCGAGGCTGTGAGACCCCACCCCTACCCCGCCACAGTGTTGCTGTCTGCATCGCCAGACCTCCTCTGTCTCCTTCCTCCCACCCCTTGTAATTCCCGCTGTTCTGCCCACACCCTCACCTCGGACGTCATTTGCAGAGGGACGTGGATTGGATTATTCCCATTGGTCTAGACATACTTAGATGTAGAAATTATCATCAAGTGCGTTAGGTTTCCATATTTATATACTAAAATTTTTATTACCCATGATGTCACTGAAATATGCCTATGTGTGGTCATCACCCATGTAGTTACTCAAAATAACTTGGGTGGAAGAGACTTTGGTGGTCAAATCTGGGGACCTGACCACCCTTTATAACATTTCTGGGGGCAAATGTGTTCCGAGTTTTACACAACGAGCTTAGAAATGAGCTCTGGAAACATCATCCCCATGTAAGTTGACTTTTTGCATTGATACGTAGCCATGCTAGGAAAGCTTTGTCAGCTCTTAGATGTCCCCAGACTTCTGTGCTGCCTGGGGATTTCTGATGGACTCTCCTAGAGTTCTTGAAGTTACTCATTCATTTTCCAAACCTGCTTACCAGAGCCACTGAGCTAAAGGGAACCTAATTCATATCCTAAAAGGTCTTTTTAAATCAAGAGTGTGCTTTTCCCTTATATGCGTATTACTAAAATTAACCTGGTGCTCCAGCGACCTGTTGCCTTGTGACTCCCCAAGGGAGAAGGGAAGTGCGGGGAAATGATTCACTTCCTGACACAGTAATCAACTCTTAGCTATTAAAGATTTATCTTCAAAACCTATCAGCACACAATGGGTTACTTCAATTGCTTTCAGATAAGGATTCCATTTAAACTGCTGTAGGATTTTTTTTTGGGGTGGGGGCAGGGAGCTTCTTTAAGGTGGTAGGTGATAACCGCAGCTCTATTGGCTAATATTGCCTTTGTCATTAAGGAAGTTAAAGTTCCTGGATTTTAGATTTGATTTTAAAATAGCTATCTAATAATGTAGAATGGAAATGTATTCTTGATAAAGCCTTTGCAACACGTCCCTGATTCCGTGCTGTGCATCAGGTGACTCACATTCTTGGTTCAGAAGATGAAAGGTGTCAACTGTTGCTGAGTTGGTTTTTCAGTGTACTCTGTTATAGTAAAAAAAAAAAAGTAATAATTTTACTAATGAGCAGTCTTTATGAGGCCTAACGGTCCTCCAGGTTTTTACTTGTTGGGCAGAAGTAAGGGGGCTGGACCTTTGTGAGCCATTGACTCACACTCGCGGGAAGTGCATAAAACGTGCTGCGGTCAGTCTCCAGGTTGGGGTTGGGTTGTGCAGAACAGGGGAGTTCCTATAGGGCTGGATTTATCCGCCACTGATTTCTGCTGGTGGATCAGCTGCAAAAAGGAGGAAACTTTGCTTTTGAGCTGGAACTACAGCTCCTGTCTTTCTTTCAGGTCGTCCAGACTTTTATTATTAGTCCGTTCTTCAGACTTTATAGGTTTCAGAATCTATCTGTGTCCAGAGGAGAGTACCCAGTTGACAGTGTGGAGAGAGAGGGACAAAGGAGTGAACGAACGGTGTGTCATCCATGGAAGGACTCCGATCAGTTCTGTAGGCCCCAGCTCGGGTGGGAGTTGGTGGAGCCTTGGCCTGTGTGCAGAAGGAATGGCTGACCTTGGAGATGTTCTGGTTGGATCATGAGGTTGGGCTTGGAAAGCCCTGCCTCAAGTTCACTAGCAAGAATGAGGCAGAATTCACAATTTGATGTCTTGAGACCTTACCATTTGCCAAGTGTTGAGCAATCCTTCACATCTCCCCCATTGAACTGAAGAGCTGGGACTCGTCTCACGGTGAGTCCAGCGCAGATGAGAAAGGTCGGCCGCTTGCGTCTCTCATCTGCTGCTGAAACTAAGACCGAGACCATCCTAGACCACTCCGGGCAGTTGTCCCGAACCCAAGGATCATCAGAATTACGGGCCCAATTTCAGGCCGACTTGAGGAGTTTGTGTCTAATGATGGGCAAGTACCTACATGTGTCTTTCATTATTCCGTTGCCTGAGGAGACGCTGTTTGAGTTGGCAGAGACACTTACTGAAAGCAAAGCTTGTCACTAGTGAGATTACTGATTTCACCAAAAAAAGAAAAAAAAAAAAAAGCATCAGATGCCAAAGGAGAGGGAGGAGAGTGTGTAGCATTTAAAAGTCTGGTGAAGCCATCAAGTTAACAAGAAAAAGTAGAATAAAATGTGGTTTCAATTTGCTGTACTGGGCTTGGGATGATAATGCTTCAATAGTAAATGGGAGGGAGGGAGGGAGTGTGTGTGTGTGTGTGTGTGTGTGTGTGTTCTCTGAATTTCAGAATCCTAGAAGTTATTTAGAAGTTTTAATTTGTTTCAGTCCCCATGTCCCTATTCTGACAAAGTCACTGGGTGATGATCAGAATGATGGTTTGCACATTCCTAGGCCAGAGGCTCCCGGCCTTTTTTGTGAAAGAGGAACTACTTTTTATTTTCCCTGAGCACTGAGTTACCGGGGCACCTTACCTGGGTGACACCGCGCTGCCATCCAGTGGCAGCTGTCCGTGCAGCACCGTGCCTCTGAAATCTGCCGCCTCCTGCCGTCCACCTTCTTGCTGCTCCTAGTTTTTGTTTTTTTTTTTTCCCCAGATGCTATCTGACACAGTATTTGATGAGAGAAATGAACTGTATGTCTGACCTAAGTCATTCGGGGTAAATGAGAATTTACTGACCTTGTCCCTCCTTCCTGGCGGTACGAATTATCATCTGCATTACTGTCTTTCCCCCTAAATTAGTAATAATATGTATGGTTTTTCCTTGAACGTTTTTTGTTTTTTTGACTAAAGAATTAATGGTCAGTGGTATTTCTGCTTGTTAGAGCTTTCATTTAAAGTGGGTCTTCACTTCTGTCTTTGTGTTTGTGCTTTGAACTATGGTTTCCCAGTTTCCAAGTATGTTTCTTGACACTTACCCTACATCTCACATGAGGATTTATGTGTCCCGTAGGATCGGACCTGGCCTCGGAGAAAGAGCCAGCCAGCAAATGGAATAATTCTGTCTTGTGAAAGGTTCCAGCCCTTTTAAACTAGACTCAGAGAAATAGAAAACAAATATTCTTGGGAAGAAACTAGGTTTGTTAGGACTTGGCTAGAAATTTTAGGAAAGGAAAGAACATTTCCTCTGGCCTCAGGAGCACATTCAATGTGAAATATTACCGTTTTTAAAAGAGCTAAACTTAAATTTATCTTTGGGTCATATATCTGACTTGAAAATAAATGGATCTAGTCCTTATTTGAAAAAAAGAGTTCAGAATCCTCTTTTTAATAAAATGATAGTCCAGAATGTTAGGCGAGATGCTCGCCACATCAGCTATTAACTGAAAACAGCTGGGACTTAGAGAGGTGTTGGCAAATATCTACCATGAGATGGGAGATTGGTGAAATGTGGTACAAGTTAGTTCCAGCTGCACACATTTGCCTTATTAGAGCTCTTTATGGTGAATGAAATGCATATTTCGTACATACTTCAGCGTCGTCCTGTTCTCTCAGCACTCGACTAAGCAAGTGGAAAGTTGATTTAGTCAGAGGGATTACTGAAAACAATGAACTGTAAACCCATCTATATCCATTCCAGGAGCTATTAAATATCTACATTGTATCTTCCCATGACCCCCTCCTTTTTTTTTTTTATTTGGTTTTTGTATTTTGAGTGATTTGTAAGTGTTTGCCATTTTGGTCATAAGTGTGGGAAGTCAGTGTGAGCCTGCGCGCTGGAGTGTGCTGCGAATCAGCGGACCGGTCTGCGTTTGAGCAAACTTCGGAAGGTAGCCCTGTGAACTCCCGCTCCTGTGGCACTGTCAGCTAATTGAAAGCTAGACCGGGAGAGATTTTGTTGGTGACGAAAGAATGATTCTGCATCCTAGATCTAAAAGTGAATGTGTAGCTGTTTTATTGGTTTACACAGTCAAGTCCCTTCTCTTGGAGCTGGCCTGAATGGACCGTTAAGTGTTTTCCTTACTTGCCATTTGTAACCTATTTTTTACAGTTTTAATGTGATTTAAGAGAAGCCACCCTTGGAAGTGCTAGGCTATGGTTCATATCCACAATTATGTTTATTTTAGGTCTTAAAACTTTATATAATACAGGGGCATGGATTGCATGAACACAGTCTTGCTTTTTTTGTTCTTTATTTCGACGAGGCAAATTAAGTAGTATCTTAAATTTAATCAGGCTTCCTGAGGTTCTGGAATCTTATTCCTGAAGTTTCCACTGGGTAACCTCGAAATCCTTCTCTTGCCTTTGTCCCTAGTTGACACGGATCAGGCCACGGTTCATGCCACAAACAGACCTGATGCTACTCTGTGGCTAAACTTGGGGGGAGAGAAATCTTTCAAGGGGACTAACTCTGGAACGGCCTGCAACATCAGCCGCTCCCGAAGCTTCTTAGCGCTTACTTAACTTCTGAGATTTTTAAGTGAGTGACAAAATTTAACAGCGTCTAATTTTCTAAAACTACCTAAGGAGAATCGTTTCATCCCCTAATTTGCAAAGTACTCACTTTTTAGTCCTTGTGGAATTTTTGTCAGATGAAGATTTTCCGCGCGACAGATGTGGAATAACTAACGCAGTCTTGCTGATACAGGAAAGTTAGTGTCGTGCAGGAACAAATGGAGACTTTAGGGCTTCTCCGGGGTCTGTGGCCGTATTCATTCTTGACCGAGCTATATGCGAATAGCATCTTTATCTGGCCGGCCTCTGGCTCAGCCACATCATCTACTTGGGCAAGGGGGTGGTAAACAATTGTCACTTGTTACCCACTTCTTCGGGAGCCTCATGGACCAAGCATTCATTTGAAGCCATGCTCTGTGAAATAGTCCTTGGGGGAAATGGTTTAGTAATTTTATGAAGAACAGCGGGCGGGGCGCGGTTGGGGAAACCGCCTATGCTTGCGTGGAGTGAGCTGCATCTTTATTCTGAATGGCGGCTTCACTGCTTTCATAGCATTGTTTTAAGATCGCAGCTCTCACTGCTCTTCTTGGGAGGGAATCAGAGGGCACACGTAAGTCCACTGGCTGTGAGGGTGAGTGTGAAACAGCGGCGCTCTCTCGTACTGCTATCTCTTGTCATTAATAGCTCTTGTAATAGATTATAATATGCACGTTCATGAATGTTCCTTCGTCATGTGGAACATTATTTATGCTTTGCACAATTCCCAAAAAGCGGTGACTGTTTGGAACCTTAGTCTGCAAGACATTTCACGTTAAAATGCTGATAACATCTTTAAAAACCACAAAGACATGGGCTTTTTGCAGGCTTGATAACCAAGTGCCTTTCTGGTGTGGTTTTATTCTCTTTCCTCTGAAGCACCTGCTTACAAGTGGGAGGGACACAGAATTCATAAGGGCGTATTCACAGAAATCTTTAAAACCGAGTATCTGTTTATTCAAAATAGCACATCGTTCAAAGCAACGTTGATGACCCCAACTACGTGTTTTCCTTTTCTTTAATGTAAATAGCCTGAATTTATTAACCTGTGTCTTTCTCTGCCTTGACCACCCCCTTTTCTTGCTTTTCTCTTTAACTATTTTCTCTCTCTCTCTCTCTCTCTCTCTCTCTCTCTCTCTCTCTAGTTTCAGGATCAAAAAAAGGAAAGGTATAAAAGCATTTTGTCATCTTCTAAGTGCAGAAATTGAAGGTATTACTGTAATACTTGTTAATTTTACTGTTGTGGTTTGAAGTTGATTGTTGTTGAAGTACAAACACTGAGCATGGTTGGTGTCCTAAATGATCATCTGGTCTCACTCAGCTTTGCAAAATTGACTATTGACCAGAGTATTTTATGATCTTAATGAGACACATTCTAATAACTCACTCATAGCAAAATACTAAAGAGCCATATATATGTGGGTGTGTGTCTTCAGAGAAGATTATGCCTGGAATTCTGTAATTAGACAAATGTGGCTGGAGATTCTTTTAAAATCAACCCTGTACCTCTAAATGATAATACGCGAAGCTTCGCTGGTCATTCCCATTTCACTGTGATCGTTGATCAGACCCTACTGTGACCGGCTGGGGACTAGAGAGATCATGAGGCACTGAACACTCTCATGGGTCAGGGAGGAGTATTAGCAAGAGAGTGAGATGATAGAGAAAGAAGAATATTGCCAAATTGGGGGAAAAGTTTGGGAAAGGAAGATGCAGATGCTTAAGGTAAGTGTTGTGTTTCTCACTGTAGCCCAGGCCTGGCTCTTTTGAAGGTCCCGGCATTCACCCAGCCAGCTGTAGGTTGGCGACCCGCCAAGCCAGGGTGGCGGTGCCCCTCCTCCGTGTGCTGTGGTCGCGAGCCGCCTCCTCGGGGCCTGGGCACACGAGGGGGTGGCAGCGTGCTTGATGGGGGCCTCTTCGGCCACTGATGCGAGATGTACCACCGCGGATGTAGGGTGCTGCAGGGGCCACAGTCTGAGGTGGGAGACCCAGAACAGGTGAGACCTACGTGGCCGGGCCACGCCTGGCCCACCTCCACTTCCTGTTACTTTACCGCTTCAGCATTTTGAATTATACGAAGAAATAAAGGGTTTCCTAATGTAATGAAATAGAGACAGATGGATGATAGAAGCTTCCTCTTCATTGAGAGGAACCACAGATTTCTCTCTCCCCCCAAATTTCACCTCCTCCTGTCTGCCCAAGAGCCTGGTGAAAGGCAGACGGAACCAGGAGAGAGTAACCCTCACTAACACAGGGCTAAAACCTTCAGTAATTCTACAGTGGTCCCTTTCTGCTGGTGGCTTACTGTCTGGTGAACGTTTCCAGAGGGAATAATACAGTCGTGACAGTCCGTGAGGATGGGGAAAAAGTGCCTTCTACATCTGAGATTACTCCGTTCTGCTAATGCTTTTTCATGTATCCTGCAAAACAGTGTTGTTTTTCCTTTGTGGAACAGACTCATTAACCTTTCCAAACACTCACTGTGTATGGTGTGTTATTTGGGTTTTTGTTTGTTCGGCTTTTGATATTTCCAACACCCTAATAATTTTTTGTTCATCAGTCATCTCTGAAGTATTCATATATTCAAGTACTGGGAAAGGAAAGGGCTCTTCCTTTTGGGTGTTAAAATCTTGATGATACATTTCATCAGGGCTTATATCCAGTATTGTTAGCAGAAATATATAATCTAACTGCTCAGTTGTTTATTTTTTCAGAGAGAGAGAGTGCACAGGCGCGAGGAGCGGGTGAGAGGGAAGGGGCAGAGAGAGAGAGAATCTTACGGAGGCTCCAGTGCAGAGCCTGACTCGGGGCTCGATCTCACGACCCTGAGATTATGACCTAAGCCAAGTCCAGAGTCCAGTGCTTAACCTATCGAGCCGCCCAAGCGCCCCTTTTACTCAATTATTTTCAGACAGCAATTTCAATTCGTAATATTTGTAGAGCATTTGAGAAGGTCTTAGAAATGATAACCCAGTCCATGTCGCTTATGTCCAAGAAAACGAAGGTCCAGAAAGACTCAAGGTAGAGAAGTCCCAACCCCTGTTCATGGAAGAACCGCCCTCTGTCAGGCAGTGCACAAAGCACAAGGTGCAGTGACGAGCACCCGTGCTCTCGGAGCCTGCCCTGGAAACACTGCCCCGCCGCGGGGAAGAGAAACGGACGTATCGTTTGAAGCCGGGGCACAGTACTTCTAAAGTGATTGTTCTTTCATTTACATCAAACTTAACCAAGATCTCTTAATTAAGAATCTCACGTGGGTCATAGTCTGCCATAAATCTCATCTTCAGGTTGTTCTCCTAGACCAAGAACTCTTGAACAGTTTGGGAGAAATGGGCTCGTTTATCGGTGCAGTCAGTCAACATCCATTCATTGATCACATGCTCTGTGTCCTGGTGAGATGGGTTGGGACACATTCTGTGAGTGACTTCCAAAGCTTACGTTCTCTTGGCGATCCTGAGCCCCCTTCTTGAAACCCTGGTTTACATCCAAATTTAGGCTGTCTGTAGCTGTTCGATGCAGGCGGTGCGGACATACTTTACCCACCATGCACTTCCTCCCGAGAGCCCGTTTCCTGGGTATCGTCATCAAGTAGCACCTTACACCGAGGTTTGACCTGCATAGTCAAGTGCTAAAACCATTAAAATTGACACGTTGAAAGCCGTGTCAACTTGATAAACTCTCTCAAGATGCCAAGTGTTTGATAAGGGCAGGCTCTTTCAAACGGCTCCTTTGAAATTCAGGTACGGTGCCCCCCGCCCTCAGACTCAGGCCTTCTCCCAGAAAGAGCCCAGAGGTCTGAGGAGCATGCTATAGATCCACATTTTTGTTGCCTTACCTAAATAATAATATTTGATTCAGTTCATTTTAGCTTTTTATAATGTTATCCTATAATCTGAGCTGGGAACTGCTTCCCACTTCCAGTTTCTACCACTTGTAAAACATTTTACATTTGGGGAAAACGATAATCAGCTTTGACTTATTAAAGGAAAGAACTTTTGTTCCGGGTCCGAAGTGGAAGCAGAAATTTGAGCTGTGAAACTCATTTTTGTTTTCATAGAAGCATCAATTAGGAGCTGGGGTTAAGCTTCATATTTCACGTACTTGGAAAGTCAAGTTTTTAGGACTGGGAGCTGGAGCACGGGCACCTGTTAGGAGAGAGAGTATTTAACAAACGAGATGTCACTGACGTTGCTCCAACCTTGTGTACGGCCCTTTGTCATGCTGCCTTTGTAGTGGGGGTTTGAAGCCCAAAATGCACTTAATATTGTTATCAACACAGTTGAGCAAAAAGAGTTTCCAAGTTTTTATAAGAATGGATTGATTAAATGGCATGTTTTGGAAAGAGGGGCGTATTTAAGACTTTCAATTTGAAGGTACGGGGCTTTAAAAATACACAGCCTCGGACCATCTTATCAGAAGGAAAGCACCCTCAGGCTCCTCCTCCTCCCATAGAAGACTCAGTAGACATCACTGTCCCTCCACCCCTTTTATGGTCACTTGTCTTGTAGCCAATGTTGGACACGTTAATGATCACTAGTCTTATAAATGACACTACTGAGGCTCGTCCTTTCAAGATGTGAACCGAAGCAGACCGTAGATTGCCTCACTCACTAGCTGGACTGTGGCAGCCTTTCCCTGATAACGGCACTTTTGTCAGCTGCGGTCAGGAGACCGCGCACGTGGGGGAGAACGGGCGGCTGTGTCTCCCGGAGCTGCGCTGCCCAGTGCGGATCCCCCAGTCACATGTCACGGCCGCACTGCGCCGTTAGAATGTGGCTCGTCCGAACAGAGATGTGCTGGGAGTATAAAAGAGGAAATAAGGAATGTAAACTATCCCACTGATAACTTCTCTATTGATTATATGTAGAAACGATCATATTTTGGATAAATAGGGTTAAATAAAAGATTAAATTTTCTCCTGTTTATTTTTATCCATAATGTGGCTACTAGAAAATTTTAAATTAACATGGGTGGCTTATATTTGGACCTCATCATTACAGAGTATTAAAAGTCACTCTTTGTCTCTGAAATTCTGGTGTACATTCTACTTGGCGACCAGTTCTGTAAATTCCGGTGGGTTTCTTATTCATGTATATCTGTGTCGTTTCCTCCAAAATGATCATCTGATGGAACACAGCACCATGGAAATGGTTGGTATCACACTGTGGTTTTCAAGGATTTGAGAGGTGGGTTGTCACCATGACTGGCACATTCTGCCCTCACTTAGCAGGCCTCGATCAGATATGCTCAATGTCTTGTAGAATGTCACAGAATTGGAAAAAGACAGTAACTAGAGAAACAGGCCAGTCAAGGAGCAGAGTGGTGCTATTCTTGAGCTCTCTACTTTCCACATCTGTTCTTGACCTAGAGAACTCTTCTTTTTCTACCTTTGTTGTCTGGGTCTAGGTGGTCCCAGCTGCCAGGGGAGTGGACTGGGCTGTACCAAAAAAAGATGAAGTCTTTAAGGAAACTAGGTGCCCTACAGGAAATCAGTGAGATAGCACTCCATTAGGAAATAAGGATCCCTTGGAGGGGAACAACCTTTATGTCTAAACTAGATCACCTCTGTCACTTAAGTTCTGGCTCTGACTGGTACCGCTGTGTGAGCCAAGACAAATCACTTAGCATCTCTGAGCCTCAGTTACCCTCTGTAAAATGGAGATGAACTCTGTGGATAGAACCTGCCCCGTAATGGGATAATTTCATGAAAGCAACTTAGCACAGTGCCTGACACATACTAAGTGCATCTAAGTGTTAGCCATTATCATTAGCATCTTGGTAACAGAGCCTCGGCTGTGAAGGGCAGCCCTTGGTGTATTACTTCGGATCTTGTTTGATTTGGGATTGTTTCTTCCTACCACATGTTTAAGAATGTATAGTCTTCCGAATGACTGAAGGCCAAGTCCCCTCAAAAGGAAATGGATAAACTTACAAAGGTCTAGGTTTGGGGAACAGAGCACTTTCCTCTGAGTATCATTACTTCTCATTAACCCCTTTCCCTGTTTAATCACAGACATTTGTACTCACCGACTGCGTAGATGCTGAGCCACTTTAATGTTAGGCCCCTTTTAATGTTAAAAAGGGGCCTTATTTATAAGCAACTTAAATCGGAAACTGAGGAGAAGAGGAGAAAAAACTACCTGTAGGAGAGATCAAAGGGGAAGTGGAAAGAGCAGGGCCCTTAGCTTGAGACGGACGTGGGTTGTTGGTGTCTGCTGTGCCAGGCATGAGCAAGTCATCCTGCTCCAGTCACCTAACCTCTCGGTCCTTCCCACGCCAAATAAGACCGATGTCCTTTCGAAGGCTGTCAGCGTGACTCACGGAAGTAAGCCGAGTGACTCGAGCAGTATCTAGGCCACTGACTGCTCACCCTCCGCTCTCCCTCCTGCCTTCCCTTGGCCTGGCTCGTATGTTGCTCTCAATGTCCTGGTCTCCGCACCCATTCCTCCAAATCGTCATCTGTAGCAACTGAGTAGGAATTGCATTCTTTGATTTGTAGCAGTCATGACTTTGGAATACATTGAAGAACACGCAGTAGATTGTCTTCTGTTAGATCCGCGTACAAACGGGAGAAATGTTTTAGTTCTTTTGAAAGTGTTTGCACACCGACAAAGTGAAAGTTTGTATCTCTCTTGAAAAGCTGACCTCAGAAAAGTTTCCCCACCCCTTGTCAGAAATTACAGGTTAAGGTAGCTCAATGAAATATAATAAAATTTTGCCATTTTTGCTTTCTTTTAATCCATTTAATTGATTTTTTTCCTGACTCTCCCCACCCTTATTTGAAGTAACTTTTTTTTTTTTGCCTGCTACCAACTCCAGCCCTCTCCTCGGTTCCCTCCTGTGATTTTTGTCAGCTATGCGATGCAACAACAAAACGGCTAAAGAGAATAGGGTTATTTTTAAAGTAATTCTTGTTGAAATGTAATTCAGTGGTTTTATGTTGGCCCTGTGATTTCCTCGACTTTTATCTTCCAGTTACAGATTTTAAGAACTAGAAGTTATTTTAGAATTATTTAGCTAAACCTTATCACATCACTGTCAGTCAGGTGAAGGCCCAGCGGTATTAAATGTTTTCCTCAAAGTTCCCACCCTGTCACTGACAGAAGCATCTGGAACTCATGTCCTCACCTCTCGTCTGCCGCTGAACAGTGGCTTTTCAGTTATTTTTGGTGTCATCCAGTAACAAGCATAGGCAAGGCATTTAATAGTTTTTTTTTTTAATAGAAGTCGCAGAAAGGATGCAATGTTTTATAAAACCCTTTCTAGTTTCTTCAGTAGGTTACATACAGTGGCCCCCAAAAGTATTTTTTGGAGTAAAATCAATCTGTGCCTTCAGTGGACTAATGCAAAAAGTGACCAACAGGGGGAAACCTAGTACATCCTTTTGGATTAATTCACTTAACTTCTAGCCCCTTTAAAAAAAAAATGACCTAAGCTCCTGTTGAAGTTAGCAAAAAAACATCTGTTGTTTTATTTATAGGCCCGATTTCTAAGAAGCATATTCTATAGCAGATGAAAAAGAAGTTGACAGCTCATAATTCATAAAGTTACTGAGGCCTAATCTGATAGAACAAAATGTACAAAACTCCCTCCTGTGGTTCAGGCCCTATCGCTTCCCTTTGAAGCCAAGGCAGAAGCGGTGCAGGAGGGAGGCCGAGCGCAGCCTGTCCCGCTCGCTAGGACCGAGGTGGCTCTGAGACCGGAACGTGGGGGCACAGGCGCAGGGTCAGCGACGGCTTCCCCGTCTGGGGCACTTCTTCATGAACAGCATCACAGTCATTTCCTTGATAGGCGACCCACGCTGTCCTCACCCTCCCCACTTAAGCTAGGGAAGTTTTCGTGTGAAATCTGCCAACTGGTACAGTGTATTGTCTATCAAGAGTCTCAAGTGTTAGGTTGTAATTACTGACTGAATCGTTCCGTTTCTGGCTTAATTTTTTACTTCACTCCTCTTCTTTGACCGATTCATTCTAGCTTATTTGACGTAGCCACTTTTCCCCTGCTGACTTTGAAGCAATTATAAAATAAATCCACTCCTCACATATCACCCATCTATATGGGTTGGGTTTTTTTTTAGCTTATTTCCGAGAATCATTGTGGGAACATGGTCAGACTTCTTTCTGTAATTGATATGTATTTTATATTTTGCTTTTGTTCTATCCGTAGGGCCTCCTGTCTATTTAGGACAAGGTAGATGGGTCTGGCAAAAATACGTGTCTGTGACATAGTACTATGTATTACCCTGGCTTTTTTGAGAATTTAATGATAGGGTCCAACTGCTGCTCAGATTGACCCTTCTAAAATTGGTGTCCTCGAGTGGAAAACTGCAGCCGGTATAAGTCCCATGGATTTCTGTAGCTGAGAGGCGAATAATCTTTTGCTCATTTCACCAGTGATCATAGTATATTCTGAGATAGGGAAACTTAATAGCCCCCCAGAATTAATCACATTTGTCTGAGCTAGTGAAAGCATATTATTTCATTTTTATTTTTTTTGTTCTGATTTCTCACACAATTATTAAGGGTTGTGTGTACTTTTATCCTAAAATTCCTAGCAGTTGCTAATAATTGCTTTATTATAAATGGATAGTTTAGTTTCATATATCAGTGATTTTTTTAAAAAAATGTTTTCCATTAAAAAAATCTGAATATACATTTTCTTATGTAATTTTTCTGCAGTAGGTGATGGGGAATTTTCTGTTCATTATTTTCTGGCCCCTTGTCTTTTTTTGTTTTATTTTCTTTTTCTTCCCAATCCCATAGACAGGTTGTCCTTTTCCTTTTCTCTCCCTCTGTGATCAAGAGCACTTTAACTCCTTTCATATGCCTGTTAAGTGTGTCTTATGAAGATTTCATTTTGGAATCCTTTGTGATACAAGTTACAACGTCTATGCATTTGTCAGTTATTTGCTGGGCTCTTTCTCCACCTGATGATTAACTGAAATAGTCCATCTGTACCTTGCTGAAAGTGATCAGCTAGCTAACTATATTTGCCTGGGTAAAACCCATTACATCCTTGGGGAAGAATGTGCTTAGTTTAGCCTTATGAGAAAATATTTAATAAATGCTGTCCTCAAAATATTTAGCCTGGCTGAGTGGACTGGCAGGGGGTTCAGTCCTGATAAGGTGAGGGTGAGAAGTTGGCCCACTGGCCGGAGCTCGCGCTGAACAAATTCACCTCTTGTCACTAAGGGCTGTCATTGTTGGGCGGGGAGGGAATGGAGGGAGGTCCTCTTCTTGTCAGATGCTTTTCCATCTTTATCCTCTTCTCCTGGCTTGGTCACCCGACCCCTCCTGCCGGAGTGGAGTCCCGCGAAGCCTCCCCCTGAGGAGGCACCGGAGATTCATGGAGTGGTTACTGCTGGCTTTGAAGTCGGCCTGTTCTATGAAATCATTCCTTCCCCACTTACTGCTGGCACGACTTTGGCTAATGTGCTTAACTCTTCTTAGCCTCAGTTTCCTTACCTGTAAAATGGGTACAATGAAAGTCTTTCAGAAGGTTGCCCAGATTAAATGAGATCAGGGACACGAAGCACTGAGCACGGTTTCCAGTACCAAGTGTTAAATACTCGAGAACTAGCCGTAGTAGAAGCAGTAGCATGGTCGTGCCAGGGTAGCAGTGATGGGCCTTGCAGTCGGGGTAGTAGTAGTAGTTTCTGTTCCTCTCCTCCTAGCACAGTGTAAACAGCTGGGTCCTCTTGCGTGTGGCCCGTCGGGAAAAGCTTTGTTGTGGATGTCAGGGGAACTGGGTGCTAGTCATCAGCCTGAACTTAACTGTGGGACCTTAACGAGTTGCGACCCAGGGGACCCCTCTCCCCACAGTCAGCAGTACCCAGGTGCACAGAGCCACAGAACTATCCACCGCTGATCTCGCTCCTTCGATTTCTAAGTAGGTATGATACCAGAGCTGATTAGATTTGATAGCTAGACCCTCCGAGCCAGTCCCGTCGTCTGCACGACACCTGTTTAGATGCTGGGCTCCTGGGATCTGGCATAAGACCAGCCCTCGAAGCCCAGGCCATTTCGGCAACAAGCGTGAAGTATGCTGGTTAACCGTTGGGAGTCTCTCTCCCAGAGTGATCTGGATTTTCTTTCTGGGACTGGTGGGCTCACCCTCAGCCCTTGCTACTCACAGTGTGTTCTGGGGACCAGCAGCATGGGCCTCACCTGGGAGCTTGTTGGATACGCAGAACCTCGTAGCCCCACCCAGGTCCCAATCAGGTTATTGACATGCACAGGAAAGTTTAGCACTGCCCTTGTGAATATTCTGACCCGCAGGAGGTGTTTGCTAAATCCCTGTACAATTGTATTTGACATTGATTTTTTCCTAGACTTGCAGTTCCTTTGCTTTCTTTGGGTGGAGTGTCACCTCGGGCTGCTGTGACAAAATACCGTAGGCTGAGTGGCTTAACCAGCAGACATTTATTTGTTCATCCCAGTTCAGGTGGCTGGACGTCCGAGGTCCGGGAGCCCGCATTGCTGGGTCCTAGCCTTTTCCTGGCCTGCACACAGTTGCCTCTCCTCCTGTGCTCCTGTGGCAGAGAGAGAAAGGGGAAGGTTTCTAGAGTCTGAGAAGGACACTCATCCCCTCATGATGGCCCCACCCTCATGACCTCAGTTAAACTTAATTACCTCTCAAAAATCCCATCTCCAAATACTGTCATTACGGTAGTTAAAGTTTTATTGTAGAGATGGGGGGAGAGGGTGTGCAAAGGAATTCCATCCACAGCAACCGATTTCTGCAGCCTATTTTGAAATGTGTCACCAAAAGTAAGATGGATTGATGGGTCGATAGATAATGAAACAGATAAGCATTGCGTGTGGAATCGAGGATGAGAATGTATGGGCATTCACTGTACAACTCCTTCAACGTGTGGGTATGTTTTAAAATGTCAGCGAAACAGCCCAGCTCTCGCTGTAGTTATTAGAGTGGAATCTGGTGGTTCTTTTCTCTGATTTCCATCCTGGCTTTGTGAAGAAGCTGGGGCCCCCTCTAGATGGGTGAATCTGCCTCTTTGGCAGTTCCTCCCCCTTCTGGCACTTGCTTCTGGGACCTCCAGCGTCCTGCTGTCGCGCGGGTAGTGAGGGTCCAGCCGAGATGGAGATGCTTCTTCCAGGTCTCTCCTTCCATCAGTAATGTCTTTTCAGTTTCTCTCACTTCCCTCCTGATCAGTGGATCTTTAATTCTTGAGAGACGGGGGCTTCTCGAGTTACAAGGAAAGACCCCGCTTTATTACTTCGAAACATTTTTAACACGATACTTCCATATGTTTGACTGTGAAATCTATTATCAGAGGGCAGTGGGAGAGCAGCCGGTGCCCCTGCAGGGTCACCCGGAGCCCCTGCCTCCCTCTCGTTACCGAAGGGGCTCTTCTCGCTTTCTCTTTATGGTGCTAATGATCTGCATGGGAAAGATTGGATAGTGAGGGACTGGGCGCTACCTTGTGCATTTGGGGCAAGTGCAGAGTGTTTTCAGGGTAGCTTTACTTGAGCACGCCACAAAGTACTGTGCCTCCTCACTGGTGGGATCAAGCATCAAATATCTGTGTGTTACGCAACACCATTGTCATCGTTCCCCTTTAAATTAGGGAGACTTGGCAGCAAATTCTGGCAAACTCCTCACAGGTTTCTTTCCTTACTGGGACTTACTTATCGGCTTCTGGGGAGAAAAACAGGTACAAGCCCAGCTTCAGGACACTGTTTACAAGCTTTGCGACCTTGACCAAATGACTTAATTTCTGTAAGGCTCAACTTCCTCGCCTTTGGAGTCAAGAGAATAAGGACGGCAAGCCTTTGGACTGCTAGGAATAAAAAAATGAAAGCATGGGGGCGCCTGGGTGGCTCAGTTGCTTAAGCAGCTGCCTTCGGCCCGGGTCATGATCTCAGGGTCCTGAGATCGAGCCCCACATCCGGCTCTCTGCTCAGCAGGGAGCCTGCTTCCCCCTCTCTCTCTGCCTGCCTCTCTGCCTACTTGTGATCTCTCTCTCTCTGTCAAATAAATAAATAAAATCTTAAAAAAAAAAAAAATGAAAGCATGTCTTCCGGTGGGGGGGTGGCTCCTAATGGACATTCACCAATATTCATTCTACAAATGGTCAGGCACCCACTGTGGTGTGTCCCGTGATTTTTCTCTTCTTTCCTTCCCTTTTGGGGCTTTTCCGTTACACTTCATAGCAAATCCTTCTAAGCCAACAGACCAAAAGACCCACTTCCCTTATAAATAGTTAGCTCCCGAAGTCCCAGGGACTCACCTCTACATTATTTCCTGGGGTGCAAAAGGGAGTCTCTTTCTTCCTCACTTACCTCTGGCCCAGCATTTTAATTTTTTGCTGTACACTGTAAATTGTTATCTTTAAATCAGACTCCAGTTTGGGCGGTAACAATCACAATTAATTAGGCTAGCCTGTCAAAGATTAAGTATAATCTTGCATGTCGGTGATCTTTCAACTCTGAGGTTCCGGCTAAGGCCATCCAAAGCAAAGCTGTAATGTCTGCTTAACGTTTAATAAGATCTTTGCCTGCTGTTTGTTTCCTGTACTAGGCTGTGGATCTAGAAATAAAACTAAACGGGCAGAGATCTCAGATCCCTTTCCTTTGTTTTTGAGCTGTGGAGCAGAAGGGGTAAGTGGGAGAAGATAAAGATATTAAAGACTAATTAGTTTAGGGTATCTGAAAAGATTTGCAAACTTCCTATTTAAATCTGTTGACAGGTCTTTTAATTCCCTCTGACTAGTTATCTCTGTAGTTATCTCTGAAAATAATGTAGTTATGGCTGAAGATTTATTTCCACGTGGACTCTACTACTTTTTTTTTCCCCATACGTTTTTCTCCTCCTTTCTCAAAAAAAAAAGTCCTTATTTCCACCAAGTTCAGTATCATTCCAACTTCGTTTTTCTTTCACGTTCAGAAAACTGAAGTATCATAACTCAAATAGATTAGTCTTTATCGGGAAAAGTGCATTATATTGAAAATAATGTGATATTTTAGGTATGACTTCTGAAAAGATAATTGTGTTTATATGTTACAATGAAAGGCAAGATGGAAATGTGTACCCTCTCAGAATGCTTCTAGCATGGCACCTTAAAAAATGTATTGAGGGGCACCTGGGGGGCTCAGTCCCTTAAGCATCTGCCTTCTGCTCAGGTCATGATCCAGGATCCAGCCCTGCATTGGGTTCCCTGCTCAGTGGCGGAGTCTGCTTTTCCCTCTCCCTCTCTTCCTCCCTGTCCCATCCTCCCCCCACCCCCCACCCCCCGACTGGCTTGTACTCTCTTTCAAATAAATAAATAGTATCTTTTAAAAAATGTATTGAAAATTCTTTCTGTCTCCATTATAATACTCTCTGGTCTTAAAATTTGCAATTACAATTAAAAATCTGTAACAGTGAGAAAGATTACATAAATAATTGTAAATTCATAACAGCTACCCATTAGTTGGTGCATTCTACATACTGGGCACTATGCCTACCGTGTTATTCTGTATTATTTCTTGAATCCTGATTGTATTCATAATTATTCCCATTTTACAGATGAAGAAACTGAGGTTCAAGCTAATTAACATGTCCAAGAATACACTTAGTAAGTAGCAAAACCCAGGTTAAATCCCAGGTTTCTTTGGCTTTAAACATGTGCTTTTAATAATTGCACTACTGCTGATGGAGCAGGTGTGTTCCAGAGTGAAGGAACTCAGCCTGGTTTTTGGCTTTGTTTTAGTTTTTTAGCTACATCGTCTTAGCCAGCATTTGTTGGGGTTTTGCCAGGAGAGCTTAGGACGTTTAAATGCCAGGATATTAACCATTATGGACATAGGTATGAATGTGCTTATACAGTTTATTTCAGACAAGTATTGGGATTTGTTAGGTTTTTGCCCACCAGAATGTACATTTTTTTCATTTGGAATAATGAGAGTGGTTGTTTCAGATAGAAATAAAGTTTTGATTCAGCAATAGCTAATCGACAAACATCTTGATTTGATATTGACCCAAGCCTTGCATATACACTTTCTTTTCTGTGTATTTGTATGACATTTTAAAAGGTAAGTGGCAGTTTTTCATGTACTTCCAAGCTACTTCCATCAGTAATGAAATACTTGGCTTGGGCTGTCTCTGGAGTCCCAGAATTTCAGCTTAAACTTTCCATTCGTCTCTGCCAGGCACTGACTCTGAAATATCTTTTTTTTATGGAGACTGCCTCCAAAAGGTGCAGCTGTGTGCTGGTTTCGTCTTGCACATTGTAGCGGTGTTGGCAGCGTTTAATGTGAGGAATGCCACTGTCTCCCACACACCACCGGGGCCCAAGGACTGTTCAGGCCTGTCCGGGTTCGTGGTTTGGGAAGGGTCTGAGCTTGGAGAGAAAGCTCTGTCCTCTTCCATGTGATTGGCTGTCACCAGGGTTAAGATAGAAAAATAGAAGTAATGGAAAACACAGCATCTGATGTGTCATCAAAAATTTTTTCAGCAACCAGGGACACCTAAGTCATTGGTGTTCCTATCAATGTTGAAGACTGGTTCCTCTTTCGAAACAATATGAGTCTCGGCTTCACCATTTCTAGACCCTTCTGCTGTTCTTCCTTATCTTCTTTCTCCTTAAGTGATACTGATTTCTTTTGATGAAACCTGATCCCACTAAGAAAAAACTGGTCTTGGACAGGGGCACCTGGGTGGCTCAGTCGGTTAAGCACCCAGCTCTTGATTTCAGCTCAGGTCCTGATCTGATCTCAGGGTCATGGGACCAGGCCTTGTGTGGAGCCCTATGTCGGAGCCCGTGCTCAGTGGGGAGTCTGCTTCTCTCCTTCTCCCTCTCCCTGTGTCCCTCTTCTGTCCTCCCTCTCTCTCTCTCCCTTTCAAATAAATAAATCTTAAAAAAAAAAAAGACAAAAACTGGTGTTGGACTATAATAGGCGAATCTGTGTATTCATCCTGGTTCTTAAGAGTGGACTTGGCCGTCCAGACGTACGCACTGGCTACAGCAGGCTCCAAAGCCAAAAAGCATTCCTCGGTCAGATATAAAAATTTGTCTGGAAGATGAAACCCAGTAAGAATTTTATATATAAACTTCATGATGAACATGCTGTATCATTTTGTGTTTTGTTTGATAGCCACCATATATGACCTATATATTCTGTATGTTTTTTTAATTCCACCGTTTTAGTTTACTGAAGTGTACGTTGTGGGTGCTTTATCATGGACCTTTCAAAGAACCACTTGCCAGATTTGGTAGTGCCTAGCAATTGTAATTTCCTGTTGGAATTTCTTAAAATGGGATGTAATGGAAAAGGAAATATTGGCCTTGTGTACTGAATAAAATTAGAGGAATAGTTGATTTTAGGGTTGTTGAAATAATTAATATTTTGCCTTAGAATACTTTTTAGATTTTTGATATCGATTGCTCCTGTTGCCTGAAGTAGAAAATGTGAACTTTAAAGACTGCTTGGGTAGGACTTCATATTCCCTATGTTTACATATTTGAAAGGGGAAATGGATTGAATCACGGATTTTGTGCTAGAGAATAGGAAATCCCTGAATTGTTATTTAAAAAATAAGGTCTTTCCTTATAAAATTTCTCTTTTAAAAAACTCCCATGGCAAAACCTTAAGCAGCTATTAATGATTCAGACATTTGAAGTCAACAGTTTTTATCAATATGAAAAACTCAGTGGGAAATTCACAGACCTGTTACAAGAAGAGGACCTATACCCTCTCTCTGTACATCTGGCTTTCTTCTGTGTATTCTGGTGTGCTCTTAGAAAAGTGCCAATGTTGTTGGAGGTACCTGATGGCTATCACTGTGCTTTTCCAACACTCCATGTAAGTTTATTTTTTTATTTCTTATTTTTTTTTAGAGAGAGAATGCGGTGGGGGGCTGCACAGAGGCAGAGAGAGAGAATGAATCTCAAGTATGCTCCATGCCCAGTGCGGAGCCTGAGGTGGGGCTCGATCTCACAACCCTGAGATCAAGAGTCGGACACTTAACCAACGGAGCCATCCAGGTGCCCCTTGTTGTAACAGTTCTTGAGTGAAATACATGATATTTTGTAGCTCAGGATACTGCAGGTAAACTACCATTTTTTGCCACAGAAACATTGAAAGGACTAAAGAAAGAAGGTTTTACTTTTTTTCTTTTTTCTTCTTCAAGCCAAAGGGAACAAACAGAAAGATGGAAACCCTTTTCTATGTAGTATTTGCCAGGCCAGTCATAAAACAACTGCTGGGTGCATATTTCAATCGCAATTAGGTGAAATCTTTAATTATCAGTTAATTTAACTTTCAAATTTGCCTGCAGAAATGATGGTGTTGATAAGATTCTGGAAGGAGACAAACCTTTATTAAGTGATTCCATTTTCAGTTGCCAACTTTAAAGATTTTTTTTTTTTAATTTAAAAAAAAAAAAAGGCTTGCGTAGTTTCTGAGGGCGGGCACAGAGAAACGGGTATGTTAGTTGGACGAGCATTGAGTGGCCCTGTGGGAGTGTGTATTTACTGGTTAATCTTCAGCTTTTTGTATTTTGGCGTGTGCTAAGTAAGACCGGTAAGTTTGAGAAGGCTAAGGAGAGACACTATAGTGAATTCTGATTAATATTTCTCGACCCTTGTTTTCCTGTTACATCTGCTGATGGGATGATACATACCACTTTGTTCAGTGTAGAAGCCATTTATGGGGGAGGACATTTTTGTGAGCTGATAATCTTCTGAGGCAAAAGGAAGTAGTTTATAGTTTATCATGGGAAATGAAATGGTATGCTCTTTCATTTTGCAGTTGATCCTGTTACTTTACAATGCTTTTAATGAAAAAGACTACATGAAACTTGGAAGACATTTTTATTTTCAGTGCTTTTCAGATATACTCATGTTACGACATTAGAGATTTGGGGGTTGTTACTGGTTCTTTTTTTAGGGGGTTACCCACCTGAATTTGCTTATCATAATAGCATGTCCTAAAATGTGGTACCAACCCAAAATCGATGAGTAGCTCCATTCCTGGATTTTCTGATTCCGGGGGTTTGTGACCGAACCTGGGACTCTGTCTTTCTGGCAAGCTGCCCAGGTGCTGCATAGGCTCGGGCAGGTACGGGGAGCACAGGGGAGATGGCATTCCCACTCAGCTCTCTGCATCATGACTGTCTAGAAAGTCAGTGGCATTTCTGTCCCTCCTTTATGAAGTCCATAACATGTTCTGGTGATGTTGCAGTTGAACAAAGTCACCGGGAAGGTGGGACAGCCTTTTCATGCCCGAGCTTGGATATCCGTGAGCCAGACGCCCAAGAGCCCTGTCCCCTTGGATGGCTTTACGGTGGGACCTTGGTAGCCCGGAGCCAACTCAGGGCTCTTTCGTTTGCTCTTGACAGAGTCGAGCCTCGCTCAGGCTGTAGGACTGTGCGCGCTCATACTGCGGCCACTAACACATACAACTTTTTCAGTTTAAAGCGATAAGAGAATTCCTTTGCTCAGCTGTGGTGGCCACATTTCTTGTGCTCCACAGCCACATGTGGCTAGTTGGCTAGTCACTGGTTTTTTTGGAGAGCACAGCTAATAGCATTTCCGTCATCACAGAAAGCTCCAGTGAACAGTACTGCTGTGGGATTTTCTTCCCTCATCTGGCTCTTCTCTTTTTTATCCTGGGGACCCGAATGGCCAGTTGAGGTAGGTGGCAAGGTCACATGGCAAGGTCTGTCTCTCCCAGGGCATGCTGCAGTGCAGAAGACTCTTAGACCGCAGGGTTTAGGGTTTGCAAAGTGACAGATCACGCTTCGTTCTCTGAGGTTGACTTTTGTATCATGACTCTCTTCTTCTGTGATGACTCCTAGTATTAGGAAGATGGGCTTCATTCAAAATCTGCTGTAACATAATAAATGCCTTGAATTACGATTCAAAAAAAATCTAAAATCTCACTGAAACAAAATTATAAATATTTAATCTTTCTTATATAAACTGTTAATTCTTAGATAAGTGTGCACAGTAATGAACCTGAAGTGATGAAAAAGTTCTGTATTGGTGGCTAATGAAAAGCTTGCACCTGTAGATATTTTCAAAGAGACTTTCCTTTAGGTGTATTTTGCAGCTCGAGAAAAGTGAGATGAATATATTTAGCTCCCTCTTCTGGTGTATTGAGACGAATATTTTTACTTAAAACGGTTTCGTGTATTTTTGGAGTGAGACTGCAGTTATAAATGTAATGCTGAAGGCCATTATTTGTATGTCATCCAGTTAGTTTCTTCCTGTATCACTGCAGTTGGTACAACACTGAGAGAAAGCGTGGAAAAACCATTGTGAAAGCGTCACACTTCTTAAGATATTAATTGACCAAAATACATGTCAGCAAACAAAGGCTTGGGTGGCAGGTACACAGGGGCTTACTTTGAACGTCAGGGGGCCAGTGATCATTTGCAAGTGCCCTTTGTCTAAATATTTTAAAGTTATAAATCATGCTCATGAACCGTTGAGTAAAATCTGTCCATCCTCCTACCTGGGCACTTATTTCTTCATAATGAATCGAATTTAGGTTTCTTGGGCTCCAGGTTCTGCCCCAGAGTATGGTGATGTGAGGAGAGTGGACCACCCCCCCCCCAACCCCAGCTAGGTGCCTCAGGCCCAGGGGCAACCCCCTAGGGAGTTTCTGCCCGGGGGAGGATGGACCTGGGTTAGAGGCCCCGAGAGGCCAGTTGGGCAGGGAATTCCTGGATTCTAGTGAAGTACTCCAAGTGTGTCCCAGGGGAGAAGCAGGCCTGTCCGCTGGGCCCCCAAACCTTCAGGTGCAGGAAGAGGCCCAGCTGGAAGAGGGCCAGAGAGGAGCCTTCTGAAGGGCAGGGCCCAGCACCGGGCTCGGTCTTGCTCAGGCCTGAGTTTGCCAGTTTCCGATAGAACTACATCGTTTTGTATTTAAATTCTCTTCCTTGTTGTCTTATGCATTTGATTACCCCAATTAAACATAATCGTAGAATTTTGTTTATTTGCAGCTTTGGCTCTTCCAGATCTCGCCGAGCAGTTTGCCCCTCCTGACATTGCTCCGCCTCTTCTTGTGAAGCTCCTGGAAGCCATTGAAAAGAAAGGTAATCAGCTGGTAGAGGAGCCCTGTTACCTTGTTATACTCTTATTTCATGGGTGTTGTAATTTACATTTGTCTGTTGGGCATTCATTAAATACGTTTCTTGCTCCTTGTGCTAGACACATGAGCTCTTTGTTGCTGTGTGGTGGGGAAATAACCTTGGTCTGATTTCTAACCCCACAGTAACATGTACTTACTGTATGGAAACTATTAAATTCTCCATAATTTAATAAATATGATTAACTTGCTCTTTAGTGGCCAGATGATTTTGCCAAAATTATTGACATGCCAGCTGAGATGAATTGTAGGAGTTCACGTCCAAGAATATTTGGTGCACATCTAGAATAGCTACAGGATGGAAACTGGAATGTCTTTCTGGCAGCAGGCTCACAGGTTCTCCGGAGAGCTGTGTTTTGCATGCTCAGTCTGTTTTGTGTCTTAGGTCTGGAATGTTCAACTCTGTACAGAACACAGAGCTCCAGCAACCCAGCGGAACTACGACAGCTTCTTGATTGTGGTGAGTGTCATGGAGCCAGAAAGACAAAGGGGAAATGTGGTTCTTACCTTTCGGTCTCAGTAAAACACCAAAAACTGGAACGTAACCGTGCAATGTTGTAAGTTTGAAGGAAGCTCAGAAATCGCACACAGGTCCCTCTGCCCCATTAAGGTAACAGTGCAAACCAGCGCGGACCTTTGATGTTTGTCTCCTGAGCTAGGGTGTGTGTGCCTGCCTGCCTGCAGGCATATATATGGGCTGACCTCACAGCCAAGAGCCTCTGGGTCTTGCAGGAGTTGCTGAGGAGAGAAACACCCCCTTGGGATCTCTCTGGCTCTGCATGTCGACCATCTTTCTCTGACTGTGCACTTGGCTACAGCTGATTCATCTGGATCAGCTTAAAAAATATTTATAAGTCTATGTCATTTAACAAATGTCTCTTCTGACCTTTTCCATTTTCCTTTCCTTTTTTTGTCTCGGTCTTCCTTCCTTTCATGCTTCTTTGCTTTCTCATGCCATGTTTCTATCAAGTAAGTTATATTCAGTGGTGCGCTGGTAGACCCAACTCCCAGGGAGGTGGGGAAGCCTGGTTCGTAGCATTTGCCCATTTCCGTGGTGTAAATATGCCCGCCGTGGTCAGTTTCAGGCTGCCACCGTGTTATCACCAAACTCCCAACTTGGAAAGAATTGAGCATGGGGGGCCCTTAGGAGCAGGCCAGCTGTAGCGCACCATTGGTTAAATGACATCAATTAATTTAACCTAGTGGCGCCCTCATTATTTGTTCCTCTCTTGTCAAATGGAATAAAACTACAAACGTGAATAAACTTACTGGCCATCATTCCAGCCAGTCCTCTTCTGTAGCAGCTTGTAGAATCTCTCAGATTCTTCATTCCCTCTCAGAATTTTTCTTTTGGAAAAATAATTCTCTGCCTCACATTCTTGTAATTGAATTTGGACTTCTGAAACCAAAAGAACAAAACCTCATTTGGGAAGAAGCTCTTCTAGACAGGTACTTGTGCAAAGAGTGCAGTCAGTGAAAATGTGAAGTTGAGGCAGCTCATGACAGTTTCTAGAAAAGATGTTTCTGGGAAAAAAAGATTCTATCTCTATCAGTAAATAGTTTTACCTGAAATGCACCACCCGAATGTTTGAAGTTTGAAAAAAAATTTTTCAAACTTTCATTTTTATTTTGTGCATGGAAGCCAGCCTCCCACATGTGCAGGGCGTGGGCCCTGGTGGCTGGTCTCCTGCCTTTCCCCCAGAGCAGGTCAGGAGGAGCTGACTGGCAGAAAACTCAAGGTGAAACACGTGTCCTTTATTTCTCACAGCCTGACCAGAGTGGTAAGGTAACTGAATTTTGTCCTTGGCCAGTTGAAGTTGAGATACATGTTTTGGTCAGAAAATTGGTCAAACTGAACAACAGTCACAGGAAATGTTCAGGCATCAGAAACTGATGAGATGGGAGTTATTTGAGAAATAGTGGTTAAGCTTTTAAATGTGACTGAATACAAGCGATGCACTTTAGCTTTAGAAAAAAACCTTCATGTCACCTTTGAGATGGAATAACCAAAAATCACGTCAGCAGTGTCTTTTGATAGACAGCTTTTCTTCGCCACTTGAGATCAAAACACAGACATAAAAAAACTGGTTTCATGTGGATTCTGTGTCATAAAAGTGAATTTTGTGAGAAGAAAAAGAGTAAACATTATATAAATTTAGGAGTGGGTCCTCTAGGGCTTTAATAGCTTGAGGATTTTTCAGTCCATAAAAATACTGTAATACCTTGGAGGAAGCTCAGGGATAAGTCACTTATACTTTAAAAAGAGAGAGAGAGAAAAGAATTCGTGGCTTTTAACCAACCTTGTGAATTACCCATGTCTGACCAGGATGGATGTGGAGGACAGCGTCCCACTTTTATTAGCACCCTCCTAAGTTACTTTGTTCATCTCCATATTACCCTCGTGATAGCAGTGTTCGTCACTGCTGATGGCGAAGCTGGGACTTGCACCCAAATTAGTCTCACTCCAAAAGCCCTTAATCTTTTTTTTCTGCTGTATTGACCTAAAGTGAATTATATCTTTGTTGTTCTCACTTGATTTTTCTCCTGATTCTTTTTGGTTTCTCCTAACCCAAAGCAGGCCTTTTCTTTAAAAGTTCTCATTACAAGAAAGAGGAATTCTGTAACTGCAGTGATAAGATGTTAACTGGACTGACTGTGGTGATCATTTGTAACATATATAAATATCAAATCATGTTGTTAAAATGATAAGAGTTTTCTGTCAGTTATACCTCACTTTAAAAAATGAGGCTTTTAGCAGCCTCAGCACACCTGCCCTTTACTCACTAGATGCCAGTAGCATGGTCCCTGAATTTTAACAATCAAAAACGTCCGTAGACATTGCCAGATGTCTCCTGGGAGTGTGGGTTGGGGTTAGGGTGGGACAGTAAAATGGGATACCCCAACTGAGAACCGCTAACTTACATAGAGGTGAATTGGGGAAGGGACTCCATCCCTTTGGGAGGAGGGGTGACACGCTGGAGAGCTTGCTAGTTTACCTGTGTTGAGCCGACTCGGTGAAAAGTTGGGGTGTAGAGCGTATAAAGCCCTCCGCCCTAGACCTGAAGTTTGTGTTGTTCTTGCCTAGCTAACCTTAGAAGTCACCACATGACAGATGTCCTTAGCTCTTGGAAGAGCTCATTGGGATAGTTCGAATGCAGAAAAGGAAACTTAACAAAAGTCAGGAACTCTGAGCTTTAGCAGCTACATTAAAAAAATAATATACTATGTCATCAGCACTAGTGGATTTGACAAAGTGAGCTTATCCAAAGACTAATCCCAAGACGTGAAATGAGATGATTTTGTTCAAAGTCTTAAGGCTCTTGGGAACATACCTCACATGTTAGAGAAGGGCTTGGGTGAATTAACATTACCCTGAGGACCTGCTGCGGCTCAGTCCACAAACGGTTAGCAAGCACATCCTACGTGCTGGGCCCGGAGGGCAGCGGGAAGAGCAGGGAAGGGCCACAGCCCGTGCCCTTGAGGTACTCTCAGCGTAGGAGAGAGACCCCTAGTTACCATACTGTCTGGGGAGCATCATGATAGAGACGGGGCTCCTCAGCACTGCTCTTGCCCGGAGAAGGCAGTAGAAACCCTGCCTGAGGGAGGGGCCTGTGAAGTAGTGAGCATCTAAATGTGTGTTTTTTTGTTTTGTTTTGTTTTGACCATCGCTGAATGGCACAAATGAGGTAATAGTAATTCCCCGGGCGAAGAGACCTAGTAAATGAAGCGTGCAGGGCCCAGCAGCCTGTCTGGCGGTCGGTCAGCGGCTGTGGAGGCTCGAGTGGTGCACGCACGGTTCTGGTTGACAGGCACACTGGCGGTTGGATTCCTTCTCACGTGGGCCCCCTGTGCCCAGACCTGGCACTGCCCCCCCAGCCTTGTTGGAGATGTGGTGTGTGCCGTTCGCACTCGGGGGCAAGACCCTGTGCGCCTCCACTCCCTGAGTTTAAGAATTCTCCTCCCCCAGCTCACCTATGCGCATTCTCTACCAGACGCACTTCCCGGAGCTTTATTGGAGTCCTGTGTTTGTTCCCGAGGGTCCGCCTTGGTAGCGGGGCTGGTAGCGGGGCGGGTTCAGTTTATGGTAACAATGTGTCCCAGGAACGTTGGTAGCTTCACGTGGAAGCCGGGCTGATGGATGGTGTCACACTCACTTTGCGGCCATCCAGAACGCCACCTTTTCCTCCTCCGGCTCCCACAGCTTGGAGGACACAGGTTCCCTCTCTCACCAGCCACCACACGATCCTGTCAGTCACAAGTTGTCAGTTCTTGACAATGTCTCACACATCTCCCACATTACAATTCAGACTACCAGAGGTGTTCCCTTCACTTCCAGCAGCGCTCTTTTCCAACTGATTTTTAACACTAAAAAGAATAAAGCTGTTGAAAAATGTAGCATTTCGTTCATCAGCTCACTTCTTCCCCCACTGAGTACACAAGTCTGCGGATGATCTTCAGGTTAGCCCTCATGTCACTGGACTGCGTATGCCTCTCCTCACATAGAGATGCCCATGGCCCTTCCTGCCCAAGCATCCCCTCTCTCTGCCGGACTCTGTGCGTTTTTCTACCCTGAGTCAGTTAGTTAGTATCACCCCATTATTGAATTGCCTGATCTCTTTTCTGGGTGAAGGATTTACTGGACAGATGTGTTCATCTTTCTTAGGAGTTAGTTCAGTGCCCACAGGTTAGATTAGTTATATCCTGATTCGAATACCCTGTCAGAATTAGGAGAAACATTCTAAAAATGTTAAAAATATTTTTATGGCTATTTTTGAGATCGACTGTTAAACTTCTGTGTATCTTACTGTTTGTTCAGTCACTCTCGAGCTAAATCTGTATGACTTCTGAGATGCAGTATTTAGCAACTCAAAGTTGAAGCAATCTCTGGATTTGCATTTCATGTTTTCCTGTTGAGGTTTTAGGAAGCATTGACTAAAAGATTAGCCATCCCTAGTCAGAGCCCTTCTCAGTCAGAGCAGAAACACCCTCCAGAAGGTATTTGGAAATATTCAGGGGGCTCCTTTAGTGTGCTAGGGCTGACATAACAAAATTCCACAGACTGGGTGGCTTCAAACACAAACCTATTTTCTCCCCATTCTTGAGACTAGAAGTCCCAGGTCCAGGCAGGTTTGGTTTCCTGTGAGGCCTCTCTCCTTGGCTTACAGCCGGCCACCTTCTCACTGTGTCCTCACGAGGCATTCCCTCCGTGCTTGTGCTCCTGGTGTCTCTGTGTGTGTCCACATTTCCTCTTCTTAAAAGGAGACCAGCCAAGTTGGATCAGGGCCCGGCCCTAATGGCCTCATTTTGGCTAAACCACTTCCTTAAAGGCCCGATCTCCAAATACGTTCACCTTCTGAGACGGTGGGAGTTAGGGCTTCAACCTATGACTCGTGGGGGACCTGATTCAGCTCAAAACGGGGGCGTGATTTTTTTATTGTTGCTGCCCCACAATCTGGGAACATGCCCCTGGCATCATGGGCAGAAGCCATCATGCGAAATGCTTATAGCTTAGGGGACACACTTCCACAAAGAAAAAGTGTTCTATTTGCAATACCAGAAGCAATCCCTGTGAGAAACACTGCTAATAAATACTCAAGAATTTTATAGCTGTCCTCCTGTGGCTTCCTTTCTTGTGTCACGTTTAAGTCAAATATTCAGAAAAATGGGCCCAACCTATATATACAGTGTCTGAAATCCTTTCTAAAATGTTTCTGTCACAGATGCCACCTCCATGGACTTGGAAATGATCGATGTGCAAGTTTTGGGAGATGCTTTCAAACGCTATCTTGTGGACTTACCGAATCCTGTCATTCCAGTAGCCGTTTACAATGAAATGATTTATTTAGCCCAAGGTTTGTTTTCTTTTCTGAAAACCTCAATGAGCATATATTGAGATGTGCAGGTGCATGTAAACTCTATTAAATGCGGCATATAAAGAGCGGTGTTTTAGAAAATATTAGTAGGAATCTGCCCCCTTCCCATTAGCACCAGTTCCTTCCCTTGCCAGGCCATCCAATAGAAGACCCAGATTTTCGTTTGCTTAGGAAGACTCTCCACATGTTGAAATGGCTAGTTGTTAACCTTTTATCAGCATTAACAAAGTTCACTATGTCACTGAAGGCCACGGTGTTCCAAGTGCCATCTTTAGATTCAGGGAACCTGGGACCGGGACCCACTGACTGGGGATGTTCTTATCATTTTCTTCGAGTGGCCATTACAAAATGTTCTGAGGGAAGAGGACTCTCAGGCTGAGGAGCTAATGCTCAGTTAAAATACTTTGGGGACAGGAAATTGTGGTTCGTAACCTTCAAAGTTAAAACGTGTGATACTTATCTGATGCTCCTCCAAATTAGCCAATCACACTCGAAGCTGCTCTGTAGAGGGCGGATCTCTGCCAGCACACCGTGATCCTCTTGTGGCTTTTTACACCAAGAGTTTCTTGCATTTCCATTTGACTTGAGATTTCTACTTTCTCACAATGCCTTTTCTAATGAGAAGAACAAATGTCTCTGCTTCTGATGACTTCATTTAAAGGGACTCGTTCTTCTGTAGCTAGAAGAACAGAAACGTTCTAGGTGTTTAGTCACGGATATCTAGAGACAATCTCTTCTTTTTTCTTTCCTTTTTTTTTTTTTTTTTTTTTAAACTCTGTAGAAGTACAGAGCTCTGAAGACTACATCCAGCTGTTGAAGAAGCTCATTAGGGCACCTAACATACCTCATCAGTATTGGCTGACGCTTCAGTATTTGCTAAAACATTTCTTCAAGCTCTGTCAGACCTCCAGCAAGAATCTCCTGAGTGCAAGAGTACTCTCTGAACTTTTCAGCCCTCTGCTTTTCCGATTCCCAGCAGCCAGGTAAGGTGAAAGAGAAGTATGTATTTTTGGGTGATGGGGGAGGTCCTGAGCTGATGGCTCATTCAACTTATTCTGAAGATGCTTGCTCACAGATGCGTGTGCACCTTCATACCAGACACAGTGACTTGATGTGTATAAGTGAACATGAGTTTGTTGTTTTGAAGAAAAAGTTTCTAAGAAAACTCTCTTTTTTTCGTAGCTCTGAGAATACTGAACACCTCATTAAAGTTATAGAAATTTTAATCTCAACGGAGTGGAATGAACGACAGCCTGCACCAGGTAAGGCTTTTTGAACTTTTAAAATTCTGTCCTGGTTCGTTTTTTAGAATGGTGGCTTTAGACCTTCTCTGAAGGAACATAAGGTTCTGGTAGAATCGCGATCCATAACCTGTCACCTCGCAATTTACAAAAAGAATGGCTGAGTGGTAGTGTATGTGGTAAATACTATCTGGATTTCAGTATCTGTGAATTTTTTAGTATCTGTGAATGGTCTTGGTTTTAGATGAGGGTTGTGGGGAGCTCTCTCCCTTCCCCTCAACTTTGATGCTTCCAGTTGTTGCATAAATTGTGGAGCTCATTTTAGTTGTTGACATTCTTGTTTTTCTTTCTAATACTTACAAAGTAGGGGATTTATAATTACTATATAATTTAAAGTATTTTGGAATGTGTGTTTTGGAAGCGGGTCTGCTGAGAAATGTCTGTCCAAATAAACATTTTCGAGAATGCAAGCTGTATGAACCCAGGGTGTTCGCTGGAGCAAGTTGGAGCAAGCCAGATACTTCTGTGAAAGCAGGCAGCATCAATTAGCCATTTAACAAAGCAGGAAATGTGGACCACGTTAGCAGTGGGTTTAATTTAAACTGATGTATTTTTCTTCTACTGTGGAAAGTCTAAACACTTTGCCTGTATGCTTGTTGAAAGTTCGCTAACAGAGGCTGGTCATTGGGAATAATGATTAGGGTCCAGTCAGTGAAGTGAAGTTTCAGGACCAGTGGAGATGTTGCTTATAGTCTTAATTTATACCTAGCATTAAAACACCATCAATTTATTCTTTATTATCGGTAACTCATGCAGACCGCCCAGTTTATCTCTATAAGCAGGCATGGAATTAGGTCAGGTTTTGTCGGTGTTACACAGCAAGGCTTGGTCGGTGTGCGGCTGGATGGGGCAGACGGAGAGAGGCAGGGTTGAGGCTCAAAACCCACGTGTGTGGATTGCAGGGTGGGTTAGGTACCCACTCCCGGAGTGGTATTTGGAAGGGCTCCTATGGACAGGACCAGAATATGGTATCCAAAGGTAGGAGAGGCAGCAGAAACAGTACCTAAGGCAAGAGTGGTTCTGTTCCCAATGTTCCAGATCACGGCAAGCACGATGTTCAGCGGGGATACTCCGAATTGTAGGTGAGCGGCATCAGAGAAGTCTGTCAACAGTGGCCGAGGACTTTAGTCCAGGGGTGGCCAGAAGGTTTCATCTCATGTGACTGCTCGGCGCATTTGTTAATGGATTGGGGAGCTCTCTGTTGGTATTCAGAGGCTGCCTTTGGGCTGAATAGAAAAGATTCAATGGTAGGTTAAAAGTACCCTGTGATGAGGGGACAGGGGGCAGGTGTGAAACATGACACTTGAGCCCTTTATTGACAGCCCCCCACCCCAGACTAAACACAAGAGTGGAGAAAGAAGACTAGTAACAACAAAACAGGCCCCTGGGCCAAAGGACGAGCCCTGCCTCCCACTTCCTCGTGGCCAGTGTGGAGGTCTGTCTCAGAGACTAGGGACAGCTGAGCCCTGCATGCAGTTAAGGGCTGAGGGTGGTCCCGGTCTTCTCAGCGCCCACCACTCTGGAGATGGGGAGACATGGAAGCTTAAAAGCCAGACAGGGTTTGATAGATACCCGCCAATGAATTTATCGTGGAGTCTGAGAATTTCTGCTACACACCAAGGAGAATCTGTCGGAGTTTAATTAGTCTTACTGGTATAAACTGGTTAAATGTCCTTATAAGTTTCAGCCTAATTCCATCAAAAAAAAAAAAAAAATTCATGTTCATCCATTTTCACTGTGCATATACCTAAGACTGCCTGCTAGGTCACAGACCCCGCTGCCGCCTTCTACTATGAAACTGGTGTGCCGGTGTCACAGGCGGGTTAGTCCTGCCAGCCATGCTGAATGGTGAGCAGTGCATTGAACGTTTCCTAGACCTGCCCAAGATTCACGCAGCCTCTGTAAGAAAATTGAATCTGAGTCATCGCTAAATGCTAGTTTGAGCCATTCTTCCCTTTGTGTGGTATCTCTTAGCTCTTCTGAAGAACGTACAGGCCTTTG
The DNA here is from genome assembly GCA_028534135.1 of Potos flavus. Taxonomy (NCBI): domain Eukaryota; kingdom Metazoa; phylum Chordata; class Mammalia; order Carnivora; family Procyonidae; genus Potos; species Potos flavus. The sequence goes on from CM052895.1 coordinate 41,668,096, forward strand.
GGAATAAAGTAAATGCTTCAGTGTGTCTGACTTGTGGAAACGTACTGACTACCTCAGGAAGAACGTCCTTTGTATTCAGGAATGACTTCATGCAAATGATTGGAGGGGCACTCTTGGTTAGAGAAATGATTTCTTAGGCCTGGTAGGAATCCGACATTATCCTAGACTCCTTCGTCATTGCCCCAGCATGTGCTTTTACCAGAGGGCTCCGGAAGCGCAGCACCAGGGCATCTCCAGTGAACAGTCATAAATCATTCATTTGCAGTGACTTTATTGTTGTGAATAGAAGGGAGTACTTGAATGATTTGGGGGCAGGGGAGATGGGGAAGCAAGGCTATTATGGGATAGATAGACCTCTTTTATAGTTTTAACCTGGTAGAACTTGAACTGATAGGCAAAATTGATGATGTTGGAGGCAATGTGTCAGTCTATAGAAGACCATTAGCACACAGTATCTAATTAAGTACTGGGGGGAGGGTGCTTACTCTAAATACGAAAAGAATTTTAGAGATGTGATGGGTGACTTTGTAGGGTAATTGAGTAGACAGAAAAGGCTTAGAGAAAAAAAATGAAATGGGCTTACTCGAAATGGGCTTTGAAGAATTGGTATACAGTTTGAAAAGGGGAAGAGGAAACAGTATTTCAGTTCAAGGAGTTTCAAAAGTTTAGTCAAATAAATTGCAAAGTACAAAAAGAATGGCTTGATACAAGTAGTAAATGTTTTAAATGACAGCATTGTAAAAAGCATCATTTTAGAGTTGAAAGCACTGCCCAGCTCTAACTTAGCTCATAAGGAGACCGAAGCGCCCCCAGAGGTTGCGAGGGTTGCGAGGTCACGTGGTGCTAACCGACCAGTGTGTGCCAGAACCAGGTCACCCGGGGGAGGTCCCCTGCGGGAGGGGCCCAGTCCCAGACTCGAGCCAGGGCCTCGGCGCTGCACCTCCTTCCCGGGTCTGGGGAGCTTTCATGAGGAATGGGGCTGCTTTTAGCATCCAGTCCAAAGTCCTCTGAAGTTTCCAGTATGGGTCACCTATAGTAAAGAGCCCCAGTGCGATTTCCGTAGCCGTGGCGGATAAAGCGCAGAGTCACTCCATCCATCGTGCGCTGGTAAGAACAGTGAGGCTCAAATAGATCTGGGTTTGAATCAGCTCTTGGCTGCTTATTTGCCAAGTTCATATCAAATAACTCAACCTTTCCAAACTGTTTTCTAGTCTGCGAAATGGGAAGAATGCCTCTCTACTGGGGTGGTTGAGATTTCAACGAGACGATAAGGACTGAAACTCATGACCCTATTGCCTGTCTCTACCATTGCTCAACTCTGGTTTTTAAGGACCTACCAGAGGGGGCCCCCTTCAGCAACTCCAGCTCCTCAGTCCTGTCAGGCCCTTGCCTCCACTGAGCCCACACTGCCAGCCAGCCAGCCAGCCCTGCATAGGCTTCACTGCTAATCTGCAAAACACACACTCACTGGGCAATTGCTGCCCCGTGGGTGCATTGCTTGGAGGGAGGAAGGTTCCTTACTTAGTCTCATGCCCCTTCCCGTGTGTGTGGCTTGGTGAGTGAAGGACCTGGTTTTCAGTAGCACCTCCCCCTGCCATGTGCCTCTCTGTGCAGTGCACAAAATGCACAACTGTACACAGCAGCCCCAAACAGCGCCATCTTCATTTCATAGGCAGGTCTTCTCCCTGCTTGATGTGCAGTGATCAACCCATTCCATAGGCTTATGCCCTCAAGACCGTGTTCCCTCCAACTTAACTATTCTGGAGTTCTGCCTGTTCTTTTCCTCTGCTCAGTTCCATTCCTCAAGGACAAAGGCTTCTCCTGGTGAGTTCCTCTTAGCACAGAGCTAAGCAAAGGATAACAATCATCCACATGACTTTTTAAAAAAAATTCCTTGACAGACTAACCCAACTTTCAAAGAACTTTGGCATACCCACTCATTTAGTGCATCCAGCAAACCTGTGAAGGTGGGCATCTCCCCTATTGGGAGGGAAGCTAAGGGTTGAAAGGTTACACACGAGTCACTGAGTTCTCAGCACTTGGATAGTCGACTGTTCCCTTTGTTCCTAAAAGTCTTAAAAATAACTAAAGCTGAACAGCAGGTTTTCTTGACTCATTATGTGCTATGTTTACCCTACTGATAGGTAGCTAAAGCAGATTTCTGTAGGGCCACTAAGGGACAGACAAGACCATTTAACACAGGGTAGCTCTGAATGAAACTCATTATAAGTGTATTTACATATTTCAGATTTCATGGGTATATTCAGAAATATTAATGCAGCATAATTGAAGTCTAATATTGCATCCTCAAGCCCAGAGTGGAAAATAAATGACTCTTTCTCCCTCCTGCCCTTCTACACCTGTCAGAGTTAATGTTTAACCACTGGCGCATTGCAAAACATTCCTCCTGAAGAGCCTGATTCATAAATCTTGTTTTAAATGCTCTGGACTTGGTTTTCAACCAAGACTAAAGCAAGCACTAAGGTAGAGGGAAATGACTTTCAAAGAGTTTTACTTTTCTCTGATTTATTTTTTATTGGGTTTAAAATGTGGTCTGACATTAGAGGGTTGTTTCAAAGGTGAGAAATGAAACCTTGAAAAAAATGCATATATTTAGATGGGTCGGAATAAACAGAGAGGCAAGGCATACCAGGTTATAATGAAAACTAGGAAGTTTTATTTGTGCTCTGAAAAAGCAGCGTATTTTAGGGTGCGTGTATCTGTGGGGTATTCACCGTGTGGACGCCTGCTCTCCAGGGAGAGCGTTTGAGAGGGAAGCAGTGCCGCCTTCTGCCAAGCAGCCGTCACACCATTTCACGCATTTTGTAGAACGTATCCTATGTAAATCTGGGTTTATTTATAAATTCAAATGGACATTTTCCTTAGTGCAGCACCAGAGCGGTGGATGTGGAGTAAAGAATTTGCATCATACTGAAAGGCCCTTCTGTCCTAATTTGTCTTAAGTTAAAATGAAGGGAGGCATTCATTTAACCCTTGAAGATTTTGGTTCATTTATTTTTTTTCTTCTCACTGTATTTCTTTAAAGAAGCTGTGCACGATGGAAGCTGGGCAGAGAACACTCACTCTGATGGTGATTTGCACGTGTGAGTGTGCAGTCTGTACCTTTCAAGCGTGTTTTCACAATTAAGGATGGTTTCCTGACTAGATCACGCTTGCTGACGAACATAACATGGCCTGTTTTTTGCCTCTAAGATGAGTTTTACAAAACTTTGAGGAAAGGAAAAGTAGTAAGGCATACTGTTTTTGAGGAATCCAGAAGGTAAAGTTAGTTTTCAGATATATGTGTAAGTTCTCTAGTATGGCTAAGTCTTTTTGGGTCTCAGATACATGCTGAAATTAAAATACGAGCTTTTATTTATTTATTTATTTATTTGGAGAGCTTAGCAGCCATATGACGAAAAACACTTCCTAAGTTGATATGACGTCTGTACATTTGATTTGTTAGTTATTTGCAAATGAATCCTTTGTTTAATTTGTGTGAAATTTTGGACATAGTGGGAGATGAATGAAATACGCAGAAAGTTGAGCATTTGCTCCCAAAGAGAGGTTACTGATTCTATTCTACCAGCAGAGGGCTCCCTTTTTAAGCTAATGAAGAGCAAGGGAGTGTCTTGCCCATCACCTTTCAAAGACTGAAACTGAATGGGAGAAGACTCCGCTCACACTTTCAGTAATATAACAGAACCTCTATGGTAGAGGATTGTGCATATTGTGAGAAACGATGCAAAGTTCTCAAATCTAAGGCTTGCTTTCTCTAAGTTGAGGGTGTACTGCTTTGTAGGGGACAGTTTACTTCTGAGATGGAAAATACACTGTTGGACTAGAAAACATTATCATCTTGAAGGTTTTGACATGAAACATGTAAAATCAGACAGGTATGCTGAAGAGAGTGATGTTGCCAAGCTTTGTAGCTTTAGAAAGACTATTTTGAAAAGTAGGGCAAGATTCTGCTGCTGAGGGTACAAGGGTGTTCTCAGAACTAACCATATGTCCCAGTGATCAGCAGGCAGGAGCTGGAAGATCCACTTAAAGATGTTTTTCTTTCCGTTGGAAAGTAGGTTTTTCATGCTCTATCAGTTGCACCAAAGGAAAGTTTGTAAAGTCACTTGCATCATGAGGTTCGCACATTTTCCAGATAGTGCCGGTGATCCTGCAGCCGGGGCCTGCCTGTGTGCACGTGATGTCAGCACCTGGATCTTCCTTTAGATCTAGCATGGGACCATGGGGTCACCTTCCTGTGCAGAATCTGAGGGTAAATACTATAGACAGACCCGTGTTACTTCACAGACAATTAGAAGGTAGTTTTTAAAAAAGGTAAACAAGCTAAAAATAGGAAACAGAAAAAGTCAATTTTGTTGTAGGTGTGAAATTTTTCACATGTGGCCTAAAAGAAATTAACTTCAGTTTCACCTGTTAATTTTAACTTTCTCTGGCAGAAGGAAGTGAAGACCAGGGCCAGTGGGTGAAGAAAAAGGAGTTTAGGATGAAAAGTCTGCAGGCTAGGTTGGGGTGCTGGTGCCTTGATCCCCAGCAAACCGCTTCACCCCTCTGCCCTCTGGACCGGGGTTACGTGAATATAGCCTGAGGGATTTGCTTGAAGTGCTCTTTAGAATTACTGTCTGGCTTTAGAGTTAGTGATTCTGTGACTTTATATTACGGTTCTGGGGCTATCAGTAAAGCTGTCCATCTTAGGCTGATGCCAGTGGAAGTTTTCTTAGGTCAGATTTTGGTCTGGTTCATTGCAGCTTTGTCGCAGGCCGGAAATCCTCTGGGAAGGCTACCGTTCTCCTGGCCCTATCCTTTGCGCCACTTAGCGGTCATGTGAACTTCATGCAGACACACCTTTTAATTATCAGACAGTCCTGTGGCCAGTTAGTTACACGTGGGTTGAAGTCGGCCCGGTAAAAGTAGCTGCATAGTGGGGTTTTTCGGCCAGTGCTCACGTGGTCGTGGAGTAGAGTATCCACGCGGAGGATCCTCTCCTCCCACAAGCAGGCCTTTTCTAAACCCGTACCCTGACTAGTCCCCCGTGGGGCTCTCCCGGTACACCTGCGGGGCTGTCTGTGCTAGTGTGTGGGAGGAGATGCACTCGAGCAAGGCACGGTGTTCTGGGCCGTGCGGAGAGGTTCAGGCCTTTACAAGCAAGGCTTTGATTCTATTTTTGCTGAACTAGCTCAGCCACTTCCTGTGTTTGGCCGCGCATAGTGCCTCGCTTCACTGTGGCCACTTGAGCCCCGCGCGCTGCCGCAGCCAGTTAGAGAGACTATTTTAGGTGCCTTCACAATGGCCTTCTCATTTCCTCGGCGAAAATGAGCGAGTGGGGCTGGCGGTGGCCACTTGTTAGCCGATGACAACTTTGACTTTGACTCGGGCTCCCCTCCCCCACCCGAAATCCCTAGCTCAGCAAATATTTGAACCTGCCCAAGTTAATCATGAAGCCGTGATCTTTATCTGCGAGACGTGCGAGCGCCGGGGCTTTTTCCCCTCCCGGCCGCAGCCCCGGCATCCAGTGGCTTTCTCGGCGGGGAGCGGGCGGGGAGCGGCGCTGCTGCGGCGGTCCGGTCCCGGCGTCTGTGTCGCGCCGCGCGAGCCCGAGGGTCCCGCGCCGCTGCCGCCGCCGCCGCCGCCGCTGCGCCCAGCCGGCGCGAGTACTGCCTCGGAGCGGGCGCCGCGGGGCTAGCCGGGGGCATTGTTCTCACTGTCGGATACCCGCCTGGCCGAGGGAGGCTGCAGACATGCATAACCTGCAAAGTAAGTTGCCTCTCCCTTGTGCCCCCCTCGCCGCTGCCCTGCTTTGCTTTGTGTACTTCTGTGAAAGGTTCACTTCTGTAGTTTGTCTTTGCGGGTGTGTGAGTGAGACTGATTAAGTGCTGTCTGGGGAGGGCAGATAAGAGATGAGCGGAGACACTCCCCCCTTTCCTCGAGGGGCAGGGGCACGGTGGGAGGAAAAGATGGGGTTTAGGTTAGAAGTGGGGAAGGAGGTAATTACAACGTGCTTGGCTGGAAGTTGGGGCAGGGCCAGGCCTGGGAGAGACGTGGAAAATCACCTGTCTCCCTTCCCTCCTCCCTGGGTCAGTTTGCCACAGGGGAGCCAGCAGCAGGACTGGTTTGCACCAAGTGCTCCCGATGGCATTAGGTGGCCCCTCTGGGCTATTAGCCTGTCCACAGCCTCTGGCAGGACTCCTTTTAGGGGAGAAGACACATTTGTATTAAACAAAAAAATTTTCTTCTGAACCTTAATCTGAGGATATATCCCACACTCCCACTTTGACCATTTGTGTGTGTGTGTGTGTGTGTGTGTGTGTGTGTGTGATTTTGAGTTTAGGAATAGAAAAGTGTCCCTGGGAGCGGGCTGTAGGGTATGGGTTGAGTGAGTCTGCCTTCCTCATTAATGGGCAAATGAATTCAGCTAGATGGGGTACAAGTGAATGGTGCTCAGATAATGCCTTGCCTTTGCTCCACTATTTTCTATTTATATTGTAAATATAAATATATTGTATATTTATATTTATATTGTAAATATAAATATATTGTATATTTCCACTATTTATATTGTAAACGTGAAGAGATGGTTTAAAATGGGAATGTGCATTAGGCTGTAGTAAGGGTGGCAGGATTATATGCAGAATGGCTTTAAATAACTAAAATTAATAGATTGATAGGGGAATTGACTTCTTTACATATTGCTAACCAGGATTAATAGTCCCCAGAGTGAGGAATTTGAGATGGAGGGGAAAAAAAAAAATCCCAAAAGTGATTACATCACTCTCCCCCCTCAAGCGCTATTAAGCCCATCTTCAGACTTTGGTGCTATCGGTGAGAAATAGTTTGCAAAAACATCATGCTACCTCTGCATGCTGATATATGGCCTCTTTCTTTTTGGAAGATATGACTTCCCTTCACTACTCTTGTTAGCGACATTAAATTTCTGCTAATAATACACACGTCTTCATTCCTATTAAGATTTTTCATTGTTTGTTTGTTATTCCCTAAGGTCTAGTTTTAACTTTACTATGTTTGGTAGAAGGAGATTTTTCTTTTAATTGTGCTTTCTCATGTGGTACATTTGTAACAGTTTAAGTTCTGAGCTGTCAGTAAATTCTGTAGGAATGAAATGAAATGTCCAGAGTTCTTGATCCCTTCTGCCTTTAATATATGCAGGAGGTATTTAAGGACTGTAAAATATACCTTAAATATACCATTTTGATGCATTTGTAAGATTTTTAAACCAAGGCATGATCAGGCTCTCCATTAACCCAAATGCACTGGGGGGGAAAAAAAAAAAGCTACGTGCTGCAGCATATCAGCTTTTGTCAACCTGCCAACAGCGGAGCGTACCATGCTGCAAGGAGTAATAAAAAAGGAATTAGAAAACTCGCTCACTGGTGGTAGAGAGGAGTCAAATTAAACACCTTTTTGAAACGATGAGCATGTATACATTGCTGGTCTAGTAAATGTAGGTTCTCGGCGAGGTTGGGAATGTGTTAGGGCTGGATGTCGAAGAGAAATGATGAAGCAGGAGTGGTCTGGTGACATTTTTCTGACTTGATTGGCTCGGGTGTGTGATGTAATAGGTTACAGTGCAGCCCCTTATAGGTTTTAAAATGAATTCCAAGACACCATTACAAAGAAAGCCGGACTCTTTTCTTATAACTGAGCTCAGCCAAGGAAACTCTCGCACAAATGTACAACACTGTTTGGAATATGGAAGACCTGGATTTAGAATATGCTAAGACAGATAGAAATTGTGGCACAGACTTGATGTTTTATATAGAAATGGATCCACCAGGTAATACTGCAGTATTCTTTTAGAAAGCTACTTTATTTTGTGGCTTTTTTTTTTTTTTTTTTTTGACAACTACTGTAACTGATCCTCTTTAGATGTCTATTTATTGACTTGTTGTAATTTAATAAAAACTAGCTTGATCATAGCTTGGACATGAAATTGTTTGCCTGTGGAAGCAAGCAGATCAGCCTGTATGTGGTGAATGCTTTTTCTTACTTGAACAGATAGGAACTGAATTCTAGTTTTTCACTGGTGTCTTTTGTTAATCGAGGTCCTTTGCTGTTTGGGTTATAGTGTTGTGTATCGTTCATACTGTTCCTTTAATTAAAAGGATGTGTCTTTTGTGCGGCTTTTCTCTTTTGACAGTGGATGAGGACAGTGTGGTACTTTGCAGTGATAACACTTGGTACTTTTAGAAAGCATGTAAAACCTAGCAGTGATTGCAACTCAGTCCTAGGTGACCTGAAACTATTCTAAAGCAAACGCTGAGACTTTGCCTGCTCCTATTAAGATACTGTAATGAGAAAACGAGTTGGCTTCCCATTATTTAGTCCTAGCCTTTATAAATTATTCTTGATAGACTCCTGAAATTTTTAAGTACTACTCGTCCTTTAAAACTTGTGACTTAGAATTCAGTTAAAACGCTAGCCTTATTTTGCTTCCTAAATTGTATTCCAATATTAGCCCTGCTCCCAGTTAAATTCAGAAACACTGCAGTCTTTTATTTGTCACCAATTGGTGTATGAATACTGATTTGACATTGAGGAAGAAGGATATGGTTTTTTTCCTCAGTCCTGGCATATAGGGCACAATTTATCTAAAAGAATATTAACATGAATACTAAAGAAATTTAGGTCACAGATGAGTTTCTTAAAGTGGCTTTTGGCAGAATAGTGCCTGAACTACTAAGATTAGAGAAACCTAGTTCCTCCTCTTAAAACATATTGCTGTAGATGAGTTTTATTACAGCAACAGCATTTGTGGAGGACAGAAACCAAATTTGTCTTTTATAATTAAATAAGAGGAGGAAATTAAAGCCAACCCATGTGATTCCTCCTGCTCATATGTTCACGGTTTCCTATTTTAGCTGGATTTGATCAGGCCTGAAACTTGAATATAACCAGAGCCTAGAAGTAGAAAATGCCGGGACTCTGGATTCATTCTGAAATTCACTCACATGGTCAGCCCGGTTTATTTGTTAAGCTGTAAGCTGGTCTCTCTTTTTCCACTTTCTTTTCTTTTTGACCCATACTCTGAAAGATGTCTTTCTTTATTTTTTTTTTAACGAAATGATCCTGTTTCATAGAATTGTGAATTACTGCTGTATTTCACAGTATTCTAAAGAAACTTAAATTAGACCTAAGGGTTCAACTGTAGTTGGGATTGCAAACAACTTTTTCTTTCTCTTTCATCTGCAGCATTGCCTCCTAAACCACCGAAACCCACTAGTGTAGCCAACAACGGTATGAATAACAATATGTCCTTACAAGATGCTGAGTGGTACTGGGGAGATATCTCAAGGTAAGGCTATATAAGCACTCTTGAGTTTTCACTAGAGAGAGTCCTAGTTTTAGAGAAAGCAGCACAGCAGTATGCTAAGTTCCATTTTTAGGATCTCCTCCAACATAAGCATGAAGCATAGTTGGTTGTCTTCCAGAGAAGTCCCTGAGCACTGGGGGACCGTGGGTGCCGGATGCCACGGGAAATTAAGTACTCGACAAGTTTCATTATGGACAAATGTCAGGAAAGCACCCGGGTGGAGTGGCACTGCCTACAGGCAGGGTCCAAAGTCACTTTCCATTAGGGAAAACTGTCGGAGTTCAGGTTATTATCTGACACATACTTTACAAAGGCATCTTTATTCATCGCTTTTTTTGAAGGGGGAGTAAAGAGTTCCTTTGGGGATCATGTCTTTTTGTGCTCGTTTGTCAGTGTGTGTGGTTAAAAAATAAAGCTTTGTACCACAGATATACCAGTACTGGAAGTGGGTATGTTGTTTTGTTTTGTAGCTCCCAGTTTGTAATGAGATGAAATTTATAACATTTCCGTATAAACGGTGCATGCAGTCTGTCGGGGGTGGTGGGCTATACAGGAGTTCTACCTACTTTGTGCTTAGTTTTGCTGTGCAGTTAAAACTCTGAAAGCAAAAACAGTCACTGAATCCTCAAAATGAGTTTTGTCTTGTCTCGTTTTCATTTCAGGGAAGAAGTGAATGAAAAACTTCGAGATACAGCTGACGGGACCTTTTTGGTACGAGACGCGTCTACTAAAATGCATGGGGATTATACACTTACACTAAGGTGAGTCAGGGAACGCAGCGAAGACTGAGCTGTGGAAGCAGATGTCAAAACACATTTCTTTAGAGAAGACTGTAATGCCATTTATTTTATTGTATCCACAGGAAAGGAGGAAATAACAAATTAATCAAAATATTTCACCGAGATGGGAAATATGGCTTCTCTGACCCACTGACCTTCAACTCTGTGGTTGAACTAATAAACCACTACCGGAATGAGTCTCTAGCTCAGTATAATCCCAAACTGGACGTGAAATTACTCTATCCAGTATCCAAATACCAACAGGTAATCCAAACTGGCATACTCGTGTTATAGTACTTAGACAAGATACTTTCAAATGTTTCAAAAAATTGCATGTAATGAGATTTTAACAACTTTTTACTACAGTTTGATAATGGCCAAAACATTGACTAAATACCTCATCAACTGAAGTTCTCTCTCTCATTTTTCCAGGATCAGGTTGTCAAAGAAGATAATATTGAAGCTGTAGGGAAAAAATTACATGAATATAACACTCAATTTCAAGAAAAAAGCAGGGAATACGATAGATTATATGAAGATTATACCCGTACTTCCCAGGTGAGTTTTCTGCAAAAGTCACACTACAGGCTCTGAAGTCGTAGAGTCTAAGATGTGTCCTTTCAGTTTCTGCTAATCAGGTGGGGGGAAAAGATCATGTATTTGTGAATCACTGTGTATTATTTATAGTCTCTTTAGACCATGGTATCTCTATAAGCTTTTCAATGAAGGTCTTATAGATTTCAGAGTAATAAGTACTCATGCTAATTAAGAGGTTGCTATGAGTTTTAAGTGGATTTGACGTATTCCTGATTGAACAACTTCACCCCCCCCCACACAAACTTACCTAACCTCCAGAATGAAGATTTAACTATTATATACCTGTCATAAAAAAGTGCAGGCTCCGTTTACTGCCGTATTTTCCTAGAGGCTAATCTTCTCTAGGCCATGATGTATCTAGGACCACCAGAGGGAGTAGAAGGCAACGTGGCTTCCTTAAATTGCTGATAAAGGGGAATGACTTTTAAGATGACGAAAACTATAGGAAATTGTCAGTCTTCTTCCACAGACTGGGAAAATTCCCGAAGGAAAAGTGTGCTTCTGTGATACTATTTTAATGGGTTTTATGAATTAGAGGCCTTGCTTGCTAACAGAGTACTTACATGCTCGAGAGTAATAGCATCAAATGTCCTGACAGTGTCTCACAGTAACACATTATCTGTTCTATGAAAGGTATGACATTGTCTCATTCAACATTGTGTTGTAGGAAATCCAAATGAAAAGAACAGCTATTGAAGCATTTAATGAAACCATAAAAATATTTGAAGAACAGTGCCAAAGCCAGGAACGGTACAGCAAAGAATACATAGAAAAATTTAAGCGTGAAGGCAATGAGAAAGAAATACAAAGGTTGGTGAATCAGGAAGGTTGTCCTTGCACTAAAGATAACCAGAAACCTCTAGAACTGTTGAAAGATGGTCTTGCTTTCTGTGCTTTGAATAATTAAAAAAAAAAAAAAAAAACTCACGACAGCCCGAGAAAGCATTCTTTATCTGAGGAAAGTCCTGGGTAACCGTCCTGAGGAAGCAGGCAATGATCTGTGCCTTTCTCTTGCCTGTAGGATTATGCATAATTATGAGAAGTTAAAGTCCCGGATCAGTGAAATTGTGGACAGCAGAAGAAGACTGGAGGAGGACTTGAAGAAGCAGGCAGCTGAGTACCGGGAGATCGACAAACGCATGAACAGCATCAAACCAGACCTCATTCAGCTGAGAAAGACGAGAGACCAATACTTGATGTAAGTCCCGGAAGCCGAACCCTGGAAGCCACCTACTGAGAGTTGAGGAAATTAAGGCTACGTTACTAATGTGTTTTCCTTTTCTGTTTTCCAGGTGGTTGACTCAGAAAGGTGTTCGGCAGAAGAAGCTGAATGAGTGGCTGGGCAATGAAAATACGGAAGAGTAAGTACTTACTGCAGGTGGGAGACAGCAAAGGTGGTTTATCATTTTAGGGAAACGCACGACTTGTTTTGTTTGCTGAAAAGCGAGCAATTTTACCACATTTGGAACATCCTCTATAAATGACGTCTCCTTATCCTGAATGTTAAAGAAGGAAAGTTCAGGGAAGGGGGATGCCCATCTAGTTTCTCCCGACAGTGCTGTAGTGTCCCTAATGAAGGCCCTAAACATCTGAAAAATCCCCATTTTTTCTGAAACAACCAGGAGGAAACAACCAGGAGGAAAAAAAAAAAAAGCTCTATTCTGTGTATCTCTAAAGCTTAAGTCTATGTTTTGTTTGAATGATTTGAAAACTGGCAGTCCTCCTAGTCAGTCAATACATTTCCTGACCTGAACTGGACAAACAGGATTGGTTGACACCTTCCTCTCTGCCCAGATCCCTGAGGGGAGCTCCCGACTGCAGAGTTTAACTTACTGGTGCTCTTGGTCCGGGGACGGGGGGGGGGCGCACATTGAAGGCTGAAGCTGGATGAGGAAAGGCAGGCCAGAGAAGCTGCTGGAGTCAGAGCCCTGGCTGCCGGCCCTTGGGGCTTGGCAGGGAGGCGGGTGCTTCACGGAGACCCTCTCTCTCTGGCCTCTCTAGCCAATACTCGCTGGTGGAAGATGATGAGGATTTGCCGCACCACGACGAGAAGACCTGGAATGTAGGCAGCAGCAACAGAAACAAAGCTGAGAACCTACTCCGAGGGAAACGAGATGGCACTTTCCTGGTCCGAGAGAGCAGCAAACAGGGCTGCTACGCCTGCTCCGTCGTGTACGTAGCTCCTGCCGCTGGGCACCACTTTGGACAGGGTGCTCGCTTTTGTCTGTTTGGCCCCCCAAGCCTGGGCAAGGATGTGGAAGAACCTCATGGTGCAGTAGTGTAGGACAGAAAGAAAACAGGCTATTTTTCTAATCCACGCAGAAGTACAGAAACCTGCTGTGGAATTCAGAGACTGGGCTTTGGCTCCTATTTTGCTAATTGCTTAATCAGGAGTAGTCCAGATCTTTTCATCTTTGCAATGAAACCAGCAATACTTGCTGCCCCCCCCCACCCCGCTTTTTTTTTTTTTTTACCCTCCCAAGGCTATTAGAATATGAGGTAATTCCTGTGAGAGCTCCACCCCCAGGTCAGGGCCACAGCAGGAACAGGTCAGAACAGTGAGAGAAATGTCACTGCCCTTGAGATCAGGGCACCCAAGAGAAGACATTCCCATCACAGGGCCTATTTTCCTTTTACTTTTCATACTGTTCCCCCAGCCTATCATTTCAGAAAAGTGAGTGTCCTCTAGGAGGGAAAGGTTCCAAAAATACAACGTATTTGTGATCTCCCTCCACTTAGGCAAAGAAATAGTTGTACAGGAAGGAGGAAGTAAAAACAACTTTGAGTTAAGACCAAGAGAATAGGAGAATATAGGGGAAATGCACAATGAAAGGCTAGCCTGCAAGAGTCCTACAAATGCCGGTAATGGTAGAGCCCCGGTCGTTACACAAAGCCACCGTGTTAACCTGTATCCCATTTTAAAAATGCAAATACAGTGGCTCAGGGAGGCAGGGTTACCAGCCCCCATCACTCGCCCAGTAAGTGACAGAGCCACGAGTCGACGGCTAGCCCGGAAGGCTTCCCACCTGGAGAATGGTCTGCAGAGTGAGCTTTTCCGCGATGGCAATTTGATGAGCAATACCTCGTGGAGTCGAGAATTGTCTAGGACCAGCTCAGAAGGCATGTGTTCTCTCTCTCCTCTGCAGGGTGGACGGCGAGGTTAAGCATTGTGTCATCAACAAAACGGCCACCGGCTATGGCTTCGCCGAGCCCTATAACCTGTACAGCTCCCTGAAAGAACTGGTGCTACATTACCAACACACGTCCCTCGTGCAGCACAATGACTCGCTCAACGTCACACTAGCCTACCCGGTATACGCACAGCAGAGGCGATGAAGCACTTGTCCTCGGATCCTGCTCCTGACGTTCAACCACCCTGAGGCCTCTGGAAAGCACAGGGCTCCTCTCCAGCCTAACCTGTCACTGAGCTGCGGAAACAAAGCCGTCTGCCTTCAGATGGGACTGGAGCTTCCGACAAGAGTACAGGGGAAGACATGCAGCCTAGCACCGAGCGGTGACCCTACGTTTCTAATCTGGAGCGCTTGTCCTTCCTTTCGTTTTTTTGGGGTTTTTTTCTTCGTTTTTTTGGTTTAATTTAAGCCACAACAACACACAACACAAAGAGAAAAAGAAATGCAAAAATCTCTGCGTGCAGGGACAAAGAGGCCTTTAACCATGGTGCTTGTTCATGCTTTCTGAAGCTTTACCAGCTCAAAGTGGGGACCTTGGAGACCCGAGGGGGGACAGGCTCCAGAGGCCTGGCCTGCGAACGCTCACGCCAGGCTGGCTCGGCCTGGGCCTTGCTGTGCACGGTGGACCCAGACACGTCGCACTGTGGATTATTTCCTTTTCTCAGACATGAACGATATGTAGCAGAAAGGCACTTCGGCTCACAAGAGACATTTTGGGAGAACGTCTGCTCACGTACATTCAGAGGAAATTCTGTCCTGTCGTAGCAGAGTGCCAGCAAGTGTTTTGTTTAGACTTTGAAAAACAAAAAATGACCCCACCAACAACGGAGAAATGGAGCTTGGAGAACAGGACTTTAAATGACATTCATTATATAAAATATGTACATAACAATGGATGACTAACTATCAAATAGATGGATTTGTATCAATACCAAATAGCTTCTGTTTTGTTTGCTGAAAGCTAAATTCACAGTGCTATGCAATTTTTAATTGTCATTGTTATCTCCGTTTTAAATGTACCTTCAGAATAAGCTTCCCCACCCCAGTTTCTGTTGCCTGAAAATACTGTCCCTGATTTTTTGTTGTTGTTAATATTCATTTGTGATTCTTTTTCCTTTTTTTAAAAAAAGAAATGTACAGGATGCCAGTAAAAAAAAAAATGGCTTCAGAATTAAAACTATGAAATATTTTACAGTTTTTCTTGTACAGAGTACTTGGCTATTAGCCCAAGGTTAAAAAGTTCCTAACAGATTTTTTGGACTAAATGTTTTGTTGGGCAGTGCCTGATAAGCTTCAAAGCTGCTTTATTCAATAAAAAAAGAGAAAGATATATAAATATGACAAAGTATCGCTGAGTTCAACAATGTTGTTTCCAGACTCTTAAAATACGGTACCTGGTAATGTTTGTTTCATAAAGAATTGTGAACTTCTTGAATCTAGAGAGGGGGGATGTAGCAAAGGGGTGTACAGGTAGGGAGGGGTGGCAAGATGGTATGCACTTTCTCATAATTATGGAGAAGTGAGTAACTTATATTTCAGTCTTTTCCCACTCTGATCTGCTCATTTTTAGACATTAGTGACAAGGACAGACCTACTGGAACTCTAACGTAGTGTGGCGGCGGCGGGTCAGATAATCTAGTTTGTAGGAAGAAAATCAGCCTCCTGGGGCAGTGTTCAGCTTTGTTTGGAATGCTGATCGCAAGGTATAATCGCTGCATTTAGATTATGTGTGTCTTTTTAACATGAGATTACCCATTACAACCAATAAACATTCATTTCAGAAAAAGCCTGACCTGAAAAAAGATTTTTATCTGCACATTTGTTATTTTCCTACCTTTCCATTCAGTTGAGACCACAAGGCCAAGACCCATGATCCGAGCTGCTTCCGTGCTGCGCTGTGGAGAGCTCATCAAAGTCATGGCCACTGCAGCGATCCCCATGGACATTCTGGCTCGTCCAAGTCATTGTATGTGTTCCACTTCACCCTGAGGGAAAGGCAGGGGTCTTAGAGTGTCCTTTCCAATTTGGGGCCAGAGGGAGAGTCTCTCCCAGATCTACTCAGGCCAATCCCATTCTGTGTGGTGGCCAGCATCCCTGTGTCGTGAGGGATAAAGGATCAGTGTGATGGTCCCGACCCTAGCAGGTTCCAGTGCAATCTCACAATTGGGAGTTTCCCTTTGCCAGGATTGTTTCAGCCATGGCTTTATCTCAGATACTGCGGGGAGGGCTTTTTGTTTTGGTTTTCAGTGTAGTTCCTTTTCAAAATTCTTTTGAAATAACTGGTCCAGCAGCTGGCTTCATCACCTGGAGAATGTATTGTTTTCTTCTTTACACAAGGCTACTCCTGTCAAGAGCAGGAGTCAGTCTTACAGCCAGACTGTCAGCGCTGAGACCTGACCGTCTCCCTCTCCTCTCCACACGACCGAGGACTGCCCTGCTTGTAGCCTGTAAGTGTCACCTTGAAACCCATCCTTGCACTTCCCACGCCAGTTCGCCACTGCTTTCATAGTGGTTGATAGACCCGCGTTCCGGTGGGGTCTTTTTAGTAACACATCCATGGATGCTGTTAAGTATAATTTGCATTTCACATCAAAAATACACAATCTAAGATGGAATGTTTCATTAAAAGATAGCTTTGTTCATGTTTTTTGGGTCACCACTCGCCCAAGGCCACGTGGCTTGGTATTCAGGCACCTGCCTTGTTTTTGCATCTCGCAGACAGAAATGCAGTAGGTTTCTCTCTGAACAGTGAAGGCAGGATTCGTCATTCCCTGTTGATAGTTACACCGTAGCTGTGAGGTCACACCTCTGCCAAATGCCTTTTTGATTGCGTGTAGCAGGCCCACCACATCTGTCCTTCTACATGTGTGACTAGAAGGGCTTTTGGGGTTCGATCGGTCATCTCATAACACTGGCTCATGAGTATGCATGGATACAGCAGAGGCACTCCTGATAACTTTTATGCACGCAGTGATTTTCCCCACACACTGGAGCATTCTGGAGAGAAAAGCCAGAAGCTATGCTAGCTGCAGTGAGGCTATGAGGGGGCTGGACAGTGGGAGCACGGGGACCTCCTAACCGTGTTGAGAAGGCAAAAAGGATGTGTTTGCAACATCTGACAAGGTCACGGCCCTTGATCTATGTATATATGTATATGTGCATGGACTGTTCCCAGTACACCTTTCAGCCAAAACAGATCCACAGTCGTTGAGTTCAAGTACATAACAAGCACATGTCTAGTACAATTCTTGTGTACATGTATGGGTTGTTTTTTTTTCCTTTGAAGTGGCTTTGTTTTGTCTTCTAATGGTGAAAACTGTTTGCAAGTGAAATGGAAGTTCATAATTCTTTGGCTTTTCTCTGCTTTCTAAAGTTCCTCCTTTTGGTGAGCTGGTCTGGATGACTTGCTTAACTTGGAAATCCTCATTTTCAGTGTGTCAAGTCAAAACGTGTTTCTGTGAGCTGTCGCTGTGGGGAACTGAGTGCTCTGTCATGTAGCTGGTTATGAGCTAGTATCGTGTTTGGGAGTCCTACTGATGTTCCTTCATGGGAGAAAAATTCTGCTGGTTTTAACACCTGTGCTTTTGCTATGCATGGTATCCAAATAGTTGGGAAGCAGACCCTGAAATCTGAGTTCAGGGTCTTTTAAGAAAGGGGCAGTTGAAAGCACAATGCCTCACATGGGACAAAGTTCAAAAATGCCAAATTCTTATTTTTTACAAATCCACTTGTATAAAATACTAGTATTAGGAGTAGCAAGGGAACAGAATTGGGTTCATTGGAAACACTATCCAGCTTAACATTAAACTTGTCACCATGAGATAGCATTAGCTGCCCAGGATGCTGCTATTTAAAAAAAAAAAAAAAGGCAAAACAAAAAAACTCATTTATATGTGTGTATTTTTTAAAGCTACGATCCGTTCAATGTTTTTACAAATCTGTTTATATGACATTGTTAAAATAAAGTTGGTCTTTTGACGAGAGGGAGGATGTCATGGTCAGTTGTAATTTTGCCTTTACAAGGCAACTGGGTTGGGGGGGGGAGTGTGCCTCCTTGACATTTTGTTCAAGCTATAGATTCAGTGGAACTATGTCTTATTAAGTTGCTATGATGCATTGTAGTAGGTCTTCAAACAGAATAAAGTTTGTTTTGAAACTTACATTATGGTTTGAAATTTCCATTATCACAGAAGAAATATTTCTAAACCTTTTCTTCTTCTGGTTAACAAACATTGTTACTGTTCCCACAGTCTCCCACCTACCCGTTTTCATCCTATTATCACATTATCTCATTTTTGTAAAGTGAGAAAGACACTAAGTAGTCACAGGAATGACGGGTTAGTGTTGTTGGCAAAATTTCACTACATCCTTAATGACGAAAACAAATACCTCTAGGTTATGTCATTTCAAAGCATGTTCTTGCTATAATAATGGCCACTGTCCGTCAGTCCTTTCCCTTGTCCACCATACATCCCCAAACCTTCAGAACTGTTCTCGACAAACTATGTTTTGTTAAGGGAGCTGTTTCTGTCCCTGTTGTGTGGTCGGCATGTACTGAACGCCCACGGTACAGGGACAGCATGAGGCCATGTTCACCATGGCCAAGTGGGACCCGGGGTATGACATGCAGCTTGGAGGGGGAGCTAATCTACACTCCAGATCAAGGTTTCTCATTGTAGCATCTAGTTAATAATTACACACCATTCTTAATGTGAAATAACTTGCCTATTTGTTTTCACTGCTGAGCAAATTTACAGTGAGGCTACTTTGCGTGGATACGGCGCTCATGTAACATGGAGGCACAGCACGGGTCCCCAACAGGGAGGCATGGTCCAGTAATGGAAATGAGCAGGGCACCGAAACAAGAGTCAGGGCAGGAATGACTAACATACAGAGTGTGGCAATATCAAATTCACCTCCTGCTCCCCCTGCCCCTACCCACCCAGGTCTGTATCGCAGAGAGCTATGCTAATCCCCAGGATCTCTTGCCCTCTGGCTTCTAGGGCCTGAGTCTTGCTGAGGCACCAACTCTTGCCAGACAAATCCTCTCGCCAAGGTTTCAGCAGCCCCCTGATGCTCTTCCGCGCAGTAGAAGCCTCTGGCTCCTGAGCTATACCATCCATGCCTCCTCCCATTTTTAGTCTAGCCCCAGGGGTGGTAGCAGCTTTCTGCTGTTGCTAATCCTCTGCATTCCCTCACCAGCACCTGTTTGGTCTCTGAGTCCTTTCATCACGTGAGTACCCAATTCTCTTTAGTCAATCCCTTCTGTAAGAGCTAGAATTTTTTTCTTGGCTGATCTGATTAATAACACATGTAAGTATCCATTCAACACTTGCTGTGCATTAGTTCATTTAATCCTTACACAGCTTTGAGTTAAAAGACAATATTCCCATTCGATGTTAGATGATTTACTCGGATCAGCCAACAATTAGAGCATGGAGTCCAACACCTAAGAGGTCTGACTCAAGCCAAAACTCTCCACCCGGACACTCTAACAGCCTTCCAGTGGGAAAGGCTAGGAGGTTCAGACAAAAGTTCACTGGTTACTCTTCCTGATGGGGATCTAACTATGGCTCTCCATTGGCTGGTGGGGCATAAGAGGCCAGGAACAAATGGCAGGAATTGGCAGAGGAATTGGCTTTAGACCAGTAGGTTCCTAACAGCATTAGCACCAGCATTACTTGGAAACCTGTTAGAAGTGCAAATCCAAAGTCCTCGGCGCTGAACTACTCGCTCTGAGAGTAGGACCCAGCAATCTCTTTCAACAAGCTCTCGGATTGATTTTAATACATACCAGAGTTTGAGGATCACTACTTAAGATCACTTGATTGTTGAAATAGTGCTGCCAGTATTTTAATTAAAAGCCACCACCATTAATGAGTGATAGAAATATATTGTACTTTATAATTTACATTCACAGCATTAAGTCTATATAGAAAATAGACTGACTTGCAGTTTTGGAGGCCTAGAGTGGTCTTAGCTCTGTCTTTAACCAGCTGTGGGAACTTGGTCAACTCAATTCGCCTATCTAGGCCTCTACCTCCCTATCTGTAAAGTTGTGAGTCTAAATAGTGGCAGACACTGTGATGTGATTTAGTGGAATGAATGAAACTACTCAATCCCCTGATTTTCTGTTTACAATTTGGCCATAGTTACAACCCACAACAGAACTGGTGACTGCAGAGCACTGCAGTTAAGAATTGGCCCCTCGTGTCGTTAGTGTCCATGGCCAAGAATGCTTTAGCAGAATTAGGGCCCATTTCACTAACTGATGTCTTAAGGCTACACTTCAGGTGAGTCAAAATGGGAAGTCAAGTTCTTCATAATGTGAAGAAGAATACACTTGGAAATGACATTTTGTCTATGTATCTAAAGTATGAGGCACTGAGTTGGAGGACATAGCCTACAAAATCCTGTGGGGCATGGCAGGAGGCAAGCACATATGGTATATTAAGAACAGATACCATATCAATCCATTAAAAACTTTTTTTCTCCCCTTAAAAAGTCTGATTAAAAATTAGAATTTTGTTAAGACTTAAATGTAAGACTAGAAATCATGAAACTCCTAGAGGAAAACATAGGAAAAAAGCTCTCAGACATGGGTCTTAGCAATCAGTTTTTGGCTATGACCCCTAAAGCACAAGCAACAAAGTAAATAATAAACGTGGGACTGTATCAAACTAAAGAGCTGCTTCCCAGCAAAGGAAATTATCAACAAAATGAAGAGGCAATCTATGGAATGGGAGACACTGTTCACAGACTATATATCAGATAAGAGGTTAATGTCCAAAATACATAAAGAACTCATTTCACTCAATAGCAAAAAGAACCTAAAGGATCCAAGTTAAAAATAGGCAGAGGACCTGAACAGAAATGTTTCCTTAGAAGACAAACAAATGGCTGAAGGTGCAGGATAAGGTGGCCTATGTCACTAACCACTAGGGAAATGCAAGTCAAAACCACAATGTGATAGCACTTCACACCTGTTAGAAATGATTATGAATAGCAAGTGACATAACCGAGACAGGGACATGGTTGTTCTTGGGAGGGGAAGGAATGACGTAACAACCATTCATGAACAACACACCACTGAAAGAATCCTAGAACCCCAGAGTGGGGCTGAAGTACCCAGTGCCCACAGAGAACCAGGCAGACTGCCCTGCACAGGTGAGAGGACCAGCCTCTCACCTCCAGGGCAGTGCGATGCCAGGCCAAGAGATCTCCCGTGAGCCTACAGTTCCTGAGCAAAAAGGGAGGCCAGGGGTGACATCCAGCCCTCACAGCATTGGGGGGTCAGTTCGTGAGAGCCTCTCTTCTGGTTTTGTCTCATAGAGATCACAGGGGATTCTGGGGGACTCACCCACTGGCAATCGAACTGTAACACAGAAAGGAGGAGGGGTTTCCCTCAACCAACACGTGGATGTTGGCAGACCAAACTCCTACCTGTAGAGCCCAAGTGGTAGCTCCCACCCAGCAGTTTTGCTCGTCTACAGAACCATGTCAGGGGTTGTCTGACCAAGGTACTTGGCAGGGTGCACGGACACCTGATTATTAGGTCCTTCAAACAACAGTCTTCGCCAGCCCTGAAGTCTGGTCTGCCGCCAACCACACAGAAAGGCTGAGTCACAGTCCCTTCCACTGCAGAGCATGGGCCACAGGCCCATCTGACAGGAAGGGCTGAGAACACCTACAGCATCGTTCAAGCCAGAGAACAGGCAAGCCAAGCAGATCACCCTCAGAGCAAAGTCAGTGGCCCTGTTTGGCCAGGGAACCCAGGGCACAGGTCTGCTTAAGTCAAGACCACAAAAAAACCTTAGTGGCATCGGAGCTACTCCCAGTGCACTAGACAGAGAAACTAATTCATATGCCATCTCACCCCTGAATATAATCTTCAGCCCGCCTGACCAGGGAACCTTACCGAAACACACAGGAAGCTGCAGAGCCCATCTAGTAGCCTAGCTTACAGGTGGACTTGCATAAAGGGCACAGGTCATGGCTTTCCCTGTCTGCACAATAAAACCAGCGGCCTCGCCTGACCAAGATATTCAGTGTACACCCTTGCCTAATTTGGGTCCCCAAACAATGAACTAAGCAGGCCCTGGGACCTATCCGGCTGCCCTGCCGGGGCAGGGAAATTAATTCACAGCCCCACGTACTGTTGAGGATAAGACCCAATCTGACTATCTAGTAAGCCTGACCAGAAAATCCAGGCAACTGCGGAGCCCATCCTACAGCCTCACTTGGTCAGGGAACACAACAGCAGTCCTATCCAGCTGTTCTCAGTCAGTGTCATACCATCCCTCCCACTCCTCCTGATGACCTTGGAGCTTCAACAGTTGCCTCACCCCAAAATAGACGCTAATACCAGGCCCCATCTGCCCAAGAATGTTACCGGCAGACATGTCTCAAAACCTGAGCTGAACTGACTCAGGAAAACCTGTCTCTGCTAAAGAGAACCATTAAAGTCTGGAAAATGAAACCAGTCACTCAAATGTGCAGATACTGGTGTAAGAAATCGAGGATTATGAAACATCAGGTAAATATGACCCCGCCAAAGAGGACTAATAAAACTCGAATAACTGACCCTAAAGAAATGGAGATCTATGTAGTGTCAGACAAAAAATTCAAAATAATCCTCTTAAAGAATTTTACGGAATTAGAAGAATGCACAACTAAATGAAATTAGGAAAATAACACATGGACAAAATGAGAAAGTCAACAAAGAGAAACCATTAAAAAAAAAAACAACCCAAAGAGAAATCCTACAGTGGAAAAATTTAATAAGTGAAATATTCAATAAGGAGCTCCAAAGGCAGACTAAACCATGCAGAAGAAAGAACGGCTAATTTCAAATGTCTTACATTTCAAATCGCTCAGTCAGAGGAGCAAAGAGAAAGAAGAACCAAGAAGAGTGAAGAAAGCCTACAAAATTTGTAAAACACAAAGAAACATTATTCTCATTATGGGAATCCCAGAGGTACAAGGCAAAGAAAAGGATGAAAGGGATATTTAAAGGAATAATGGCTGAAAACTCCCCCCCAAATGGGAAGAGAAATAAACATTAAAATCCAAGAGGCAAAAGGACCATGAAAAGGCTGAAGCCAAATAGGGCTACATTAAGATACATTATAATTAAGTTGTCAAAAGTCAAAGACAAAGAATTTCAAAAGCAGCAAGAGAAAAGAAGTTAACTACAAGTGAACCCCCATAAATTTAGCAGCAATTTTCTAAACACAAACTTCCAGGCCAGGAGATAACATAATGGTATATTCAAAAAATTGAGAGAGAAAAACCTGTCAACCAAGAACACTATACCTAGCATAGCTGTCCTTCAGAAATGGAGGAGGGATAAAGACATTCTGAAACAAACAAAAGCTGAGGTAATTCATCACCACTAGACTTTCCTTACGAGAAATGCTAAAGGCAGTTTTTTGAGTGAAACTGAAAGGACACTATTTAACTTAAGGCGGCACTGTAAAACTCCCTAGTAATGGTAAAACCACAGTCAAAGTTGGATTCCATAATATGGCAATGGTTGTAATTCACTTACAATTCTAGTTTAAAAGTCAAAAAATACAATAAAATAATCCAAATACAGCTTTCTGTTATTAAAAAAAAATAATAAAATACATAAACTGTAACATCACTAATCTAAAACCTGAGGAGAAGGAAAAGTAATAGTGTAAAGGTTAGGAATTCTATTCAAGTTATTAGTTTAAAGTAAGGCATTGTAGTTTTTGAGATGTTTTATGGATAACTCATGTAACTTAGGAAAAACCTGAAGTAATTTCACAAGAAACTCCCAGGGAAGACGGCGTTGTACGAAGATCCTGTGCTTACCTTTTCCAATGGATTCAACTAGACAACACCCACATCAGTGTATATAACCTAGAAAAAAACAGCAAAAACTGGCAGAACAGATTCTCCACAGCTAAATGTAGAGAAGAGGCCACAAAGTGGATCGGAAGGGCAGAGACACTATCAGGGGCTAAAGAGGCCCACTGGATTGTCCATAGGAGTAAAGGACACCACAGGCATAGGAAGGTAAAAGAAATGGACCCTCACACCAGGCATTCTAGGCATGGGCAACCTGCACAGAGAAGACAAATCTCAGTGACATTTGAAGCTTTGAAAACTAGAAGGGCCAAAATTCAGGAGTTCTTACAACCAGCAAGCTTAACATCTGGAACTTTAAAAATCTGCAGTCTCGGCTCTTGGAGACCCAAAAGGTGAGTGGAAACTGAGTCTGAGTCCCTGCTCTTCCAGAGACAGCACAACAGACAGCCCTGATGAATTACGACATAGAAGCCACAGCTCTCAGAGCACGTGCTGGTGGGGGGTGGGGAGGGATCGTCCAGACACTTCTCCAAGAACAACAGAGCTTTTACTCCCCTGCTTCTCAGCCTAGATACATGGACACCTAGAGGAACCAGTGTAGCACCAACACTCTCCACCTAGCTCACGCTAACAGTGTCCTACCCCTGCATTCTCCAGCAGACATGACCCCTGCACCCAGGCCTTTGGTCCAGGTCCCCTCCCACAGCAGACCTGTGAATATCTTGGTAACACTGCCACACTGCTCCTGAGTTTTCCTGCAAACATCCTGTTCCAATGCGCCCTTAGCAGGAACCCATCTGAACCAATGCCATAAGCCTGGCAGTGTAAGCAGCCCCACTGGGGGAAAGCACCACTACAAAGTGACTCCTACCCTGGGAAGAAGGCAAGATATGCACACACACCAGTCCAAATGCGGCCCCCACAGTGGGCTGGTAGCAGGCATCTCCTCTAACCACAAGACCTGTCCACCAGAGAAAGCATCTCAAGGGCTAACACAGGGAAAATGCCCTGCAGGTCCATGCTATTGCATCTCTGGCAAAATGCCCGATCTGACACAACTCAGGGCCAGTGCAGCCCCAGACTAGCCCACTAACAACACAGGAACCAAACCCTGCCCACAACAAAGTGAGCCATTGCAGATGACTGGACTGAAGGAAAAAGTGGCTCAGAAACAACAACAGGGCACATGCAACACACACAGGAGACATCCTCTAAGTGCCAGGTTCGGATTAACAGGGACACTGCATAGCAGGCCACTACAGGAACTCTTCTTAGTAAGGTCATTACTTTTAAAAAGCAGGTTAGACAAAATGAGGAGACAGAGGATTATCTCCCAAATGAAAGAACAGAACAAAATCACAGCAAAAGAGCTAAATGAAACAGGTAAGTAGTATGCCTGATCGAGAATTTATAATAATGGTCATAAAGATACTCACTTGACTTGAGAATATAGTGTGGAAAACCTCAGTGAGACCCTCAACAAAGACACAGAAAACATAAAGAACCAATCAGAGATGAAGAATGCATTAAGTGAAATTAAAAATACACCAGGTGGAAGAAGTAGTAGACTAGAGAAATCAGAAGAATGGATCAGTGACCTGGAGGACACAGTAATGGAAAGCAATCAATCTGAACAGGGGAAAGAAAAAAATAATAAAAAAATGAAAACAGACTAAGGGAACTCAACAATACCATCAAGTGTAATAACATTCTATTATAGGGATTCCAAAAGAAGAAGAGAGACAAAGGGGAGCAGAAAAATTATTTGACGAAATAATAGCTGAAAACTTTCCAAATTTGGAGAAGGGAACAGAAATATAGATCTAGGAGCACAGAAAACCCATAACAAAATCAACCCAGGGAGGTCCACACCAAAACGCATAGTAATTACAATGGCAAAAAGAAAATTTTTAAAGAGCAGGGGGAAAGAAAACAGTTACATAGAAGGGAAACTCCATAATATTGTCAGTGGATTTTTCAGCAGAAACTCTGCAGGCCAGAAGAGACAAAGGAGGACACTATATATCATAAAGCAGATAAACAGGTCAGCAAGAAGATTAAACAATTATAAATATTTATGCAAACAACATGGGAGTATCCAAATACACAAAGCAGTTAAAAATACACATAAAGGAAGTAACTGATAGTGATAGAGCAATAGTAGGGGATATGAACACTTCACTTACATCAATGGATAGACTGTCTAATCAGAAAATCAACGAGGAAAGAGTGGCTTTGAATGACACATTGGACTGGGTGGATCTAACAAATATTCAGAACATTCCATCCTAAAACAGCAGAATACACGATCTTTTCAAATACACACAGAACATTCTCCAGGATAGATTACAAATTTCAAACCTCAACAAAATCAAACAGATGAAGTCATAGGTGGAATTTAAGAAACAAAACAGATGAACAAAGGGGAAGGGAAGAAAGAATAAAATAAGATGAAAATTGAGAAGAAGGCAAACCATAAGAGACTCTAAAATGTAGGAAACAAACTGAGAGTTGCTGGAGGGGAGGTGAGTGAGGTGAAGGGATAACTGAGTGATGGGTATTAAGGAGGGCACCCGATGTAATGAGTGCTAGGTGTTATATGCAACTGATATATCACTAAATTCTACCTCTGAAACTTAAAAAAAAAAAATGAAGTCAGACCATGTATCTGTTTTGACAACATCATGAAGTTAGAAGTCAGCCACAAGAAGAAATGTGGAAATATCACAAATACATAGATGTTTGAATAACATGCTACCAAACCCTAAATTGGTCAATAAGGAAATCATAGAAGACCTCAAAAAATACATGGAGACAAATGAAACTGAAAACACAATGGTTCACAATTTTGGGGATGCACTAAAAGCTATTCTAAGAGGGCAATTTATAGCAATACAGGCCTGCCTCAAGAAGAAAAATCTCAAACAACCTAACCTTACACCTAAAGGAGCCAGAACAGAAGAACAAACAGAACTCAAAACCAGTAGAAGGAAAGAATAAATTAGAGCAGAAATAAACAAAATAGAAACTAAAGAAAAAAAACAGAATAGATGAATGAAACCAGGACTGATTGTTTGAAAGGATCAACAAAACCGATAAACCTTTATCCACACTCATTAAAAAAAGAGAGAGAGAGGGAGTACTCAAAGTCAGAAATGAAAGAAATACAACTGACACCACAGAAATACAAAGAATTCTAAGAGTATTATGAAAAATTATATGCCAACGAACTGACAATCTAGAAGAAATGGATAAATTCCGAGAAACATACAATCTACTCAAACTGAAGCAAAAAAACAGGAAGAAAGAGAAAATTTGAACAGACTGATTACCAGCAACAAAATTAAATTAATTTTTTAATTTAATTTTTTTTATTTAATTTTTTTTAAACCCCTAGTTTTCAAAAAACTCCCAACAGATACAAGTCTAGGACCAGAAGTCTTCCCAGGTCAATTCTACCAAATATTTACAGAAGAGTATACCTATTCTTCTCAAACCATTCCAAAAAAAAGAGAAGAGGAAGGAAAGCTTCCAAATTCATTCTATGAGGCCAGTATTACCCTGATACCAAAATGAAATAAAGACACCACAAAAAAAAAAAAAAAGATGCCACAAAAAAAGAGAACTAGAGGCCAATATCTCTGATGAACATTGATATAAAAATCCTCAACAAAATATTAGCAAACCAAGCAATACATTAAAAAAAATCATTCACCATTATCAAGTGGGATTTATTCCCAGGATGCAAGGGTGGTTGGATATTCACAAATCAATCAATGTAATACATCACATCAAGAAGAGAAAGGATAAAAACTGTATGATCATTTCAATAGATGTAGAGAAAGCATTTGACAAGGTACAACATCCATTCATGATAAAAACCCTCAATAAAAGAGGCTTAAAAGGAACACACCTCAACATAATAAAGGCCATATATGAAAAACCCACAGCTAACACCATACTCAATGGCGGAAAAACTGAAAGCTCTTCCCCTAAGGTCGGGAAGAAGATAAGGATGTCCACTCTCATCACTTTTACTCAACATAGTACTGGAAGTCCTAGCCACAGCAATATGACAAGAAAAAGAAATAAAATGCATCCAAATTGATAAGGAGGAAATACAACTTTCACTCTTTGAAGCTAACATGATACTATATACATAGAAAACCCTAAAGACTCCATCAAAAACTACTGAGACTGATAAATGAATTCAGTAATATCACAGGATACAAAATCAGTAACAGAAATCCATTGCATTCCTATAAACCAATAATAAAGCAGAAAAAGAAATTAAGAAGACATCCCATTTACAACTGCACAACAAAGAATAAAATACCAATAAATTAACCAAGGAGGTAAAGGACCACTGCTATGAAAACTGTAAAACACTGATGAAAGGAACTGAAGATGACATAAACAGGAAGATGTTACATGCACACAAACTGAATATTGTTAAAATGTCCATACTACCCAAAGCAATCTATATATTTAATGCAATCCCTACCAAAATACCAATTGCGTTTATCACAGAACTAGAACAATCCTAACATTGTTATGGAACCATAAAAGACCTCACATAACAAAGCGATCTTGAAAAACAAGAACAAAACTCACAATCTCAGATTTCAAGATAGACTACAAACCTGTGGTAATCAAAACAGTTTGGTACCGGCACAAAAAGAGACACAGTGATCAACTGAACAGAACAGAGAGCCCAGAAATAAACCCACGATAGTAAGGTCAATTAACCTTTGACAAAGAAGTCAATATGCAATGGGAACAAGACAGTCTCTTCAACAATGGAGTTGGGAAAACGAGAGCTACACGCAAAAAAATGAAACTAGACTACTTTCTTATACCATACACAAATACAATTTCACAATGGATTAGAGATTTAAATGTGAGACCTGAAACCATAAAAATCCTAGAAGAGAGGACAGGCAGTAATTTCTCTGGCATAGGCCCTAACATTTTTCTAGGTATGTCTCCTTAGGCAAGGAAAATGAAAGCAAAAATAAACTATTAAGACTATGTCAAACTAAAACCTTCTGCACAGCAAAGGGAACAATCAACAAGACTGAAAGACAATCTACTGAAAGGAAGGAAAATATATGCAAATGAAATATTTAAATAAGGGATTAGCATCCAAAATAAAGAACTTATACAACACCAAAAAATCAAATAATCCAATTAAAAATGAGAAGACCGTGTCTCCAAAGAAGACATACAGATAGCCAACAGATACATGAAAATATGTTCAACATCACTCATCATCAGGTAAGTGCAATAATGAGATACTACCTCTCATCTGTCAGAATAGCTAATATAAAAATACAAGACTACGAAGTGCTGGCAAGGATGTGGAGCATATACTAGTGCAATCATTGTGGAACACAGTATGGAGGTTCCTCAAAAAATTAAAAATAGATTACTGTATGTTCAGCAATTCCAGTAATTGATATGTACTCAAAGAAGGCAAAAACACTAATTCGAAAACATATATGTAACCCTCTGTTGATTGCAGCATTATTTATAATAGCCAAATTATGGGAGTAGCCCAAGTGTCCTTAGTTGATAGATGGATAAAAAATGTTATTTATAATATATGTACATATATACAATGACATATTACTCATCCATAAAAAAGAATGAAACCTTACCATTTGCAACAACATGGATAGATCTAGACAGCACAATGCTAACTGGAATGAGTCAGTCAGAGAACTGTATGGTTTCACTCGTATGTGGAATTTAAGAAACAAGCAAAGGGGAAAAAAGACTAACCAAAAAACAGACTCTCAACTATACAGAAAAAAATTGACATTTACCAAAGGGGAGGAGGTGGGTGGGAGGATGGGTGAAATAGTTGAAGGGGTTTAAGAATACACTCAATGATGAGCACTGTATAGAACTCCTGAATCACTCTATCATACACCTGAAATAATATAACATTGTATATTAACTATACTGGCACTGAAGTTTTTAAAAATTAACAATTTTTGAGCAACGCATGACATCAAAACACAAGAAAAGACAGCTGGATCAGAAACAAGGAATAATGGATCTATGAAACAATTAACAAAATGCCAATAATAAGTCCCTACTTATCAACAACTAAACATAAGAGGATTAAATTCACCAATAAAAACACATGGAACAGGTGAGCAGACTTAAAAAAAATAGATACAATAATATGCTGTCTACGAGGGACATATTTTAGCCTTACAGATACACATAAACTGACAATGACAGTATAAAAATAGGTATTTCAAGCACATGGTAAGTAACAAAAAAGCAAGGGTCGCTTGAAATAAATATTTTTATCCCTTCAGTCTCAGCTTACATTCTTATTTGAAGAAAGCTGAAAACATCCCTAACCTGAGGAAAGAGAGAGACATCCAGATCGAGGAAGTAGAGAGAGCCCCAAGCAAGATGAAAGCAAGCCAAAAATTAGAGATAAAGAGGGAATCTTAAAAGCAGCAAGACAAAAGCTATTAGTTACATACAAGGAAACACCCATAAGGCTATGAGCTGATTTGTCAGCAGAAACTTTGCAGGCCAGAGAGAGCGGCAAGATATATTCAAAGTGCTAAAAGAAAAACAAACCACAACCATGAATACTCTACTTGGCAAGATCATACAGAATTGAAGGGGAGACAGAGATTTCCAGACAAATGTTAAAGGAGTTCATCACCCTAAATGAGCCTTGCAAGAAATGGTAAAGGGAAAGTTCCAGTCTAAGATGGTGAGGTACAAAGACCCTGAACTCACCTCCTCCACAGACACACCAAATCTACACTGATTTATATAAGGCAATTCCCCCTGAAGAACTGAGGGCTAACCGAACAACTTCTGCTCACTGAAAGACCACAAAAAGAATGGCAAGAGACAGAGACACGGTAATGAAGGGAACCTTCACCCCTGACACTGTGAACTGCAATGGTAAGGGACAGTGCTAAGAGACTGTGAGATTTGTCTACCCTAGTGTACAGAATAAAAGCTGCTGTTTAAAGTGGCAACTAAAATATAAAGGAACCAGGCCTAGAACTGTACCAAAAGGAAAGGTAACTGCTTGTACTTCCTCTGGGTTGGAGGGGCTGATGAGTTCCATGGCTTATGTTCCTCCTCCAACTTAATCGTCTTCATGGGAGCAGGATCTGGATGCATTGGTGGTCTGCACGCCACACACCCCCACACACACACACTTGGCCTCTAGCCTACACCAGCCCCAGATCCCTGGCGGCATAAGAAAAAAGCTGTAGTTTAAAAGAACAACTGGAATATAAAAGATCTAGCCCTAAAACCCTGCCAAACAGTAGGGGAGTTGCTGAAACTCCAAGTCAGTGGGGTTGGCTTATGTTCCCTTTCCCCCTTAACAGCACAGACAGATGTAGGGTTCAGGCACCCATAGCCAGCCTACTTTCTCAAGGAGTCCTGACCTCCTAGCCCACACCAGACCCAGCTGTCCCACCAGGTGGCCCCAGGGTGGGGCATATCAGGACACACACAGTTAGCGCTCACTACAGCTCCAGCCATCTTGCCAAGGTGACACAGGCCGGAAGCATACAGAAGCACTAGCTCCAAACAACTTGCCAGGGCACTCCCAGCGTACAGCACCTGAGGACCCACAGCCCATGCCTGATTCGCCTTCAGCTGATCCACCAGGGCATCACCCTCACAAAGCACCTAGGAACCTTTGGCCTGTGACCACTTTGGCTCCAGCTGCCCTGCCAGGGTGCCTCCACGTAGGGTGCCCCAGAATCCTCCATCTGTGCCCACTTAAGCTTCACCTGTCCTGCCAGGTATCCTCTGCAGTGACAACCCTAGGATCCCCCAGCGTACATCCCTGCCAGGGCATCCTCTGCACAGAGAGCCCTGGGGCCTCTAGCTTGTTCCCAGGTCAGCTTCAGCTGCCTTGGCCCATGCTCACTTATGCTCCAGCCATCTCACCAAGGCAGCACCAGCACAAAGCTCCCTGGGATCCCCCAGCCCCTGCCAACCACAGCACCAGCCATCCAATTAACGTCACCAGGCACACACAGTCTACACAGAGATAATCATACACAAGACTATTCCTTCAAATATAAAAGAAGTAGTTATTTCACCTAATTCAAAGAAACAAACACAAAAAGTCAAACAAAATGAGGAGACAGAGGAATACACTCCAAATCAAAACAAAACAGAACACACACCTCAGAAAAAGGCCTAAATGAAATGGAGATAACCAATCTACCTGACAAAGAGTTCAAAGCAATGTTTATAAAGATGCTCAATGGAATGGAGAGAAGAGTGAATGAACTCTGTGAGAACTTTAAGAAAAACAGAAAATATTAAAAAGAACCAGAGTTGAAGACTACCCAATAACTGAAATAGAAAATACACTGGAGGGAATCAATAGATTAGAAGGTGCAGAAAAATGAACCAACAACTTCAAAGACAGTAAAGGAAAACACCCAAGCTGAATAGAAAAACAAAGTTAATGAGAATAAGTTATAGGATCTCTTGGATAATATCAAGCAAATACTTGCATTGCAGGGGTTCTAGAACGAAAAGAGAGCTAAAAAGGGAGGAAAATTTATTTGAAGAAATAACAGCTACAAACTTCTCTAAGTTGGGAAAGGAAACAGAAAGTACAGAGCATTCCAAACAAGATGACCCCAGGAGGTCCACATGATGACATATATTAATTCAAATGTCAAAATTTAAAGATACAGAATTTTAAAAGCAGAAGGAGAAAAGCAACTAGTTGTGTACAAGGGAAACCACAAAAGGTTATCAGCTAATTTTTTAGCAGACACTTTGCAGGCCAGAAGGGAGTGGCATGACATAGTCAAGGTATTGAAAGGAAATATCTGACAACAATTAATATTCTACTTGGCAAGGTTATCATTCAGATTTGAAGAAGAGATAGAGTTTCCCAAAGAAACAAAAGTGAAGGGAGTTCATTGCCACTAAACCAGCCTTACAAGAAATACTAAAGAAACTTAAAGTGGAAAACAAAAGGTCATAATTAGAAGAAAATTCTGAAAGAAAACAATTCCATGAGTAAAAACAAACATACAGGAAAGGTAGTATAGCAATCACTTATAAAGCTAGTATGAAAATTAAAAGACCAAAATAGTAAAATAAACTATACCATAAAAATTAGTTAAAGGGACTCACAAAATAAAGGAAATAAATGTGATAACATATATATAAAACATGGAGAAAGAAGGAGTAAAAATGAAGATTTTTTTTAGAATGTGTTTGATCTTCTTAAATGACCATCAACTTAATACACACTGCTATGTACTTGGGATGTCATATATGAGCCTCATGGTAACCAGAAACAAACAAACAAAAAAACACCTCTAAAAACTATAAAAAGAACAAAAAGAGTCCAAAGATCGTAGAGGGGGGGAAAAAAGATCAGAGCTGAAATAAATGAAATAGGAATTAAAAAAAAAAAAAAAAAAAGAGAGAGAGAGAGAAAGAACAATGAGACCAAGAGCTGGTTCATTGAAAAGATAAACAAAATTAATATCCCTTTTGCCAGACTCACTAAGAACAAAAGAGAGAGAGGACCCAAATAAATAAAATCCGAAATGAAAAAGAAATAACAAAGGATTATGAGACTACTACAAAAAAATCTATACCAACCAACTGGACAACCTAGAAGAAATGGTTAAGCTCCTAGAAGCATACAGTCTTCCAAGGCTGCATCAAGAATAGAAAATTTGAACAGACCAATTACTAGCAATGAAATTGAATCAAAAAACTCTCAACAAACAAAAGTCTGCGACTAAGTGGCTTTGCGGGTAAATTCCACCAAATATTTAAAGAAGAGTTAATACCTATCCTACACAAACTATTGGAAAAAGCAAAACAGGAAGGAAAACTTCCAAATATACTCTAAAAAGCCAGAATTACCCTAATACCAAAATCAGACAAGGACACTACAAAGAAAGAACACTACAGTCCAATATCCCTGATGATATAGATGAAAAAATCCTCAATAAAATATTAGCAAACAGAATTCAACAATACATTAAAAAAATCATTTACAAAGATCAAGTGTTATTTATTCCAGGGATGCAGGATGATTCATTATACACAAATCAATGGGATATACCACATTAATAAAACAAATGATAAAAACTGTATGATCATATCAAAAGATGCATGAAGTTTGACATTTGACAAAATTCAACATCTGTTCATGATAAAAACTTTACAAAGTGAATTTAGAGGAAACATAGCTCAACACAGTGAAAGCCATACATGACAACTCACACCTAACATACTCAATGGTGAAAAACTGACAGATTTCCCCTAAGATCAGAAGAAAGGCAAGGATGCTCACTTGGGCCACTTTTATCCAACTTAGTACTGGATATCCTGCCCGCAGCAATCAGAGAAGAAAAAGAAAGAAAAGGCATCCAAATCAAAAAAGAAGTATTCACTGTATGTAGACGACATGATACTATAAATAGAAAACTCTAAACACTCCACCAAAAATATTATTACAACTGTTAGAAGAATTCAGCCAAGTGGCAGGATACAAAACTAAACCCACGAATCTGTTCCATTTCTAGAGAGTGATAACAAAGTAGCAGAAAAAGAAATTAAGAAAACAATCCCAATCATTATCACATTAAAAAGAATAAAATGCCTAAGAAAAAATTTAACCAAGGACATAAAAGACCTGTACTTGGAAAACTGTAAGACACTGATGAAAGCAAGTGAAAAGAACACAAATAAATGGAAAGATACACTATGCTCATCAATTGGAAAAGTTGATATTGTTAAATTTTCCATACTACCCAATTCTTTCTACAGATTCAGCACAATCCCTATCAAATATCAATATCAAATCAATATCAAATATCAGCAAGATCAAATCACACTGTTAATTGTATAGAACCACAAAAGACCCCAAATACCAGAGCAATCTTGAGAAAGAACAAAGCTGGAAGCATCACATTTACAGATTCAAACTACACTAGAAAGCTATAGCCATAAAAACAGGACGGTACTGGCACAAAAACAGACATAGAGATGAACAGAACAGTAACCAGAGCTAAGATACAAACCCACATTTACATGGTCAATTAATCTACAACAAAAATAGGTAAGAATATACAATGGGGAAAAGACAGCCTCTTTAAGCAATGGTGTTGGGAAAATGGACAGCTATATGCAAAGAATGAAACTAGACCACCTTTTTACACTATATATAAAAAAAAAGTTTAAAATGAATTAAAGACCTAAATTTAAGACTTTAAACCTTAAAACTCCTAAAAGAAAACATAGGCAATAAACTCTTGGTCACTGGTCTTAGCTATATATATATATATATATATATATATATATATATAGCTATTTAGCTATACAGCTATTTATATATATATATATTTGCATCTGCCTGCTCATGCAAGGGAAACAAAAATGAAAATAAACTATTGAGACTCCATCAAATTAAAAGGCTTCTGTAAAGTAAATAATCTACTAAGTGGAAAGGCAACCTACTGAATGGGAGAAGATATTTGCAAATGATCCATCTGATATGGGTATCTAAAATATCTAAAGAACTCATACAACTCGGCACTAAAAAAAACGAACAACTGACTTAAAAATGGGCAGAGGGCCTCAACAGACATTTTTCCAAAGAAGACATACGGATGGCCAGGACACATGAAAACATGCTCAACATCACTCATCATCAGGGAATGCAAATTAAAACACAATGAGATATCACCTCACACTTGTCAGAATGCCTAGTTATCAAAAAACACAAGAAACAATAAGTGCTGATGAGGACGTGGAGAGAGTAAACTCTTAAGCATTGTTGAGAGGAATATAAATTGATGCACCACTATGGAAAATAGTATGAAGAGTCCTCAAAAATTAAAAATAGAAGAACCATATGATCCATCCATTTCACTTATAGGTATTTATCTGAAGAAAACAAAAAGACTAATTCAAAAAGACACGTGCATCTCTATGTTTACTGTAGCATTACTTACAATAGCTAAGATATGGAAGCAACCTAAGTGTCCATCAATAGATGAATGGATAAACAAGTGATATACATACAATGGAATACTGTTCAGTCATAAAAAAAGAATGAAACCATACCATTAGCAACAACACAGATAATCCTAGAGCATTTATGCTAACTGAGGTAAGTCATAAACACAAATACGATATGATTTCACTTTTTGTAGAATCTAAAAAAACAAATGAACCGCCAAAACAAAAAAGATACTGACTCATAAATACAAAGGAGAAACTCGTCGCTGCCAGAGGGAGGGGAGCTGGAGAGATGGGCAAAATATGCGAAGGGGATTAAGAGGAACAAACTTCCATTCATAAAATAAATAAGTCACGGGAATTATAATAACTTCGTATAATAGGTGGCAACTACACTTATCACAGTGATCATTTTGTTATGTTTTTGGGTGTCTGATCACTATGTTGTACACCTGCAACTAATATAATACTGTATGTCAACCATACTTTAAAGAAAAATACTGGATAAAATTTTTAAAAATTAAAAAAAGAAAACAGAAACCTGACATACTAAAACTAACAGGATCCAGCAAAAGCAGTTTAAAAATGAAGCCCTAGTGGGGTGCCTGGGTGGCTCAGTGGGTTAAGCCTCTGCCTTCGGCTTAGGTCATAATCTCAAGGTCCTGGGATCGAGCCCCACATCGGTCTCTCTGCTCAGCAGGGAGCCTGCTTCTGCCTCTCTCTCTGCCTGCCTCTCTGCCTACTTGTGATCTCTGTCAAATAAATAAATAAAATCTTTAAAAAAAAATTAAAATTAAAAATAAATAAATAAAAATAAAAATGAAGTCCTAGCAATAGAACTCTATATTTAGAAGAAAGATGCCCAATAAACAAAGTAACTTTATGCCATAAGGAACAACAACAAAAAAAAACAAAAAAAGAAAAAGAAATGAACCCAAAGTTAGAAAAAGGAAAAAAATTAAAAAGATGAGAGGAGAAATTAATAAAATAGAGATCAGGAAAACAATAGGAAAGATAACCAAACTAATAATTGATTCCTTCAACAGATAAACCAAATTGACAAAACTTTAGCTACACTAACCAAGAAAAAAAAAAAGAGGACCCAAATCAACAAAATTATAAATAAAAAAGGAGACATTACAACTGACACCCTAGAAATACAAAAGATCCTAAGAGGCTCCTTTTAACTATTACATGCCAACAAACTGGACAACTTAGAAGAAACGGCAAAATTCTTAGAAACATACAAACAACCTAGATTGAATCAGGAAGAAATAGGAAGTCCGCATAAACCAAATTACTAATAAGGAGATTGAGGCAATATCTCCCGATAAAGAAAAGCCCAGGTTCAGATGATTCCACTAGTAAATACTACAAATATTTAAAGAATTGACACCAATCCTCAAACTCTCCCAAAAAACAGAAGAGGAAGGAATGTTCCCAAAGTCGTTTTATAAAGCCAACTCATACCACAGCTAGAAAGTGCACTAACAAGAAAGTAAACTACAGCTCAAATATCCCAGATAAATATAGACACAAAAATACTCAAAAAGATAAACAAAAACAAAAACCCTAGTAAACCAAATTCAGCAGCAATTAAAAGGATCATTCACAATGATTATGCAGGATTTATAATTAGGATGCAAGGATAGTCCAACACACACAACCATCAAAGTGAAATACATATTAATAGAATGAAAAAACAAAATCTTATCGTCTCAACAAACACAGAAAAAGCACTGGACCAAATTCAACATCCATTCATGATCAACAACTCTTAACAAAGCAGATATAGAAGAATAGCCCTCAATATAAATAAAGACCATAAATGACAAACCCACTGCTAACAGCATACTCAACAATGAAATGCTGAAAGCTTTTCTTCTAAGATTAGGAACAAAACAAGGATGCCCAGTCTCATCGCTTCTGGTAAATATAGTACTAGAAGTCCTTGCCAGAGAAATCAGGTAAAAAAAAAAAAAAAAAAAAAAAG
The DNA here is from genome assembly GCA_028534135.1 of Potos flavus. Taxonomy (NCBI): domain Eukaryota; kingdom Metazoa; phylum Chordata; class Mammalia; order Carnivora; family Procyonidae; genus Potos; species Potos flavus. The sequence continues at coordinate 41,705,851 of CM052895.1, forward strand.
CATCCGAATTGGAAAAGAAGTACAATTGTCTATATTTGTAGATGATATGATTTTATATGTAGAAAATCCTAAAGACTCGGGGTGCCTGGGATCGAGCCCCACATCGGGCTCTCTGCTCAGCGGGGAGCCTGCTTCCCTCTCTCTCTCTGCCTGCTTGTGATCTCTCTCTCTCTGGCAAATAAATAAATAAAATCTTTAAAAAAAAAAAAAAGAAAACCCTAAAGACTCCACCAAAAAAATCTGTTGTATCTATTCAATGAATTCAACAAAATTGTAGGATACGATTAACACACAAAAATCAGTAGCTTTTCTATATACTGACAACAAATGGCCTTTCAAATAATTAAAGAAACCAATTCTATTTACAATAGTATCAAAAACGACAAAATACTTAGGAATAAACTTAACCAAGAAAGTGAATAATCTCTGTTCTGAAAACTACAGGTCACTGATGAAAGAAATCAAAGACGACAAAAATAAATGCAAAGGTATCAGTGTTCATGGACTGAAAGAATTAATGTTACAAAAAGCCATATATACATTCAATGCAATTCTCATCAAGATTCCAAAGGTATTTTCATAGGAAGAACAAAAACAATCCTAAAATTTACATGAAACTACAAAAGACCTTGAATAGTCAAAGCACTCCTGAAAAAGAAGGACAAAGTGGGAGGTGTTGCCCTTCCTGATTTCAAATTATGCTATAAAGCTATAGTAATTGAAATAGTATGGTACCAGCACAAAAACACGTAAATCAATAGAACAAAACTGAAACCCCAGAAATAATCCCAAGAGAGCCAAGGACACTCAATGCTGAAGGAACAGTCTCTTCAATAAATGGTGTTGGGAAAACTGGCTATTCACATGTAAAAGAATGAAGCTGGACCCCTATGTTGCAGCATTCAAAAAATTAACTCAAGACAGATTAAATATTTAATCCATTTAAATCCATTAATATTAAACCCATTTAATCCATTTAAACCATCATAATCCTAGAAGAAAATGGGGGAAAAAAAACTCCTTGATGTGAGCTTGGCCATGATTTTTGCATATGACACCTAAAGCATAAGCAACAAAGTCAAAAGTCAACAAGTGAACTACATCAAACTAAAAAGCTTCTGCAGAGCAAAACAAAGTCAATCAATGAAAAAATTAGGTACGAAATGGGAAAAAATATTTACCAACTATTTATGTGATAAGCAATTAATATCCAAATATATAAAGAACTCACACAACTCAATAGCAAAATAACAGTGACAATAATCTAATTGAAAATGTGCAAAAGACCTAAATAGACATTTTTTCCAAAAGAGATATATGAATAGCCATGCAAAATAGGTACATGCAAAAATGTTCAACATTTCTAGTCATTAGGGAAATACAAATCGAAACCACAAAATCACCTCACACCTGTTGGAATGGTCATTGCAGAAGGGGACGGATAATTGGAGGAGGTGGTCAAAAGTTACAAACTTCCATAAGATAAATGAGTACTAGGAATGTAATGTACAACATGATGGCTAGAGCTAACACCATATGGTATATTTCAAAGTTGCTAAAAGAGTAAATCCTAAGAATAAATCCTAAGAGTAAATCACAAAGAAAAATACATTTTTTCTATTTTTGTGAGATGACGCTTGTTAACTGACTGTGGCAATCATTTCATAATAAACATAAGTCAAAACATGCTGTATACGTTAGATTTATGCAGTGCCATACGTCAATTATATCCCAGTAAAACAAGACTCTTGGAGTATCTTAAGCATAAACAAATATAATCGATTGTTAACCATTTACACTTAAGATAAAAACTGACAGCACTTTGTTATCTCCAGCTTGATATTGATGTCATAAATCAGCTCAACAGAAAAGTGCTAAGATGCTTTGGGGGTTGGGGGGGCGGGGAATGAGTCATCACCAACATGCTTATCTGCATTTGCTTTCCAGAAGGAAATTTAGCAATTCTCTGCTTTCTGTAGCACTCAATCACAACTGTCTGAAGCATGACCTCAGGCTTAGCTCATTGTTAAATAAAAAATTCTAAAGCTGTACCTGGCTTGACACATGTAAACATTTGGCCGATAGTAGAACAGGACAGTAAACCTCCAACTACCTCCACTCATCACCTTACCAGCCAAGATACAAGATGGTTCCATTCATCACCAAGACTGCTTATTAGAATTAGGGTTTTGACTGGAAAATATACCATACATTCCTTGACTAACCTACTGGAATCAATTTCTTTATGAACTTATTTCAGAGTTCAATGATTTATAGTCTATGCCTTTCCAAACCAAAAAATATGGATAACTTCATCACAATGGAGAAAACGTGCTGGTCACTTCACTTCCTGTTTACTGTCAGCTTATGAGAAGCCCCCTAACACATGCTCTGAGGCTTTAAATAGGTTTGCTGACAGTGGGGGTGATTTTTTTCCTTGGACCGGTGAGGCTGAGAGGTCTAACGATAACTTAATGATTCATTTGACAAACTTTATGGGGTACCTATTACGTGCAGGACATTGTGCTTCCCTCTGGAAGCCCAGGCATAAAGAAGACAGGCGGCTGCCTTCAAAGTTCTCCGCTGGTGGTGAAGGCAAACTCCATCATGATAAGAGGTAGAGTCGAGAGGGGGAAGGAAGAGTCAGTTTCGAAAGGCCAGAGAGAGGAGATGGGCAAAGGTTCAGAGAGGAGATACCTCAAAATGTTACCTAGTTTAGAAAAATGGGCTCTACTCTTGGTCGCTCCTCGTCTTAGTTCTGGCTGCCATCACAAAACACCCTAAGCAGGTTAGCTTGTAAATAAGAGACAAAAGAGACGTATTTCTTACCGTTCCAGAGGCTGGGAAATCCAAGATTAATGTGTTGCCAAGGCAGGCTCCCTCTAAAGTCTCTTCTCTTGGCTTGTAGGCGGCCGCTGTTAGGAGCTCACGTGACCTCGTGCTTGCGTCTGGGTGCGTGCTTACGTGGGTGCGTGCGTGTGTGCGTGGTCGTAGGGAACGGACCCTCAGGTGTCTCTTTGTATAAGGAACACCTGAGTGTCTCCTTACTTCATCTGACCCTCATTACCTCCCAAAGCTCCATCTCTAAACATCACACTGGGGGCTGGGGTTTCAGCATATGAATTAGAGGGAAAAGAAACATTTAGCCCGTAACACTCCTCCCCTGCCTTCCTGAGAGCTAGTATCTTTGTAGCAAAGCCATTGCGTCTCTTAATACAACCACTTTTCAAGTGAAGTGGTTTGGTTTTTTCTTTAAGTACTGTCATAGGCATTATCCTCGTTACAAGTTCTCCTCCAGAACTGAATGTCCCCATCTGTGGTTCCATCAGCTGACCTCATACCCTCTCTCCAGGCAGGCTGCTGTCCTCCATGCTTGGACAGATTGTGAGGGCCTCACTTGCCTCTGCTTGGCATCCGACGTGAACTGCACGCATTTACACCTGTTCTTTGATTCTGGATTAGAAACTCTCCACTCTGCCTTCAGGTTAGATTCACCTGGGTAAAGATTTAATAGGGAACCCTACCTATTGAATTAGAATCTGGCGGCGAGGGGTGGGGAGGTGGGGGGTGGAATTAAATAAGATCATGAGATAATGTTTAAAGTGCACCTGGAATATGGCTGGTGTCTAAAAAACGGAAGCTAAGGATTATGGCTCTGGGTGAGTCTTCCCCATCCAGTAAGATTCTCAATAAACTGTATCTACAACTTTTGATTTACTGTCATTTCTAGCACAGGGCTGGACATAGGGTAGACCATTCGAAAGATACTCAGTTAACTTCTTCAGTATTTATTTACACCTTCACTGACTTCCAAAAAATATGTTACTGTTTAACTTTTATTGGATCTTAGGTACACAGCGTTGGATTACTCACAATCCAACACAATCCAAAATCACGGATTCATTGACTGTTCTATTATGTAATTATACTGAAAAAATATTGTGTAACATTTTATTAAACCTAAGTATAACAACATTTTTAAAAAGACCAACATAAAATAGACACAAAACAAGTAGTGAAGGAGGAGGGGAAGGGAGAAGTTATTAAAAACATAAACAAATCCTTTCTAAGGAAAGGTCCACTAATTAAAGGAAAACAGAGCTTCCTATCAGTCAGGCAAAAATAAATAAATAATAAAAAAGCACTACACTTCGGTTTCATAGTCTTAATGCAGCGAGAGGAGGAACTTGTAGTTCATTGTGAGTTAAGCATTTCCTTTGCCAGATACTTGAGAGGAATCTGCCTAAGGAGTCTTTGTAAATGATAGTAGCTCTTACACAATGCTCTTGATTTTAAAACGTCTCAGAACATTCCATATAGTGCTTTCTCATTCAAACTGCAGCAGAAGCCGAGTACTGATCTAGAAAGGAGGTTCTGTGGCTTGGCTCCAAAACCCTGCTTATGGTACTTGTCCATTTCCTAGCACTCCTTGAGTAGCACTCACTTCAACATGCCTGAAAAAGCTGATCTGCAAGTTCTTCGAGAGGAAAGCCAACAGAATTGCAGACCACAGCTCATATGCCCGACTGTTCCGGGCCAGAATCTTAGTGGTAAATCTGTTTTGCCACTCAACGTTACTTTTGGCATGTGGGTAATAAAAGTTAATGCAACTTTTCAAGAGGTCCTTGTGACCTCTCTGGCAAGGCCAAATCTCAAAGCTACGGGCAACCAGAACCTGCATTCTCTTATCTAGACATCAGCTCGGTCTGGTTTGGAGCCCACCTTCACATGCCATTACATTCTGTTCATCATTCTTCCATGGGATTTCCTAGTTCCAGTTCATTTCTCATGTCGCTTTTTTTTTTTTTTTTGGAACTTCATCTGTCAAAGCTAGATGTCAAGGATGAATTTTAGCTAAATAACCCTCATGAATCTTTGGAAGGCCAAGTATTCTGGCCTTTTCCTGTGGAGGTGGGCAAAGGAGGAAGAATCGCCATCAATACATAGAACTTTTGAGAAATCCTTGCAAAAATTTGTGAGGATGGGATAGGATAGAAGGAGTTCTGAGCAGCCTATGATTAAAGGCATTAGAAGGAAAGGTGTCTCTGGGAATTAAGTGGCTATCAAACCTCAGCAGAACTCTGTAACAGATTCCCCATCTCCCCCCAGTTCAGAGAAACTGAGACTAGAGGTAAGGGAGGGCAAGCAGGGGTATGATGGAAAGTGTTCAATCCTCAGCTCTTCTGCACGTCAGTAACCGTGGAGTAGGGAAGACAGCATAGTACCACCCATCCAGATACATTACATGAAAGATACCTTCAAGAGTACATATGATAATATACAGTAAAACAACTGGGGAGTGATGAGTTTTGGATATTTATTTGATTATAAGTTCAAATAATTTAATTTTTAATGGTACTTAAGATTATAATTTATTTGATTTTAAGTTGGTATCATTTAATTTTAAATAATAGCTGTGTATAACAACCAGCTTGCAAAATAACTGAAAATACAGCCAGTTGATTTTTGAGTCAGCTCTAGCATACCCCTGTCAGTAGGAAAGAGCCTTTTTAATAGATACATCCTGGTATCTCATTGTTGTCGTAATTTGCATTTCCCAGATGACCTATGATGTGGAACATCTTTTCGCGTGCTTATTTGCCATCTGTAGATCTCTTTTGGTGAGATGTCCATAAGGTTTCTGGCTTGATTCTTAGTTGGGTTGTTTTCTTATGTTGGGTTTTAACAGTTCTTTGTATATTTTGGAAAATAACCTTTTACAAGTATGTCTTTTGCAAATATTTTCTCCCCGTCTGTGGCTTACCTTTTTATTTTAATTTTGATGAAGTCTAATTTATCAATTCTTTGAGGGGGTCCTGTCTTTGGTGTTGTGTCTCTTGTCTTTTTTAATCTATCTATTTTTCCTCAGTGAGCTTGGAATACCTGTGGAATTTTGAAATGGTAAAAGCAAATATCTAAGGGAGAGCAAAAGTAGCACGTTTTGATTGGGAGTGTCATAAAGGCGTGTAAGAGATACTGTGAATCAAGGAGAGGAACATTCTGGAAGGCATGCAGTTTGAAGCAGGAAGACGTGTGGAGGTGAGAGAAAGTACGTGTGTAGGTGCTTGCTCATGTTAATCCTCAGAGGGTTCAATCACTTACGTGAGGAACCACCATCTGGATAACCACAGGAGAGTTTTCAAGAATTCAAAAGCATTTTCAGATGGCAGCTTCCAGGTTTCTTCTTGACACTGTCCTACTCTCAAGCTGCTTATATATCCTTCATATTTTGTTAATGGTGAAGACCATGTATGGTACAAGAAAATCTTATTATAAGAGACTGCTTCATGACCCTGAATTTTCCAGAGTATGCCTCGAGGTCCAAACTTCTTTGGAAACTGTTAAAATCTAAGACAGTTTACTGCAGACTATAGCAACCCTGAAACCTACACCGAATCTGAAGGTCATTGTTTAAAGTTTTAATCTTTGTCTTCTTGCCTAATCTTATATCTTCTGCTAGGGAAGAAAAATCACATGGTGATTTTTCACCCACAAGTCTACTTAAAGGGCTTCAAAATAATACATAACAAAAAATAAAACAAAATAAAACAAAAGTGCCTATGTTCTTTATAGGCAAATTTGCTTCAAAGAAAAACAATTTCACAGGGACTTTCATTAATATTTAATACACCTTTGAGAGATGACATTCCTATTTGATAGATGGAATATTTGGGTTCTAGAGGGTTAAGAAAGTATACCTATGATAGCATGTAAAGACGGACAACATAATTAATACCTAATCACAGTCATGGTGATAATAATTACCACTCACTTTACTGAATGTCTCGTACTGAGCTCTGTGCGCCTTATATATGTTATCTTATTCATTTTTTTTGCCCTGAGTTTACAAGTGAAGAAGCTGAAGATTTAAGAAGATTATACAGAGTGTTCAAAAATCATGCAGCTAGTTTGTAACAGATAGACCTGGTACCCAAACCCAGACCTCTCTGATGCCAGAGCCTTTGTTCAGACACAGAAGCCTATACAATCTCCAATTATATAAAATGTCTTTACCCAAGTGTCACATCTTAGGGAACAGGGGCCCATAACAACCTTGTCTTTAAAAGTACAGATTTGGTGACAACAATAAAGAGATTCTCGGTGCATCCACTCTAGAATGCCATTCTTCACCCGTGTGCTACATTTCCGTCTATCCAAGCACTCCCCATTGACTCCGACTCCTCTAACCCACCCTCCCTTGCCTCTCCATTCCCTATGAAATCATTTCTCACTGATATTTCAGTATACATACATCCTAACACTCTCATTTGGCCTTAAGTTCTATCTTCCATGTCAGGAATAATCTTCAAATAAGAGAAAAACCATCTAAAAGTGGCTTCAATAAATATTACTAGAAATCTAGAGGCAGGCGGTTGGCAGCACAACAATGCCATCCAAGACTGAGGTCCTTTCATGCTTCGCTTTGCATAGATATTTTTGGGCCTCATCTTTCTTGCTTCAGGGTCACAAGATAACTGCCCTGTTTCTGCCATCATATCCCTAGTCAAGGCAGGAAGGAGAGGAAGGAACGAGCCCTCTTCTTACACCTGTTCCTTTTATAAGGAAAAGGAAACTTTCCGGAATGCTTCCAGCGGACTTTATACCTCCTTGGCCAGGACTGGTTTATGTGGCTACCCCTAACTTCCAATGAGGCCAGGAAAGCAAGTACCTCACTTATGCATCTATAATTGAAGGTAGGCAAGGAGAAGATACTGGAATGGCTCCTCCGTCAGCCGGTCAATGGTGTCTGTCATTGTGGCATTGTAGTCCCTCTCAGCTCTTTTCTTTAATTCTCTGTCATCTCCACATAGAACAGAGTGATTTTAATTCTCTCTTCACTGTGCCCTCCCCATTCTCACAAAGTCCTGGGGCACATCATTGGTATTGTATAAACACCTGTAAAATTGAATTTATTAAGTATAAAAAACATACCTATGCATAGAAGAAATGTTCTTTTTTGATATTTTATTTTTTAAAATTTTGATTGAGACACAAAAAGTGAAAGAAAATCTTTGAGAAATTCTGTCAAGATTTGATCGTATTTCACTATCATGGGAAAAAAAAAAAAAAAAGCACTGCTCAGAGCAGAAGGGAGGTTGCTGGGCCTGACACTTTCCGATTTGGCCACTTTGGCTGACCATTTCCACGATGGCTGATCCCTCACACAGTCTGAACACGACACAGCACAGGAAGTTAAACTTGCATTTGCCTTTTGTCGGTAAAACTGATTACAGGTCTACTGGGGTGGAAATTTGAGACTATTGGTTAAAGCTGAGCCTGTTACTGCTTCTGTCTGAAGACAGGCCAATGAAGGCTGACCGAGACAATATGGGCTTAGCATTCACAAAGCTTTTCTGAGCCACTTACCCAATCCTTACTCGTTGCTCTTTTTATGTATCCATGTCACTTCTTTGCCTTTTCTTTCCTATCATCTACATTAACGCCCTACTCACCCCTGCTCTCCCAAATGGCCTTTAAAAAATTTTGGAGTCTTAAGTTCAGAGAACAGAAAGAGATGCTGGGCTGAGAGAAAGCCTGACCATTAGCCAAAGTCATCACGGAAGCTGGAAGTGGTTCCAACTTACAGCAACATTCTCAGTTAAAACAATAAGGCTGGTGACAACGGCAATAGCCAGCTTACAAAACGGCCCCCAAGACAGTTTCACTGATTCTTGACCCCTGATATGCATGGTCCTCTGTGGTCCCTTCCACAATGAATAGGGTTGACCCAGGTAACCAAGGAGAGGTGTGCATGAGGGAAGTCTGCTGGATGTCATGAGAACATTCAAGCAACCCTACTGAGAGGGCCATATGGTGAAGAACTAAGGACTCCTGTCAAAAAAAAAAAAAAAAAGAAAGAAAAAAAAAAAAGGCCACACCAACTTGACAGCCATGTGAGGATGTTATCTAAGCAGCAGATCGTGAAGCCCCAGTCAAACCTTCAGATGATGCAGCCCTGGCAGTCATGTTGACTGAGACTTCATGAGAATTCGCAAACCTGAGCCACTCAGCTTAACTTCCCCCAAATTCCTTGTGCTCCTTCCCTGCACATGGTATCGCCTTACCCATCACCTATTCACCTTGCCAACAGATAACTCAGCATGGTTCCTCTTCTGTCATCCCTCTACTTGAAGCTCATTGTTTGGAGGTTGACCACAGGAGGGTTTGGGAGTAACCTACCCTCAGGACTTCCCCAGTGGGAATCAGCTATAGCATTCTGGAACATATTTACTAAAAACTCTCACTTAACCTCTCTGTGACCTCTCTGATTTCTTCATCTGTAAAATGGGTGCAATAATAATAACTATCCCATACAGTGTTAGGAGAATTAAATGGAAGCAAAAAAAAACTGTGTATAAAACTTAGCTCAGTGGTTGGCATGCAGAGAATGCCCAGGGAATGTCAGACATTGATAAGAAACTATCACAGAGAGAGTACATCTCTGTGGAGTAGCAAAGACTCTCCAAGGAGGAAGAGTCTTACAAAGTTCCATCACTCAGAAGTAGAGCATTTATCAAAAGTTGTCGTGGTCATGCAACATTACAAGAGGGCTAGATCAGTTCAAGGGGAGGATAGAGGCCATTGTTAAGGGAGGATCTGAGGACGTAGGCGGCAGATGGGAGAAGGAATGTAGACAAAACGAACCAGAAGGGGAGAAGAAAAGGAAAAATAGGCCAGTGTGTTATATTTAACTCAACTGTGCAGAGGAAAGAAGCCTTTATCCTCCTAACCATCCTAAAAAGGTGGCCTTAGGTAAGCTCTGTGAGGAACAAGGAAAGCATGAAGGAAACACATAAGACGGATTGTGAAATTCTTGGGCTACCCACCTATTAGCAGGCCCAGGGCTGGGCCTACCCTCAGGCCCTCTGACCGCTGCATTTCCCCACTCACTTTCCCTCCGCCTTAGCCTTCACCACTCCCTGGTCCACAGGGCTGCCGAAGAGCCCCCAGGTGCAGCTGCGGGCGCCGGCCTGGAAGAATGCACAAACCCATTCCTCCCTGCCCACTTCTGCCAGTCACACTCCAGGCTTGTCCACTTCCCCTTACCTCACTAGTATTTCCTCCCAGGAGGACAGCTGGAGCAAGCCAGCCTGAATGGATGGCTTATTGGTTGGAAAGCCCTAGGGGCATCTGTGGGTAGTGACCAGGTCTTAGCACCAAACTTGCTAAGTAACTTTGGGCTGGTAACTTAGCCTTATGTGCCACATCCACAGAATGAAGTTAATAAGACTCGCACTGCTGTTATCCCAGGGAGGAGGTTTAGAGCAGGGAATTGTTCAAAGACATTGCCTTGGGACAACAGGTGCCAGTGAATTGCAAGCCATCCTGATTTAACTAGGACTGTTTGATAGGCACAAAAAGTAGAAGAGAGGAGAGAGAGGTGTGGCAGACGGAGAGAAGAGGGAAGGGAGGGAGGAAAGCAGGTAAGGAGGAAGGGGGGAAGTGAGAAAGGGAAGAAGGAAGGAACTTTTTAAAATGCTAAAGTAATTGCACATCTAAGTGGACTTTCAGAAGAAAGAAGACATTTCTACTTCCAAGAAAGCCTTCGGAAGAATAAGGGATGCTGAGAGACTTCAGAGGGGAAGGTGAGTAGATTCTGCCCAAGATTCATTCTGCACATTCCTGCTCCCAGGACAATCTCCCTGCCGGGCTTTGCAACTATTTTTAGGGTCATCCTGAAGAGTTTGGGGTATGTGAATCCATTTATTTACTCAGAAGACCAACCAGCTCAGTGGAAGAGATAAACCAGGAAGATGGTGTGGTTTGCTTGAAAGAAGTGCTGCTTCCTCACGATGCTTTCATGCCCTGACACTCTACAGAGGTGCTTCTCAATGTGTTTGCCCAGGAACTTGTAAGAGAATCAAATTCTCGAACCCCACTGAGACTTATCAAATTAGCAATTCTGGGGACGGGACCCAGCAATCAATATTGTAACAAGCTATCTAGGTGACTCTTATGCTTGACCAAAGTTTGAGAACCACTGGTCCATGCCTGTGCTCTTGAAGCTTTAACCTGCATACAAAATACCTAGGACTGTGTTAATCCTTAGGATTTGATTCAGGAAGTCTAGGTGAAGACTGAGACATCTGTGGAGACCCTAGGTGCTGCTTATGCCCTGGTGTCTAGACCACACTTTGATCAGCAAAACTCCACAGGAATGATTCACATAAGAATTAACAGGAGAATCATCTGGGGGGACTTTTAGACTATCGGTGCTTGAGCCTGCCCCCAGAAATTCTGATTCCGTTGGTGTAAAATTGTACCCCAGCATTGGTACTTAAAAAAAAAAAATCCCCTCAGGGCACCTGGGTGGCTCAGTCATTAAGCTTCAGCTCAGGTCAGGATCCCAGGGTCCTGGAATCGAGCCTCGACTCGGGCTCCCTGCTCAGCGGGAAGCCTGCCTCTCCTCTCCCACTCCCCCTGCTTATTCTCTCTCTAGCTCGCTGTCTCCCTTTCTCTTTGTCAAATAAATTTAAAAAATATTTTTTTAAAAAAAATCTCCTCAGGTCATTCTAACCAGGGTGAAAACCGCTGCCTATATGTCTAACTTTCCTGCATTCAGTTTACAGTGCTTGGATTCCTGTTTGACACTCACTCAGGAGTGTATGCATTTAAGCACTTGGTCATCGAAATGCCTGCCCAGAGGTGGCTAGCTTAGTGATGTGAGGGTGGGAAGAACACAAGTGCTTTGGAAGGGCAGGGGAGACTCTGGAAGTTCTCCGGTGCTGGCTGATGGCAGCAGGGGCTGACGCCACACCAGGCGTGTTCCAAGTCTCAGCTGCAACTCTGTCAACTGTAGACTATGGAGAGCGATGCAAACTGTGGCTTCCAGGGAAATGCAAATTATGTAGAGATGAACTCAATTATTGTCCATATTGACAATTTTCTAGCCATACATAAATTGAGTTTGGGATTCCTGAGGACCTCTGTATGTGCGTGAGTTTTTAATTCATCTTTGCAACAGTTGTGCCGTGGGACAAGTTCCTTAATTAATCTGAGAGCTAAATACCATGTTTGACATGTTTATTTTGTATTTGCAGAGGGTCATGGCTTTCCCTATATACATATATTTGTATATATATATGGAGTAGTTAACAAAGGGAATGAGCTTCACTGTGGAGTGTGGTGAGATACCAGAGAAGTATTTCTCTGGTATCTCCCTCATTCCCAGGACCTCTGAATTCATTTACTGTCCTTGGTAAAAGGGACTTTATGAATGGGATTACTTTAAGGATCCTGAAATGGGAAGGTTATCATGGATGATTTGGGGCTGAGGAGCAATGTCGTCACAAGGGTCCTCAGAAGAGGGAGGGAGTTCAGGAGAACCACACTCAGAGACGAGACAGGGCAAAGCAGGGGTTGGAGAAAGAGGCAGGAGGGGTCACAAACCAAAGAGACAGGACGTCTCTATTACAGGAAAAGGCAAGGGAATGGGTTCTCCCCCAGGGCTTCCTGAAGCAATGCAGCTCTACCTTGATGTAGCCCTTGTTTGGGACTTCTGACCTCCGGAATTGTGAGGTAACTAACTTGTGTCGTTGACGTTGCTGCAGCAGCAGTAGAAAACCAATACAGCCGTGATCAGAAGGCTGCTTCCAGTGCCCCGGCGTTGATGACTTATAGGGGATTGTTTGCTGTTGGCTTTGACATGGGGTGGTGTCTTAGGAACTCCTGCCTCTGGATTTCTGTGGCAGAAAGGAGGAGTCCTCACTGTCCTCACTTATCATTCTCCCTGCAGCCTTCCTATGGCATGATGTCCCAGTTTCCCTGGTTGAAACTGTAAATGCCACCCCACTTCTAACAATCTCCGAGTTAACCCCCTCCTCTTTCCCCTCTCTCTCAGTTGCCGAAAATGACACTACTGAGGTTTAAGCCCTCAGTTCCCGGGGGCTCTCAGAAGCATTCCTCAACCTGATCTCAACCTCAGACAACTCAATAGTATTCTTGGAATGTTTCAATGAGGACACCGGAGGACCACAACACAAGGGATTTGCTGACGACTAGCAAGCAGCCAAACGTGACTCATCCTCCCAAGGAGTTAGGCAGCTCTGGCCGGACTCCTTATTTAACGAGATTCTCACAACACGCACGGCACGCTGCAAAGAGGAGAACCGTAAAATGCCACTTGCTCCCTGAACTTTGTCTTCCTGTTCTCTTATCCCAAAGCCAGGGATTTTTCTCTTCCTCTCCTAAATGCTCTTTGAGCTTCAAAATTTTTCACTTCTCCCCATGTACAAAAGCAGCTATAGAAGTAAGAAGTACCCACCCGCTGAAAAGAGATAACTGCAAACAGAGATGGTCCTCCACCCCAGGGCATTCACAGCCTAAGACGCCGACAAGATAGAAAGTGTTTCACCTAAACAGTAAATGCCGAAAAGTTAAGAAAAGAATGCACCCGTATAGGTCAAGGGTAAGTGCGTGAAGAGCGACTAGCCAGGCTGAGGAGGTGGGGTGGGGAGGGAGGGAGGAGTGACCACAGTTACAAGCCCGGGCAGGAAGAAGTGAGAAGTTATCTCTGTTCCAGTGGTCAGTCCTGAGAAGAGCTTTGTGAAAGCGTGGCGTGGCATGTACGTCAATGAACCTCCTTGCAGGGGGTAGCGAGCAAGGGAAGCTGTACCCCAGACACGTGTAGTGTAATGGGTCCCCAAGAGGACAGCCTTTGAGGGGGGCAGTGGGTGCTGGCCTGAAAAGCTTCAGAGCAGAGTGAGTCAGCAGACACGATTTGCTCCTAATAAGAGCCCTGCAGACAGACCTCTCTAGGAGAAACAAAATCAAGTTGCAGCTGTATCAGCTATTATAGTTGATTTTCAGCCAATTGCACCTAGAGTGAGCTGCAAAAGGTACCAATTAGCTGTTTTGATTTAGCAGCAGTCAGGAAAACAACCCTGAGCTCAGCCTATCTCCAATCTTCACTTGTCATTTTCCCCAGCTAGACAAGTGGAGAGACAGCGCGGCATGAAACCCTGCTGTCCCAGGCCTGTGAATCGCGCACACCCACCCCCAAGCAAACAGCAGGACTATGCCCGCGCCTGAGCTAATTCATCGGAAATTGCCAGACTGTTCTCCTTCCTACCTTCTAGCAGAGGAAATGTTTCCACACTTGTGAAGACTTATGAGAGGAAGGCTAATGACAAAATATTAGCGAAACAAACCTGTTTTTAAGCAGGTACACTAACCAGGAAGCTTCATTCTCTCTCACTCATACACATGCTTGCAAGCACGTGAGCACGTAGGCGTGCACACACGCGCACACACACACAGAATTCCTTCTTCCCTCCCTGCCAGCCCACAGGAACTCCAGCCCAGCTACCCTCCTTTTCTGGCATCATGAACGAGGATGCAGTCTCCAGGGTGGAGTGGATAGAAGCCTCCTCCAAACTCCCTTGTCAGAAATCTGTTTGTCTTACCTGCTTCTAAAAAATGTTTCTTTTTTATCAAAGTAGTATATGAATGTAAGTTAAAAAGTGAAATGATAATGGATAGGATGTGTTGAATGCCAAAATGATACCAGGTATTTTACAAGTATTATCTCATTTCATTCTCAGCCCCCCTGAGTCACATTATCCCCACTGTACTGATGTTAAGACTGAGACACATGGGTCATAAGTAATTTCCTCTAGCTCACAATGCTATTTAGTAGTGGCATTAAAATTTGACCTTTGACAGTTTTTCTCCAGAATCTGTACCTATAATATTACAGTATTCTGCTTTAAGAAAGTTTATAATAAAAGTTTAGAGTCTTAGTAAAAAAGCAGCAGATTCCTAACACACACACACACACACACACACACACTCACTCACTCACTCCTAACTGTTCCATTTCTCAGAAGCATCTACTTTTAACTCTCTGAGGTTATGTCTTTGGATATTTACCCCTATAGTTCTAAATAATATTCATATACTTCTATCTCTTAGTTTTTAATTTTGGCATATCTATTTAATTCTTACAATGGCAGATGAGCATTTTCACTCTATTCCTTCGATATAAGTGTAATCATGATTTTTCATTAAATTCATATTCAGTGTTTTCATTTCTTTGATGGATATCCACTTCTAAGCCAGCAAATGTACACTACTTACATTCCCTATACTATATAACTTTTTAATTAATTAAATTAATTATTACTTAATTTTTTTATTTGCTTCATTTTTCTTTTTTTTAATCAAGGGCAAAATCTTTCCATGTGTTCCTATACTATATACCATGGCTTTCAATATAGTTTATTGTATCCTCGAACCCATCAGATAACTGTAAGTTTTGATCTCTCTCTCTGGAGACATTCCTCCCAGAGTCCTCTGCTCTCTTGCTCCCCTTTGAGCTGCTTGTTCTCTATTCTTGCTGCACAGCTGTTGTTCAGGGACTTCCCTGTGCCATCATCCAGGGAATTCCCTTCACCTCCTTCCTGTCTGGATCTCTTGTTTCCTAAAATCCTTATCTTCCTTAGTTTATACCCTATTTGGTCAGTATATCCTTCAGTAGTTTCCTGGAAAAGTGGGTAGGGTAGTTATTTGGAATTCAGGGGGGTCCTGAAAAGGAGGCTAAATGGCTTGTGGTTCCTGTGAGTGGAGAGGGCAGGAGGAAGGAACTACGTGTGTGTGCGTGTGCATTAGAGAGAGTCAAGCTTCCCGGTTAATGTAGCTATTTAAAAACAGGTTTGTTTTGCTAATATTTTGCTATTAGCCCCCTCATCTTTTTTCAGCATCACCCACCCAAACTTTTCCCATTTTTTATAATACTTGGTGCCTGCAATTTTGATGCCTTTCCAGAGTTGTATAGGTGAATTGACTTAGTTCTTCCTTTGCAGACCCTCAGTTTTGACCTTGTACTGTTTTACTAAGTCATTTACCGAGCTTCCATCTTCTTTTTGTCCCCATAGCTCATGTTTCAGGGTTTTATTTGGCCTCTAGTAATGTGGATGGCAGTGTTGCTGTTGCTTGTAATTCCTGTTATTAAGGGGATGACTTTTGAGAGGAGATTAGGCCATTGTTACTCGGCTATTGTTAAGCCCCGTGTCCCTTGATCACTGGGTGTCCTATAGAGCTGGTATCAGGCAAGGCTGGATCATAAGATGATCAATGCTCTTTACTCAATAAATGTCCCACGGGGCCAGTTTGTTATGATCTCTCTGGTCAATTGATGTCCTAAAGGCCTAGGAATTGGGATCGTTTGTCAAACTTCAAGGCTCAGGCCTGCTTTTGCCCAGCTATATTTCTACTTTGATCCTGGTGAGATGCCGTTTCTTAATCCTTGGATGAATGGTAACCAAACTTTCAAGTGCCTAACAATCAGCTAAGATACTTGTTTAAAAGAGAGAGAAAGAGACAGACAGACACAGAGCGAGAGACAGAGAGAGACAGAGAGAGAAGAAAGAAATTCCCAAGGCTTCTGAATCAGTAGGATCTAGGAGTTTGCCTTTTTAAAAGTACCCAGGCAAGAGACTTCACTTTGATCAGCACTTATGACAACCTTCATCACATGCAAATCAAAGGTGCTTGGCTCTCCTTGCAATGCTGTGTCTTCCCTTTTGTTCTACTTCCTAATTGATAAAGAAATTTCAGTTACAGCCCAATGTACACTACTTGTAAAATAGTTACTTGTCAGTCTTGTCCTATAACCATGTTACAACTTCTTCTTACATGGAATTATTTACAATTCCTAAGTCATGATTTGGTTCTAGGGCCTGCACCCACCCAATATCCCTAGTGACCACTGCAGAAGCTTGGGAAATAATAATAAACACTGACTGAGCACTGACTCTGTGCCAAGCATACTCTGAGTGCTTTATAGCTACTTAACCACACAACGCTAAGCGGGAGGTACTATCTTCATCCTCACGTTAGAGATGGAGAAAGTGATGGTGGCAAAGTCGAATACCTTACCCAGATCACACAGCAACTGAAATACAATGAGCTGCCACCCTTTTCAACAATGATCAAGGGGCCGACAAAGCACACAACCCAAGCAGACCCCAAATGCCTCAGTCACTTCCCCGCTCAGCTTCCTGACAAGCACGTGGGTATCCTGGGCAGAGCTGGTGACCCGGCCTGGGAGCCCTGCAGGGGGGAGCTGGTGGCAGTGGCAGTTAGAAGTGCTCCCACAACACAGGTAGCCCCGAATCCAGGACGGGTATGATGGGGTGAACCCGCCAAGAATGAATGCACGAATCTGCCTCATCTAGAGCTTCAGGGCCCCCACAGTTGAAGCTGCCCAAACATAAGGTTATTAATCTCAAAAGAGTGGTAGAGATGGTGACAAAAATGAGGCCATGACGGGTCAGAGTCTAATCAGCAAATCTGAAAAGCAAATCTTTTAGAGAGTGAAATAGACTCTTTCCAAGTGTCCTTTTCTCCATTTGTAAAATTAATACAATAATAGTGGACGTAGGGGCACCTGGGTGGCCACGTCGGTTGAGCGTCTGACTCTTGGTTTCAGCTCAGGTCATGATTTCAAGGTCGTGACATTGACCCCTGTGTCAGACTCTGCACTCAACGTGAAGCCTGCTTGGGATTCTCTCTCTCCCTCTCCCACTCCCCCTCTCCTCCCCACCAAATAAATAAATCTTTAAAAAAATAATAGTGGGCCTCTTTAGGAAAGTTTGGGAGGATTAATGAACTGATACGTAATTGGTGTCACATGGCACCAGACACAAATCAGTGTTCAGTAAATGTTAGCTATTACTGTTAAATCTCTTCGCTCATTCAAGTCTATGAGCTAGACAGAATTCTTCGTAAGAGCAAAAAGATGAGAGACATTGTTGAGTTTTACTTTGTTTTTCTAATTTGCTCTCCACTCTACCCAAATGCAAAATGGTTTTTTCCTCTCTGAAATTAGAAGTATCTTGATTTATAACAAGTCATCAAATCAGCCTTCTATAACTACTGTGGCTATCGGAATCTCCTGGGACCTTTAGTTTAGCCCACTTTACTCGCATTACTCCCTCGATTCTGGAACAAACAGAAGCCATGTATCTGGGCTTCTTCTGAAGAAATGCCTCTCTCCAAACCCCTCCTCTCCCTTCCCCTACCCTGGTTGTGAGATCCTTTAGGATCTTAGAGAACTCATTTTTATATGACTTCTGAGTGTTACCCGACATTGTTTTATGATGAATGAGAATGGTTACTCTGAGGATATTCTTGTCCAACACCAAAAACAAAATACAAGCACCAGTCATTTTATTAAAATCCCTCCTTTCTGGCAACCTGGGCTGGACTGTGACCTTTGGCCTGCCCCCCAACACCACCAGAACCTTGGCGTCAGTCAGGACGAGTTAAGCAGAAGCCGCTCCTATCTGGCTGAATCCACAGGGGACTTCTTTTTTTCAGCCACTTGCCCCCATTCCAGGCCCTCACACCTGACCCCTTGCCCTGCAAAAGCCTCAGGGCAGCTGATCCCCACGTTGCGGGTCATCTATCCTCCGGGCCGGCAAGCCAGCCCCACCCGATGATGCTTCCAACTGCATCAGTTCCACCAAGGCAAGACCTTGTCGGAAAAGCCTTTTTGGCTAAAATCCAAGATTCTCCCAAACTAACCCAAACCACATCTGCTACTTTTCCTCTCCTGTCTCCCCTGCAGGAATCCTCAAGTCCAGCCAGAATGACCTGTTTATTGTGTCTCTGCCCCCGCACAGGGTGCGCTTAGCGGCTGCACCTTGCCAGGGGCGCGCGATGACCTCCTACGCGCGCTAACGTCAGGACTACGGTAAGACCCCACTTCCTCAAGGAGGGATCCCTCTACGCTAATTCACAAAGATCTGCCCCCTCTTAACTCACCGTGGTTACCACTGCCTACTGATTACATGCTGCCTTCTTCTGGCACGGGTATTTTTATCTACAGATATTTTATTTCCTCTAAATATAACATTTGAGGGTTTGCTCTGGGCCAATTACTTTACAAATGATGAATTATAACTTGTAAATGCCTCAAACTGTTTATTTTCATAACAAACTTGCAAGGCAGGTCCTGTTATTAGCCCTACATTGGATTGGAGAGCAGGGACAGAGAGAGGGAACGCAAGTTACCAGGGGTTAGTAAGTCGTGGGGCAGGCAAATCTAATGCCCATGTATTTAACCACCATGCTATTCCCCGCACACAATAGTCACTCAATAAATATTTGCTCATCAATTAATTGTTGATTTTCCCACCCTTCCTCTGACCCGGTCCTGCCTACGCTACCTTCTCAAAGAAAACTGGCTTGGGAAAAATGATCAAACATCTTCATTATGTTGACCTCCTTGGGAGAAAAGGGTTCCAAAAATAGTTGAAACTGTTATTTTGATTCTGTATTTCATCACTAGGGTTTGTGATTCCACTCTGAAATTCTTTGTTGCCAGAACCCTTAGATACATAGCCTGTTGCAAAGTTGTTATTTCTGATATCAGAAGGTTGGGGATGTTTCTATTTGAAACATTGTCTATTTACATTCCTTGGCCCAAAATAGTCTGAAGTGTCAGTATTATGTCTTCATGTTTCTAATGGAATTTTATGATGTTACAGCAATAATCCCCAGTCTCTTAGAGGTATTTTTGCCTTCTCCAACTTACAGGAAAGCGTATTATGATAATGACTAAGGTCATATTTATGGAGGGATGCCAGTTTATCCCTCCCCAAAATGGAAGGAGATAGAGCGGGTATGGAATTAAGTTGTTGGCAACGCATGGGAATAAGCTGCCCGCATTAGAGCAATGTTCTCACAGCTCCTGCATTAGGGTGTCAGGGATCAGCCCACTCCTTCTGGTTTTACGCTGGCCCCCAAAAGAAACTCACACCTTCAAGGCCATTCCTGTGGGACTGGAGGACTCAGGACATTACACTAAATGAGCTCCTTCATTTTCTCCTAACGTTATTACTGAAATAAATTCTACTTACAGAAAATAATATCAAGGACCATCTGTGGGGGGAGAGTCCTACAAACTCATCCTGACGGTGTGTGAAAGGGGAAGGGGAAGGCTCACTGCCAATCACCGTCACACCTCACCTCTGTTTGCCTGCTATCTGCATGCTCATGATTTTACCAAAAGATGCCAAGAAAAATGTACAGGGGGATTTATTTGTCTCTGTGTTTGTTTTCAAAGCAAACACATCAACACTTGTACATTTATATCAATGTGGGGTTTTGGTTTTTTTTTCAGCGTTCCAAGATTCATTGTTTATGCACCACACCCAGTGCTCCATGCAATATGTGCCCTCCTCAATACCCACCACCAGGCTCGTCCATTCCCCTCACCGCCCTTCCCTCCAAAACCCTCAGTTTGTTTCTCAGAGTCCACAGTCTCTCATGCTTCAATGTGTTCTTAAAAGTAATCATATTAAGAAGCTGGGCACTCAATCCTGAAATCTTGACATTGCTTACACGTTTGTGACTTATTTTTTTGGAATTGCTTTCAGGACAGGTTATCACAATTTATCACACACACTGGGGCCCTTTGAGAATGACAGTGGGTACCATTAATAATTTGGTCGGGATAACCAGCAAAAACCCAGCCTTGAGCAACTAGGATGGATGGTCGCTTTGCTCTAGAACCACATCAGAAAATCAATTTTACTCATTGTTTGACCAAAAGTGTTCTTGCTCAGCTGATAAATTTTTTTTTTTTTTTACAAGACTTAACTGATTATCTACAGAGGTAAGCCTTTCCCCCAAAGATAAAGACTTTCCTTCTGTGATGATAGTCAAAAGAATGTGCTTCTGGTGTTAACGAAATTCTAAAAGTATTTTGATTAAGAGCAATATCTTTGTAACGTAACAACTCTAACGGGGAAAAGCTCTCTGGAAGCAGAGGTGTTACGTATATCATATATATTCACACATTGTGCTTGAGCACCCTCCGTCAGGACTGTGGTCTACTGAGCTTGCTGGTGTAGTGAATGTTGACCACACTTGGAGTAAAGAGGCTTTGGAAACTGGGAGTATATGTTTGCAGAAGAGCGGAAGGGGCACGGGCTAGTAGGAGCCTACAATCACAGTCGGTCTTCTCCCCTATATTCCTTGTCACGTACAATCTGCTAGTTGGTGACCCGCAAATCTCCATTGTAGTCTCTTACTCTTTGATTTTTATCACTTCCTTGAAACTTACTCTCTATACTTGCACAGTAAATCTGAATGCAGTGGTAGGCCCTGTATCAAAAAGAGGCGGGGTGTTCTCAGTGGAACATTTACAGTAACAAACTCAGATTGTCAGACGGCTAGATGTTGTATTTTGATATTAATGACTGCTTTTAAAAAGAAAAGAATTCATCATCGAACACTACATCAGAAACTAATGATGTATGTTGGCTAATTGAATTTAAAGAAAAGAATTCAAAGTTATTGAAAATTATTGCATTAAATAGCATTTTCATTAGAATTTTTATAACAATTAACTGCCACTCACTTTCAGACTTATTAAAATAATCTATTTGTCTCACTGCTGTACAGTTTTTTTTTTGTTTGTTTTTAAAGGCCCGAGAGCCTAGGACAAAGCCAGGCCCAGAGAAATGACTTACAAGTGACCTAGGAATCTCCAGTAAACTCAGCTCACTTCTCCATCCCCTTCACTTCTAACCAACTGAGCTGCTGTGACCTGAAGCTCTTGGCCATCGTCTGAAGGATGAAATTTACAGGGGGACGGATCCACCTCACACTAGAGAAAAGCCCTTAGATCACGGCTGCTATTTATGCACCCACAAACCTATGTAGGGGGCAGTGCTCATAGAGTATTTACGATGAGCTGGACACTCCTTTAAGTGCTTTTAAAATCTTTGATTTTCAAAATCATCATAGGATATAGGTGATATTATTATCCCGATTTTACAGATAAAAAAACTAAGGCATAGAGGTTAAGAAACTTGCCCAGGGTCACATAGCTGGTGTCAGGCTGTGTATTTCTAAAGCCCATATTCTTATCCGTTACAATGGAATAGACTACAATTTAGTTTGCTTTCTCTCCTAATTAGAGCCTGAGATAAGGGCCTGAATGCAAGCCATTTCTTTGGGAGATGATCCCAGGTAACAGAGAAAAGAGAATGGATTGGAGGAGTGAGGTAGGAAAGGAAGAAGAGTCAATAGAAGAGAGCATTATCCAGACAGCTCTGAGAATTGTGCAGAAAGTACAACCCCCAATCATTCACCTAGAGGAAGGCAGGCAGTGAGAATGACCCAGGGCCCACCCCACTTATTGAGGGTTGCCCCCATAGCTGAAGCACTCTTCTACTTCTGGGCAGCACTAGCACAGGTGGCCTGGGAGACGGTCAGGAGCAGATGTGGAAATATGTGGGGCACCCAACAGAGGTGAGACACCGTCAGATGAAAGAGTATGGTCTGGGCCACTGCTAAGATCAGAGGTGGGCCAGGGTGATATACAGGGCTCCAGCAATGCTTGCTATAGATCGCTTCTAGAAGCAGTGGCATGCCAGGGTGAAGTGGGGAATGTTGCAGAGAAGATCTGAGCATGTAGGCTAGATAATCCCTTCACATATGAAATTCTAAATTCTCTAAGTAAAAGTTCGCACTTGGCAACAAATAAATATGTCATGTTGTTAACATTATAATTATCAAGAGAAATGAGAAGTGTAACTTAATAAAATACTGTCAATAGCATCTAACTCCTTTCCATCCAAGTCAGGTACTATTTAGACATGATCCCAAAGTGAATAAATAGATCCTTTTGAAATATATGTTTACATATTCTGGCTTTGGTCAGCTGTGGGGAAAAGCACCCGAAGACTCTCCATCAGAGGCCATCATGACTAAGAAAACAACTTTCCCAATCTTCTAATGATAATTTCTAGGTCAGTAATATACACGCATACACAGGAATTTATAAATAGGTTTCCTTGCTAAGTAAAAGCTATAAGGTAACAATGAGTTTTTTGAAAACTTGAACCTGACTTCTTTCACTCAATAAAATGCCATCCATCCTCTGGATCTGGCTGAATTCCCAAGTCAGTATCAGAAGGACACTTGGTGAAGACCCACTGACTCACCATTGTGGTCAAGGTCGAAGCAATGCTGACTCTGCTGCCTCCAGACCACTGGCCATTTTTAAGTCAGAAGTTTCCATCTGGTCAATTCAGGATGCTTTCTGAGGAATCATGGGTTGGGATTGTGGGGGTTGGGGGTCAGCTCAGGTCACATCAAAGTGCGCTTCAGCCCAGCCTAGGCAGCTGGTCAGGATTTGACACTGTTGGTCAATGTGTGGAGCGGAGGTCAGCACTGTTGGTTTGACCCTTCAGTGGACCTGCTAGCTTGGTGCAATCCCATGGCCACAGAGCGTAACCTCATTCCTAACAGTCGCCTCCTACATGCCTCCTTCCTGGCTTCTACAGGGAACAAAAATGGGAGACTGTGGATGAGTCTGTGCACATTCATCATTTCTACCGGGAGAAACCTCAAAACCTCTAGTCACTTTCCCAAAGGCCCCAACTATCAGGAAACATGTGAAGGCAAAACAATGCCTAGAGAAAATACGATAGCAGAATAAAGGCAGCACCATTTTCTGTCCATTGTTTTTGTAAGATGAGATCATCAATATTCACTTTCCCTTTGTTTCATTTTTGATCACTGGTGAATTCTTCCCTTTAGTGATTTGATGATGATGTTGCCTCCCTGCTCCTGACTATTAACACATCCTTCCTTCTCAGAAAATGGAAAAGAGGGATGTAATTATACTTCGGTAGGGGACATGCATATAGAATACAGGAGAATCATACTCTCTAAGGGCCGCAAATTGTGTTGAGAGCCCCACTCCAATATCCAGGAGTCTTGTTTTCTATGGGAAGGATAATTCCATGTCGCTATGTGGGTCAGTCAGAAGAAAGGGGTTGAAAGGTCTATTGCCACTCCAAAGGACAGAAACACAATTCAAATTAGCTTAAGCAAAAATGGAAACATCTTTCCCTCATAGTGGAGAGATTCAAAGAGTCAAGCAGCCTTTGTGCCCGAATGTATCGAAGAATTCAAATGAGGTCGACAAGACTCTTTTCCTTCATCTCATGGCTCTGCTTGCCTCTAAGTGGCTTCCCTTTCAGATAGGCCCTCTCTTCATGATGGCAAGATGGCAGTTGGAAGTTCCAAGCTTAAGATGTTTCAAAATGAGCTTGCAGTGCTAGAGAAAGAGAGAGGCAGGGCCTTTCCTGAGAGCTCTGGGCTGGTCCTTCAGTCAGCAGCATGGGCTGGTTAAGCTGTGATAACAATCGATCTCAAATCTGAGGCTTAGCACCCAAGTTCCTGCTCACATTACAAGTCTCATGTGCATCAAAGAACCTCAGGCATGCAGGATATTGGACGTTCCCCCATTTTGTAGCTACGCCATCTGGAACTTAAGATTTCCTTTATTGCAGAAGGAGGAAACTTGAGAATTGTCCATGGGTTTTTCACTGCTTCAGCCCAGAAGTGACCAATAGTACTCCCTCTTTGGTCAGAGCTAGCCCAATGACCTTGCCTAACTGCAAGGTGACTAGGAATATGAGGGAGAATTTAGAATGTTTGATTAATATCGCCATCCCTACCATGCCTGGCTTGGGTCATATGCCCATCTTTAGGTCAGGACTGGGGCCAGAGGATGACATACTTCCACTGTGGTGCCTGGGCCATATGTCAACCCAGGGGCTGGTGGAGGAAAATCAACATGAACTTTTTCAGAGATCCAGCAGCCCCAGGCCAAGGTCAAGTGTTGACACTGCCTGGAGCAGATCTTAGCAATCAGAAAGCATAGCTTCAGCCAAGTTTCCCCAAAGTGAAATTTCTTCTAACTTCTAATCTCCAGAACTATAAAATAATACATTTGTGTTGTTTTAAGCCACTAGGTTTGTTTTAATTTGTCACAGCAGTAATGAGAAAATACCACACTATGGCCTGAGCTTTTCTCAGCCTCTGCCCAGAAAGTACATAGGATAGAGAGGTCTTGATATGATTAGACTCCCAGGACCAGGGCAGATTGGTGGAGACCTCCCAGGCTGACCTCAGGAGATGAAAGGGACCACAGGCTAGACAAGGAGGGTAGATACTCATGGTTCCCATGATTGGGAAGTAGACCAAAACTAAAGACGGTACCAGAGAACAAGGTCCTTCTTGGCCTGCTCTGTGCTTCCAGAGTTTGACTGCCATTTGACTGCCATTTTCACCTGAAATATGGCCATCAAATTAGAGCATACTAAAAGCAAACCAAACCACTGGATATTTTCCCACCTTGGTGGGAAATGGAGAATGGACACGGATGGAGAATTGGGGAACTCCAATTGGACAAGCCAAGAAGCCAGGGCCAAACCCAAAGACCTAGTAGTAAATGAGCCCAACTTGAGAGTCACAGACATGGCCTGACCTTTAGAAAGGTGACTTTGTTAATAAATCTCACATAAATTGACCCTCACGGTGTGTTCTATATCATGGTCATATGGGAGACAACTGTGAAAACAACACTGATTTTGGACAGCTGATAAGCTTATATACATGCCTGTGCACACCTATGTACACACCCATACAGATACACAGCTCAAACTTTTTAGTTGCTCCAATTACCTTGTCTGCTCAGAAGAATGAAGAATCAAATGTATTTCCCCCTCCCACCTTTGAGAATTGCCCCTGTGCCCAGGTAAACCACAAACAGGGCCAGAGGAATGAGGCTTCAATAGTTGGTAATGGGAATCAGAACTCCTCGTCGCTCTGAGGGGGACAAGTGAGTGCTGTAATCATTTCACAGAGGCTGGGTAACCTTCGTGCTATGAGCTAATGGTGCCAGTCTGGTTCTTAAGCAAACACGTATTCACATTAAGCTTGAACTTGAGTGCCTATCTATTACTTACTAGCATCTAAGTCACCCAAGGAAGACAAACCAGTCCAACATGTGGATTGCATTAGCACCCTCACTGGCAGTTACCCTTACCCAGCAAAGGGAGGGAATCAACCTACTCACAGAGGCCAAAGTATTTTTGGTGCCCCTTCCAGAAATACTCTGCTTCAGAATGGCTGAGGCTGACAACTGCTGAGACGGTTGGCCACCCCTGCCAAGTGCCCACTGTACCTAGTATGTGGGCATGAGAAGCCTCCATGACTCCAGGACTTTTGTGACCAGATTTTGCTAAGTAGACATTTGCAAACGTAACGTGTAAGATAGAGGATACTCATGTCTCCTGAGCATCGATTTGCAGGTGCACATCTTTAATCTAATTTCATCACCATAGCAACATTCTGAAGCTGATGCTGTTCTTAGAACTCAGAAAAGCAGCCTACTAAGGTTAAGTAAGTTGCCCCGATTGTATAGCGAGCAAGTAGCAGAGCCCACACAGATCTCCTTGGGTCATCTTTGCTAGGTACTGAAGTCTCCTTTTAAAAAAACCCCACTCAAAGGGAGGAAAAAAGGAGTGTGAAGCAGTCGGAGAGGGAGACAAACCATGAGAGACTCTTAACTGTGGGAAAGACACTGAGGGTTGCTGGAGGGCAGGTGGTGCAGAGATGGGGTAACCGGGATGGGCACTGAGGAAGGCACATGATGTGATGAGCAACTGATGAATTACTGAACTCTACCTCTGAAACTAATGATGTTCTGTATATTGGCTAATTGAATTTAAGTAAAAACAAATTTTAAAAAGCCCACTCCTTTTGCTGATTTTCTGTATGATTTGAATAAACTTTCTTTTTTTTTTCCATCTCTGGAATACAATTTTCCAGTAACTGAATATGAAAGAGGGCAGAGTAAAAAAAAAAAAAAAAAAAGGGTAGAGTATGTATTTTCATTGGACACTTCAAAGATGAATGACATAAATTCTAGTGTGGTCAGGTAGCAGGAGCTCTGAATTCAGTTTGGAAAGTCTGGTGTGTCAGGAGAAGCTTTTCTCTTTATCGATTATGATAATTTAATCCTGCTAATCTTTAACATGGCCATTTGTAAAATAAAAATAACACCTACTATATATCACAGGATTGTTATGAGGACCAAATGGAATAATAGATGCAAAATTTCCATGTATATATAAAGTGTTTTGAGCTCACAGAAGCAGGAATATACCAGTTAAAACTCTGTATTGTTATTTTCAAAAGTGTAATAACCAGAAGTCAACACCTTTTATACAATTAGGTTCATCTTCGGATACTCCATTAACTTTGGAAATGAGTTCTAGAGTAGTTATCATAATATTAGCTACATTTATAGAGAGCCTCCCCTGCATACATTATTTCTAGTCCCCACAGCTCACTCATTCAAGCAGATATTATTGTCCATAATTATAACTTGAAAAACGAAGACCCAGAGTTAAGTAACTTACTCAAGTGATGGAAGCAGGGTGGGAATTCAGGTTTGTCTAATCCAAAATCTATGTTCTGTGCCTTGAATTTTTTAGGAAAGAAATACCATGATCTTGTAATTTATAATATAATTTTTATTTATAAATTTACTTATTTAAATAGAACAAATATATAGCCTGGGGGTGGGGTCTGTCCTAAAGAGGCTGCACCAGTTCCTAATTTCTGCTGTATTTTCTGCTGATCCTTCATCCCTGCTCTCTCCCTTTTTACACTTGGATACACAGACAAATGTTCTGTACAAGATAAAACAGGTCAGATCCTGCCAAAACCAACATATCCAGGATACAAGGTGGTCCAAGCTTGTGTTCCCACTGACCCTTGTCCTGGTTGGCCCTGGTGAGGGGCTGCCTGTGCTCCCCGATGTCAGGTTGGAGTGTAGGGCAAAGGGCAAATTTCATAGTAGGCAGGCAGGCCCATCCAGTCCCACACATAAATGCTCCCACTTCCCTTCACCCTTCTGGACTTCCTACTTAACTTTTATTTTAGTTTAGTTTTTTAAGCAAATGTCCAAAGTAGAGAAAGAGTCCAGCTAGATCACAGGATGGAAATGCAGTGTCAGTGGGGGATGGAATGTCTTCAGGCAGAAAGAAGCCCCACTGAGCCATCTAGCTCCCCAGTCCCAGACCTGTCTGACTTCGATGGAAAAGAGCACAGCACAGTGGAAGGAAGATAGATGGGCTGTGGTCTGTGCTTGGATACACGTTCTGACAGTCTTTTTAACGTTGGTTAGACAAATGTCTCAACCTCTCTGGACTTCAGTTTTATCATCTCTAATAGGGGAATAACTCACAGAGTTATTGTGAGGATTAGCTGACTCGTGTGAAAGACAACACAGTAACTGACACAGAGAAAGCACTTCTTAAATCAGTTGGGTGAAGGAGAAGGTGAGTAAATTCTCACCTCAGCTGGAGAAGGCCTGGTGTGTCCCACACACTGTGACTCTGGGATGGACCAGAAACATCATATTCCCATAGAATGGTCCTGGTATGACCCAAAAATGCCTTTCTTGATTGCCTACCAAGGTGTGACAAGACTGGGCATGACTCAGACCTTGAGGTTCCCCAAGGAATGGTACCCATTCCTCTATGGTACCCAGTGCCCTCTATGTGGCCTCTGTTTAGTACAGTGTTTTCTCAGATTGTGTGGGGTCCACGTGAGTCATCATCACCTGGAGTGCCTTTCAAAACACATATAGTTGGGCTCCACCCAAATCTACCTCTTAGGTGGGCATGAGGTGGGAATTTGCATCCTTGATCCTCCCTGGGTCCAGAGCCTGATAGAATTAACCAAGTTTAGACTGGGCGAGAGGAGTGAAGAAATGAGACTCCAGGGAGGTGGTACAGCTGAGCATTCCTCTGAGAGCCTTCTCCACTGAATTCCCAAGGGTAAACAGTCTAGGCCCTGCAAATTTCTTCCCCCCACCAAAGAGAAGAGACTTGTTGACAGAGAGAAGAGTTTTCCAGGCGTTTCTTTAATACCCAGGCTTTTCTCTCGGTTTTTCTAATAATTATAATTGTATACGAAACTCTGTTAGGAGCTGGAGCCATGAAGAAGAATAAAACACAGTCCATATCTGGAATGCTTACGTATAAGTGATTCATGGGCCAGATGAGTAGCCCTTAAGAGAATCATTCAGGAGAGCATAGATTACGACAAAACTGTGGCTGGTTAAAAATGGCTCCAGGGATACCTGGGTGGCTCAGTTGGTTAAGTGGCTGCCTTCGGCTCAGGTCGTGATCCCAGGGTCCTGGGATCAAGTCCCACATCGGGCTCCTTGCTCGGCAGGGAGCCTGCTTCTCCCTCTGCCTCTGCCTGCCTCTCTGCCTACTTGTGATCTCTCTCTCACTCTCTCTCTGACAAATAAATAAATAAAATCTTTAAAAAAAAAATGGCTCCAGTGCAAGATATCATGTAGTCTCTGTCTTGTATGGCTCATTCCCTGCACACCAGGAACTCTGCTTCTTTATCCTTTCAGCAAGGGATATGAGTATGGCTAAGCCAAGGTGAAGTCCTTAGGGGACCAGGGTATGTTTGGGGGAAGGACGCACTGTCAAAAGTCATGAGCTTTGCACTAGAGGACTCTGTGCCCTTTGGAGGATGAGGGACCATGGAAGGAAGAGGAAAGGGCACAGGGGATGGCTCCCATTCAAGCAGACACACACACTCAGGACTCTTCTGGGGTGAGGGTAAAAGTTCTGACAAGTGGCATTCATTCTCCCTCTCCTTCCTGATTCCAGAGGGGCTGATGTGGCTCTGGGCACTGTGATGAGGAGAACAAAATCCCAATGCTTCAGCTTCATCCCAAAGCCACGTCTAGACACCTATTTAATTTTGAAAAATCATCTTAACCTCTCTGAGGTTCATTTTTTTAATCTACAAAATGCAGAAGATACATTTTTACCTCACAGGTTGGTTGTAACAGATAGTATAATTTATATGAAGGTGTTGTAGAAACTCGAATGTGCCATCCATGGTTTTTCTTAAATGCACAACTCCTATTTCACATCAGATAATAAAAATTTGAGGTGTAACTTTTGTTATTTCTCACAACTCCTATGAGAAATCTCCTCATAGCAGATCCACAGAATATGTCAGAAGCTGACATGGATAATTCTCTCATATGCTACTCCTCTCAACAAGCCAAAGAAACAGTTCTGCTCTGTCACATTCTAGGCTAGGGGCTTGGTGTCTTAGGAGTACTTAACAGAGAAGTCAACATTTCAGAAGACCTGACATCATTAAAATCCATCCTCAATTGTCTACTCTTAGTTCCTTCAGTCATCAGGAGCCTGGGAAGAAATGGGTCTGTGACGCAGAATGGTCAGGGAAAGGCAAAGAAGCATGAGGAGGGGAGGGTGAGCAGTGGGGGACACTTTTCTGCTAGGGGCACTTTCAGCTAAAAAAGCTTTCAAGGCCGCTGCTCTCCACAGAGACCTAGTGCGTGGGGCCAGCCCAGGGGTGCTTGGAGAAACTATGGGTCCTCATTCACTTGGCCAAACAGCCAAGCCTCCCAGAGAAATGCATCCCCACCTTCACACTCCTCAATGCACGGGAGTTAGGCCAGAAGGGGTCAGGGCCTATGACGACCCAGCCTGGTCCTTGTGCCCTCAAGAAGTCCATCCCAGAGGATGCGGCATAGTCCATCTGGCCTACTGATGGACAGGTCCAAACTGCTCCTGCCTCAGATCTGGAACATCTTCGAGAAAAAGCTTGCGGGTGGGGGGGATGCCCCAACCAGGCAGAGACCAGCTGCCTGACTAGAGCTAGAGCTCACGGCCGGCAACGATGGAGGCTGATGAGTCACCAGAGAGGTTTCTAATCTGCTCTTACATCCCGAGAATGGCCGAGGTTACTCATTTGCATCGGCACACCTCTATTTTGGGCAGGTCTTTTTGGAGTGGGGGTTTCCTGGAGTGTGTGGTAACTACTTGGTCTCCCTGGAGGTCCCCTCCGCTCGGATCTGGCACCTTGGGCCTGCCGAGTTGCCTTGACAACAGTAGCTACTCATCACGTCAGAAAGGAGTGGGACTCCCCCAAACAAGCCTTACTTCACCACTTTCTTTTTCGAGTTGCTCAGATTCTCCTCAACTGAGATAATATAATTAAATGCTGGCCGCTGGGCTCCATGCCTGGTGCATGAAAGCGGCCACATCATTGACAGTTCCGTTTCCTTCCCTCTTTGTGGAGGTCACGAGGTTGGCAAACTCCAAAGGCACATGTGGTTCTGTTTTCCCATCTCCTCATGGAGGCAGGCTCTTACAAAATGGTGTGTTTGGCTCGGATCAGGGAGGCTCTTGCTACTCAAGGTGGGGTCCGTGGAGCAGCAGCATCTGGGAGATGCACACAGTTGTCAGCCCACCCCCAATCCACTGAATCTGAACCCGCATTTTGACAAGATCCCCGCTGATGCGTATGCACATTCACACGGGGGAAGCACCAAGCTACACCAGGTACAGAGGCTCGGCTGAGCCTGGCCACACAGCACCAGAAGGAACACCCCAGGGTTAGAGGAGTAGAAACTCTGATGAGTAAGGTGGTCAATGCCGTCCCACCAGGCCCCCTCAGACAACCTGCGGGCGGTCACGAGGGCCCTCAGACAAGTCATTCGAGGCCACGCCCCTTGCCTGCCAGCCTCGGCACATCCTCGAATACATTCCTGGGTGTCCACAGAGCCTGCTGTGCACCCCAGAGCTCCGGCAGGCTCTGTGTGCCAAGAGGAGGTGGGTCACCGGCGCGAACTCAGGGGACAGAGCCTGAACTCAGCAGGGTGTCAGAAGCCAGAAGCCATGTTGTCGTTTTCGTGACACACCTAGGGCGGCCACACCGCCGTCTGGAGCAGAATCAACTCAGTTCAGTGAATCCGAATGAGGGCCCATGAAAAGATAGCCAGGAGCATGAACTGGGAGGAAGGCAAGAGGAAAAGGGTCCAAGGTTGGTGGGTGAGACTGCCTCTCCGTTTGGAACACTAAAGATTTCATTGCCTTTGACATTTCAACTTTCTTTCATTTGCAGGATGTTTCTCCCATTTCCTCAATGGTTTTTCCTAATTATCATGCAGCTCAGAAGATACTCGCTCACCCATGCACAGAAGCTCTGTGGCATCGTGGGGGGGGCGGGGGGTAGGGCGCAGACTGTGCTGCTGATGTCATCAAGCTCTCTCCAGGCAACACTACAGAGAAGGACTTGCTAGTGTTCATGGGCTAAGATTTCCCAATTTCTTCTAACTGCCTACCTCACAGGAAGCCCCAGAACAGATCCTGTGCATAGTGAAGCCCTTGCCACCCTTGGAAGACAAGGGCAAAAATATGAAGCAGAACAATGTCATTGTCATAAGACCGGGTTTATATGTCATTCTTCCTGCTAATCCACCTGCAGCCCGAGCAGCCCTTCAGGGGCTGGGGGGATGGTGGTGCTCAGCAGCAGGTGAACCTGGGCCTGCCAGCACACACCAGGAACCGCAGCTCACATCACAGAGCACACAACTGTGCGGGGAATAGACCGGTGTGCCCTGCTTCATCCTCACGACATCCAGGAAAAGACCAAGGAGGGAAATGTCATTTTAGAGGCGATGAATCTGGTGTAAGGTTTACTGAACAACTTCCTCCTCTATCATTATTATCACCCTGACCATCATTGCTATCACAGACAACACATGTTTTTGGAGGGCCGACTCTGCAGATAGAATTCGCATCCTCACGGAGTTTATATTATGGAGATCTGAATTAAAATCTTTCCTTTATTACTAAACCAGATTGGACAAAATCCCCAAGGAAACAAATTATGGTCTTTAAAGGGGAGTAAAATCTATTCTCTGATAAAACAGTAGTTGGCTGGGCCTTTTTTTTTTCTTTAAATAAAATTACAAATCCATCTATACTGAAAAAGACCAAATCTCTCTTTTGAGTCTAATAGGCCCACCTGGAGTGATGTGTCCTCTCCTAGAACAATCCAACTGCAGTCAGGGTGACAGTCGCGGAAAGATAGAGGCCCACACCCACAAAAGAGGCCTGTGACTCGGGGAGGATATGGCTCCCAAGATGTGCGAACTAGGAACACGGCTATTCCACCTAGAGATCCAAGAAAGATGTTGCTGAGGGCTGGACCTGCTTGGCCCTTTTCTATTCTTTCCCTTCCTGTTCAGACAATGGAACTTCCCTCTTCCCTAGTCTCATCCTCCCGTCTCCCAACCATTTCTTCCATCCTTCCTCCTTTCCTCCCTTCTTTCCTTTTCCTTTTTCCTTTTTTCCTTTTCTTTTCTCTTTCCTTTCCTTTCTCCTTTCCTTTCCTTTTTTCCCTCCACCCACCCTCCCTTCCTTCCTTCGTTCATTCATTCCTTCCTTCCTTTCTGGAATAAACTTTATTTTTTAGACTTACAGAAAATTGAGCAGAAAATAGAGAGTTCCCATATACTCTTGGTCCCTCCCCTCTCTACGCAAGGTTTCCCCTATTATCAACATCTTGCATTAGTGTGCTATACTTGTTATAATTGATGAACCAACATTGATGCACTATTACCTGAAGTCTGTAATTTATATTAGGGTGCACTCTTTGTGCTGTACAGTTCTATGGGCTTTGACAATTGTGCAATGTCATGCCTCTGTTGTTATATACTGAATAGTTTCACTGCCCTCAAAATCTCCATGCTCCACCTATTTGTTCCTCTTTTCTCCCAAATCCCTGGTGACCACTGGTCTTGTTATCATCTCCATAGTTTTGCCTTTTCCAGACTATCAAATGGTTGGAATCACATGGTATGTAGCCTTTTCAGACTAGCTCCTTTCGCTTAGCAACATGCATTTAAGGTTCCTCCACTAGAAGACATGGAGGAACCTTAAATGCATGTTGCTAAGTGAAAGAAGCCAGTCTTTACTTTTTTTTTTTAAGATTTTATTTATTTATATGACAGAGAGCACAAGTAGGCAGAGAGGCAGGCAGAGAGAGAGGAGGAAGCAGACTCCCTGCTGAGCAGAGAGCCCGACACGGAACTCCATCCCAGGACCCTGGGATCATGACCTGAGCCGAAGGCAGAGGCTTTAACCCACTGAGCCACCCAGGCGCCCCGCCAGTGTTTACTTTTTATTGCTGAATAATATTCCATTGTAGTGATATAGCAAAGTTTGTTTATCCATTCATTTACCATAATTTATTTTTTACTTCTCTGTTCTTGAATTTGTTCTCAAGAATATTCTTTACCTCCACTTCATGTCTTTAATGAGCCACTATGAATTTCATATCCCTCTCTATTAGCATATAGGACTACTGTTCCTACCTATATGAATATGACAGTCGGGCTCAGAGTGTTTCTGGTTGGCAGTTTTAGTGCTGGTGGTGTACTTGGCAAATGGCACTTGAACACACAATTCTAGCCAGGGGAATGTGTTTTTAAGATGGCATGCCCACAATTACACAATGAATTGGCCACTTGGGCTAAGAGTGAGTTACTGGATGTTCCAAGCAGTGAGACTTCCACAACTAGAATTTGAAATTAAATATCTTCCAGAATGGAGTGGAAGCCTTATTGCCATCCATGAAATGGAAATAGGAAATATTATAGAAACTGAAGGGAATATTGCCCAGTAACAGGCCGATGGTATTGGCCACATTTCCTTAACACCGAGAAAGTTTGAGTAGGGTCAGAGATACCATGTTTAGGTAACATGCTAATTTGGAGGCAAATATAGTTTCACTTAAACTTAAAATGTATAAAAATGCCCCTATCAAGAAATTCTATGAATATTACTTTGGTCTATAAACATCTTTTGTGGCACCTGCGTGGTTTATTCAGGTAAGCAATCTGCCTTGGCTCAGGTCATGATCCCATGAGCTGGGAGAGAGGCGGATGGAGAGGGAGACTCCCTGCTGAGCAGAGAGCCTCATGTGGGGCTTGATCCCAGGACCCTGAGAGATCAAGGAGAGATCTGGGGCTCACGTTGAGTTGATCAGATGCAAAGAAAAGATTCAGTCTCTTTGAGTGTGGCTAGATTTGGAAGAATTAAACTTTCATGCCATATTTTATGCCCTGGACACTAAGTTCTCCTTAGAATGAGAACAATGAAACAGATATATATGGGGGAGAAACAGTCTTCTTATCGTTTCTGGCTCCTGTTTCCAAGAATTTTCTTGAAGGGAACATTATGATTATCTCCTCAACTTTTATTTTTCCTTCATTTGGTAACCCCTCTGTTTTTTACTTTGATATCCACAGCTATTCCAGCCCTCCCTTGGAAATGGTTTAAATCCATAATTAAATGACTCTGGCCTAAGTTTATCAGAATACTATTCCCTGGGCAATGGTGTTGGTTTAGAGAGGGTTGGGAACACTAAGTGGATAGAGGAAGGTAATTGTTGAAGGATTCAAGGAGCCAGGCTTCCTTACTTTTTTTGGAGCAGCTTCTAGAAGAAATCCCCACCCCAGATGGGGATGATGTATTGGACTCAGTTTTTGTGCCATCCCAGATCTGTGCACCTGCCTCGCTTACAGATCATCAAGGCCGACCCCGAGACTATGGGGACAGTCACTGTTGCAGCCATTACCATCTCTAGAGATGGAGAGGCCACACAGCAGTGCCGCCCGGAACAGAGAGATTGCCGAGTCTGTCCCCTGACCCCACTTTGTCCTGTGGGGGCTGCGGCTTTCCCAGGAATTGCCTGAAGAAGCCTAGGGACAGAAGTAGGAAGGGAAGGGGAGTTAAGTCCCATGGAAACAACTCTGGTGGTGGAAGAACAGGGACCAGGAAGTTGCTTATGGATAAATGCTTCTCTGTTCCACCCACATAGCTAGTCCTGAGGTACAGGAGCTCGTGCAAACTTTCCTAAGGTTCTCCTCCCTGTTGTACTTGCTCTTTGCCCCTTTCCTACTTAATTGCCCCTCTTTTTCCTCCTGCTTCCCCAAATCGCACTCCAACAAATACTGGCCCACCAGTTTTTCTGGGAACCCAGGCTAAGACAAGGAGGATGTAAGCTCACAGGTTGCCGGTAGCTCTTGCATGGCCATGTGAATCAGGGCAAGGATGAAGCCAGGAGCATTAATGGCAGGCAGAGAGCCAAAAGAAATGTGATAACATCACTGACCAGCCTGGGAACCCTTCCTACCTCTGATTTATAGTTACCTGAGTCAGGAAGAAGTCCATTATGTCTAGTTTTCTGTAATTGGCAGGTGAATCCATGGTAATTGATAACCCTCTTTAGTTTCACATGTATTTGCAGATTCTGGGAGGGCCCCCCTCCCTATCATAGTCTTTTAATAAATTCCTCTTTTGATCTTAAATTAACTGAGGTTGATTTCTTGTACCTCCCATCAATTGAATCTTAGCTGATATGTCCACCTTCCTTTTGAAAGTACTGATGAAAAGCCCTTAGAGCTTCTTGTTGGAAATCTGATCCTTTTCACCATTGAAAAAATTCAAAATCAGTTAAAATGTATAGAGTGTATCTATAATCATGTATAAAATGCAGATTATTTCTGTTTTAATTAAGAACAAACACATATAATGTTTCTTAACAATTCTGGAAATTCTTCCAAATAAAAACCAAACAATACCCCCAAATAAGAATAGTTTAGGAATTAATCTCTGCCAAGCCAGCTTTCCCCCAGATGATAGATTTGTTAGTTAATCATTCTGAAGCCAGGATTAGAGCACAGTCAACAGTTTAATAAACCATTCATTTCCTACAGTGCTGAATAGTTTCATGGGCTTTTACTCTTATGCCATAAACAGGACTATAAATTGTATTCGTAATTGTTTTTGAAAAGGATGTCAAGACTTCCGTTCTAAAATGGCGAGTGGAGACTACACATTGAACTACTCCCTTTCTTCTTAAGTTCCTATGGAAAAGGCCCAATACGTATTTTAGAATATGTTAAAAAAAAACAAAAAAAAACTTTTAACCTGAAAAAGTGAAACGTGCTACCATCAGGAGAGCAATTAGGAAGAATTTTGCAAAAGAACATAAATAGGAGCAGATAGATGGGAGAACCACCAAGCCCAAGGAAAATGTAATCTCAAACCATCCTACAACAGCAGGAGCTAAGGGCAAGCCCGAGCAGGGGAATGTTGGTGCTTGTCACGCAAGGTCTGTGCTAAAGCAGGTTCCCCACGGGGGTCACCATGTCCCTTCGAGAAGGAGCTAGAGGCCCAGCTAACTTCAAGTCACTCCCACAAACACAGGAAATAAAAGTACAGGAAAATGAAGCAAAGAACCACAGGGGTTTGCAGAGACGCCGAGTGGCTGGCCTTCTCCAATTGCACACACTTTCCGAGGTCGTTGTTAGAAACTGGAAAACACGTTCCAATCATTTGCCAGGGGCTGCTGAGCAATTTTCTTCAATCAGGAAGCAGTTTGAGCTTTGCTGATTATATGAAAAAGGCAAAACCGTGCTAGACCTGAAGATCTCCAGAACAGGAAGAGCCCTTTTGCCATCCAAAGGTTGACATACGAGGATCTAGGGAACCGATTGAAGTGTATCGATTTTCAAAAGATGAGACATTGACAATGGCATAGGGTGGTGAAATTACACCCTTCAGCTCAGAGATTTTTGTTTCTCATCCCAGACTCATTGCTGAAGTTGACAAGTAAATGGGTTTCTGGTAAACATTTATTTCATTTTCAATCTGGACACTAAATTGATGTGGAGCAATCATGTGAGGGTAATTATAGGAGTCTGAAGGACCTTAAGTCTTGCAAAAGCCTAATGTTTTAGAAAGCAGGCTGTCTCTTTTACTTTTGAATTGGCAGTAGATTGCTCAAGAGGAAAATACATACCAAAGAATCGGATTCAATTCAATTCAATTCAAAAAATATGTACGTAGGTTTTCTGTGAGGCAAAGTACAGAGCTTAAGGTCGAACTGATGGTATTCTCCTTCTCATTATCTCTCTATCCTCTCATTTAAATACCTTTTCATTAATTCCGTAAATTCCATGAGAGAGAGTTCTCTGCTCCCAGGGGGCCAGCCTTTTTCACTCGAGTTGAAAACAGCTCTTCACGACAGATGATTAAGTTTTACTTCCCCCTTGCTGAAGGGGTAGAGGTAAGGAGGTAAGGAATGATTCCTCTAAGATTTCTCAGCATCCCACATTGTCTTCCTCCAAGTTCACGAACCGCTCCCTTCCCCTTCCACTTCTTATCAAGAACATTCTACCGCAAAACTCAAATCACAATGTACCTTACAAAGAAGAGTAAGCCTTCAATCTCTGAGGTACAGTGTCTTTTTCTGTAGAATGGGGTTAATAATTCATCCCCAGTGGGGTTACATGAAGAGTTACTATGATAGTGGATTCGAAAACATATTTTAAAGGGACAGCTCCAGAGGCGGTCCAGGGGCAGAGTGAACGAGTGATGGAGAGCTCAGACCAGGAACCCTGCAGCCACACTCAATATGTGACGCGTTTTATTATTCAACCTCGATATTCCTCAGCTTACCTATCTGTAAATGGGGTTATGAGTGTCCACTTCGGATAGTTTCATGAGAATCAATGAATTACTATATGTCAAGTTCTTCAAGTATACAGGCTAATATGAAAATAAAGGACATTGTTATGATCCTTTCAGAATTATCTTGTCATATACAAGAGGTTTTCTGTGTTCTCCACGAAGTGGTAACTTTGAATACATATTCGCTGGCCTTCTTGGGGGTGTGTGGTGTATGGGAGGGAACGCAGATCCAGATACAGAGTGAAGTCTGCATTCAGGTGGGGTCTACATTTTACATGGAAATAAGGGGAGAGTTCTTGAGTGGATTTCACAAAATTAAAGAAAAGGTATTTAAACTGGAGGATGGAAGTGACTAAGTTCAACTCTGGACAATGGAGACGGGCATGCCCTTTACAGCCCTATTTTAGGACCTTTCCCATCCTGAGCTTCTGATGGCCCCACGTCCTCGTCTTGCTTGAAAATACTGGTGTTTACTATCATTCCCTAAACTGGGGTAACTACTATAACTACTATGGGCTATTATCATCCTAGAGTATTGGCAAAAAATTCTTACCTTTCCCAGGAAGGGGGCTATATTTGCGGGATTTTAGGTGCAAGGAAGGTTCAGGGAGGGATTTTGCAGGAGGTGGATGGGGGATGGGAGAGGACGTGCTGCCAGATGCTCAGGGCCAGATTAGGACTGTTGGGGGCCCGAAGAACAGATGAGATTTTGATATCCACCATACCCTATATAATTCATGCTAAACATTATATAAAACCATAAACTACAGGGGTGCCTGGGTGTCTCAGTTGCTTAAGCATCTGCCTTCGGCTCAGGTCATGATCCCAGGGTCCTGGGATCAAGCCCCGCATCAGACTCCTTGCTCAGCAGGGAGTCTACTTCTCCCTCTGCCTGCCGTTCCCCCTGCTTACGCGCTTTCTCTCTTACTCTCTCTCAAATAAATAAATAAAATCTTTAAAAAAAACCCATAAACTATAAACATAATATCCACGTGTATGGCGAAACGGAAATAAATTCATGCTATGTGTTCTGAGTTCAAAATTCTGTGTAAGTTTATGAAAGCTGAAGAACACATTCAATCTTTCTCCCTCCCTCTCTCTCTCTCTCTCTCTCTGGCCAGGCTTTCTGCTGCCCTGGGCACATGGCGAGGCTGTCCGTGGGACCTGTGAGCACTGCCATCTCCACATCCTTCTGCCGTGGTAAGCAGCCGGCTCTCCTCCCCAGCTCTCTGGGGAAGCTCCTTGGGAACCGTCACCAGGCTCTGCCACCAGGGCCACCCTTTCTCCTTCCGGCGCTCTGTATTTTTAGCGGCGCTTGACTTCTCAGATGACAGCAGCTAACACCTCTCTCTCCAACGTCCCACTGGAGTGTGTTCTATATCGGGAAAGACAACAACAGAGCGGCTTCCTGGGAATCGCCTTCCTGCCCCTTTGGGAACTGAGCTGGGGCCCATTCCCAGTGTGTGCGATGTAACCCCGGCACTCCAGGTTCTCCAACAGGGATGGCTGACAGAACTGGGCGGCGGAAAAGAGCACAGGCCCGAGAGGCCCAGACACCGGGGCCCGCATCCAGCCTCAGGTGCGCATGGGCTGCCTAAGGCTGCTTCGCTCTGCTGAGCCCGTCCCTCCCTGTGTGAAGGAAGATGACGGGAGTATGTGTCAATGGCAGCTGCAGTGATGTCGTTTGGCACAAAGCCTGGCTGGGACAAAGCCCTCAGTAAATGATGGTATTTATGTCTAACAAGGCCAGGTTGGGTGATCTTCAGATGGTGGCAGCTCAAACCTTGTACCTTCCCCTGTGATTCTCATGTCCCTCCAGGTGGAACCCCTGGGGAAGCCAGGACTGGCTTGAAGGTGCAAGTATCAGAAAGGGTGCCCGGCACGTCATCTTGTCCACCCTGTCTACAGTTTGTTACCGAGTCAGGGATCCATCAGAAGATATACCTGGTCCACAAATGAGGAGGCCTCAGAGCCCTGCTTCTCCCTAAGCTCCTGGAGATCACCTAGCTTTCCACCACCTAGTAGCTGAGCCAAGGAGACAGCCCTCAAGACTTTCAAGGCGGATTTTCCAACTGAATCTATTTTATAGAAAGAATTGCCTGACAGGTGAGAAAGACTTTGGCTGAGCATGGAAAGAGCACCTCTGGCAGTTTTGGGTCTGTGGCTTTTGTTAAACAGTTAAAAGGAAAAAAGGTACAGACTCAGGTCACGCCCATCAGCATGAAGATTCCCTCAATTGTAAAGTGTCAGTTCCTTAGCTGAGAGGGTGCTTTAAAAATCTGCATAAATGAATTCTAGAACGTTTTGCACCCCTCCTAGGGTCTAGACTGGTTCTCACTTATTTGCTCCCTTGAAGTCAGGGACATTACAACCTTACTGGCCCCAGTCAGGGGCCTGCTTCTCAGGCTTGTGACCTGTGCAGTCACAGGGGGCTCAGAGCTTAGGACCACCCTGCACTTGGTCTAATGTTCTGCTGTCAGATTATTAAATTCTTCCTAATTATTGCTTAATTCTTGACAATTTTCAAGGAAGAGACTCTCCATTTTCATTTTGCACTGGTCCTGGCCGCCGTGCCTAGCCCATTGTCTGCATCTATTATAGATGCTTATTTATTACTGGAAGAAAAGGAATTATCAATAATGGAATATACTCTGTCACTCTTTGCTAGCGGTATATTCAAGTCGTGGTCCATAAAGCCTTTGAAACCCTCTTTTGTTAGATTACCTGCACAAAGGCAACATTAAGCCTGAAGATTATCACTAAGACTTAGAAACCGAATTTGGTATGTGAAATGCCAGCTACCAGCAAATTCCCTCTCAAATAAGAACAGTTTCCAAG
This sequence comes from Potos flavus, assembly GCA_028534135.1. Taxonomy (NCBI): domain Eukaryota; kingdom Metazoa; phylum Chordata; class Mammalia; order Carnivora; family Procyonidae; genus Potos; species Potos flavus. The sequence continues at coordinate 41,746,899 of CM052895.1, forward strand.
TTCTCCATTTGCCTGATAGTGACAGCCTCCGCTATGGAAAATCTCAAAGGAATAAGAGGTCAAGGTGCTGGGCAGCAACTCTGCCAAAGCGGTGTGCCGAAGTTATCGAGGTGACATCATTAAACCCTGAGAAGCGAATATTTAGATCTCATTCAAATGAGGTTCTCAGGGGGAATTGCCCTTTATACAACAATTGATTTTTCTAAAGTGTATTACCAGTTACAGGATATTTACTCTGCCTTGTTGTTTGGGGACTTGGGGATGTGTCTGAACTACATTTAAAGAAAGCCGAAAAGCAGGGCAGCATGCAGAATTGTAATCAGGAAGCTGATGATGAAAATCATTAAAATAAACCAAGCAGAATCCAGCAAAAAAAAAAAAAACACACAACAAAAGATCCAAAAAGGAAGTGGGATCCCAGAAGACAGAGTGGAGTGGGATTTGATGCTGAGTGATGTCATGATTTGAATCTCATCTCCACTCCAAAGCGTTCAATTGGCAAGGACACTATCAGTGACCTTCTTGTTTAAAAATCAGGTGGCGGGGAAGGGGATGACTGTGATATCTTACAACAAAGGATAATGGAAAAAATGCCTAATTCAAAAGGCACAGCATCAGGAATATTGTCAATGGTTGGGTCACAGTGTTGCGAGGTGACAGATGGTAGCTGCACTTGTGGGGAGCACAGCGGAACCTATCAATTCGTCCAATCACTACGTTGTCCACCTGAAATCAATGTACCACTGTATGTCAACTCTACTTCAACAAATAAAATTGATTACTGGTTAATTAAAAATCATATAAATTAAACCCTTTTCCATCAAAGAAAAAAAATTATGTAACATGCCTCCTCTGCGTCTCTTCTTGTGTCTACCCGAAGATGTTTATCATTGCTGGGTTCCAGCCTTCTCTCACAGACCCGGCGGCAGCTGGAAGTTTCCAGAACAAGGGCAACAGCGCAGGGAGTGACTACCGCCTAAGTACAACCAGCCACAGTGGAGGCCAAAGAGGAAAGGAAGCGAGAGCAGTAAGACTCTAGGTTTAAGGGCTACTTCAAGAATCATTTTGGATCACAGTGTGCCCTGCACTCAGGAGACCTACATGAAGGATTGCAGCCAGGGGAATATCTGATGGTGCTCTGCCGGAAGAATAGACTATGTAACTCCTGAAGGAGTCTTTTTCCAGATGGATTTAACTTGGAGGCTGTTTTCAGCCTCCCAGCCAAAAGCTGGAGCACAGGATAGAGTTCCCTCAGCTAGAACATGAACACGAGACACCACCACCACCCCAAAAAAAAAACCAAAGAAAAAGTGAAAGGAGATATCATACACAGGCAAAAATACTACATTTTGTGGAACTTGAGTGACTGCGGATAGAAAGACAAACATTTGTGAAGTTGGTGTGAAAGTTTAGAGCCAGGAAATTTCTTGTGGCCAGAAAGGATACAGATCGAAAGTCAAGACGGGGAGCACATAATGAGAAGGAGGAAAGAAAAGGATGCAGGCCAGGCAAGGGCTGAGACAGCTTGAAAGCCACATCTTGCTTGCCTGGGGTTCTCTCCAGGCCCAAGGTGAAGAGAGCATGAGGATTACCATTAGAAGCACGTTCTTTCATTTGTAGTTTGTTGGTGATCCTTGGGTTAACAAGTGAACAAATGACATGTGCTTCTCAGCCCACCACAGAAAGCTATGTAAGATTTAGTAATAACCATTTGTGTCCCAAAGTTCCTTGGCCACCACTGTCCTACTGGAAAATTCACACTGGCCAATGTTTTCCTCGGGCCCCACCCGCTCCCGTGTGGTAGACTCTCTCCAGTTCCACTCCCCACTTCGTATATTAATCTAAACCCCCTCCTACAGCTGCTCAGGAGCTGCCGAAGGTCCACTCCCAAATTACTTTGCTATTTAAAGTTGTGGGATAGAACTTTTCTTTGTCTACAGGTTTTCTATCTAGATTATGTGGGGGGGGGGGGCAAGGGGGTGAGGTTGGGGTGGGGACACAACTTTCAAAGTGAGGCAGACCCTTTCAGGTGTTTTCCTAAACCAGTAGTGAAGTATCACTCGGAAAGGAATCCTTCCCTTCTCCTGAACCACCGATTCAAACTCCAGGGAGCCCTTTAAAAACGATTTTTCCCCCGACTTTACAAATTGCTATATCACTAAATATTCCCCTGAAATATTTTTAAGTAGTGGCATATAATTCAGTCCTATGGATATAACACTTTGAAAAATACAATACCCTGTTGTTGGATGGTTTATTTTGTTTTTGTTAATATTGTTGCCAATATTTTGCTATTGTAAACAGGGCTAAAAAATAGATTTCTCTCCATATATATTTATGCATGTATGATTGTTTCCTTATTACAAATACATTGAAGTAGAATCATTATATAAAAATTATAAATTTAAAACATGTAACTCTGCAGTTTCTTGTACATATTTTAAATAACTTGCCGGAAGCTTTACAAATGCATGAAAGGCCTCTGTTGCTGTACCCTTACCCACTCAGTGACTAATTATTTTTGAAACTTTATAGTATTAGAATTATTAAAGATTATCATAAAAATAATTGAATTACCAGATAGGTAATGGTCATAAATAGCCTATCTATTGCTTGAGATTTACAGAAATATGAAAAATTAAAATTTGACAAAAGGAGTTTCTTAAGGCTTTCATGAATAAATCACTCCAAATTCACTCATTGCTGTTGATATCTGTGGCTGACATCAGCCTCAAGGTAACAATGATTTGACATATTTTATAGAGTTGGGTAGAATGGTCCAAAACTTTTAAAAATAAAGGCATTAAAAGGGTTTTATTATCAAAAAGGCTTTGGTTTAGCTAGTAGTCTCATCCAATGACATTAATGCAAGATTATTTTGAAGGACAATGAGTCAACACTGCAAATATATACAGGCATATACTGTATTTAAAAACATACTTTTGTGACTACCACCCTATGGCTGGTCAAATCATGCTTATAAAATGTTTTTTTAATTTCACAATAATTGTATGAATATTTTCGTTTAAAGACATTAAATGTTACAGACAGGAGAATTTCGCTTCCAGCAATTACAAAGTAACATGTGTCAGGCTAATCTTATACTTAAGCCTGATCTTTCTTAGCAAATTTCAAGTATACAATAAAGGCTATTTGTTAAAATTAACTACTTGCTAGGCTGTAATGCAAGTCTCAACAAATCTGAAAGGACTAAAAAGACTCAGATGACATTCTCTGGCCTTACAGGAATTAAGCTAGAAATGAGTGACAAAAATATCACTAATGAAGTCTCTAACATTTGAAAATTAAACAATAAACTTCTAAGTGTTTCATTGATCTTAATAAGAAATCACCATGGAAATTAGAAAATGTTTTGAACTAAATGATAGTGGGAACATACCTCATATCAATACTCTTGTGTCAGGTTATAGCATGTTTTGGCTAGTTTTTGCTGTGTAACAAATCATTCCAAAATTTAGTGGCTTAAAGACAAACATTTTATTCATATCAAGATTCAGTGGGTTGGCTGGGTTGCTCCTCTGTCCTGGCTCAACTGATATTGTTGGGCTGCCTTGTATCTACGATCAGACAGAGGTTGGGAAAGATGGAAGATCTAGAATGACCTTGCTCACATTATTTGGCAGTTGGTAGGCTTTCAGCCAGGATGCCTTAGTTCTTTTCCATGGAGCCTCTTACCCTCCAGCAAACTTGCTTGCTCTCATTCACATGGTATTCTCAAGTTTCCAAGCACAACAAGAAAAGACAAACTCAAATGCTTAAAAGCTTTCCAAGTCTCTGTTTGTTTTATATTTGCTAACATCTCTTGACTAAAGCAAGTCACATGGCCAAACCTAGACTCAACGGTGGAGATACCTCTTGATGGAAAAAACTGCTAAATTATATTACAATAAGTCATGCTGACAGCAATAGGAAAAAAAATTGCAGTAGTTTTTGCAATCTATCACATAGTTTATGCAGTGCTCAGAAAAAAAAAATTCTATCTTTAAACACATTAGCAAAGAAAAAAAATTTGAGTTTTTAACTCAAGAAGCTAGACAAGCATCAGCAAATTAAACCCAAAGAAAACAGAAAGCAGGCAATAATAAAAAGTAGAAATCAATAATACAGAAAACAAACATGCAAGAGGGAAATTCAACAAAGCCAATTGTTCTTTAAAAATATTGATAAAATTGATTGACTCTGTTTAGCAAGAAAAATGAGAGGAAACACATCAATAAAAGGAGTAAAATAGGAAACATCATGACGGATTGTGCAGATGTTACAAAGATGAGAGTATTTGTGAAGAAGTGTTTGTCAATACATTTAAAAACTTGGATAAGTGGAAAAATTCATTGAAAAATACAACATTAAAATGAAAACCACAAGAAATAGAAAGTCCTATATTTATTAAAGAAATTATGTTTGTATTCAGACTTTTCCACAAAGAAAAGTCTAGACTCACACGCCTTCAGCAGTGAATTCTTCCCAATATCTAAAGAATAATACCAATCATACATAAACATTTCCAAAGAATAGAAAAATAACTGACAGTTCCTACCTAGTTTTATGAGACCACCAAACCCTCATTCCAAAAATTCAGGAGAATACTACAAGGAAAAACCAATGGGTTTGTGTAAGTTTGAAAAAGTTAGAAAATCAATCAATGAAATTAACCACATTAGTAGAATAAAGGAGAAAAATCATGTGATTATATTGCTAGTTATGAAACAGAATTTGGTAAAATTTAATATTCAATCATGATCAAAAAATTTTTTTTGGCAAACCAAGCATAGAGGGACTTCCTTAACCTCATAAAGTATGTATTTTTTAAAACCTACATAAAACTTCACATATAATAGTAAAATTGCTTTTAAAAAGCCTTCCTGAGATCAGGAATGAGGCATAGATGACCATTTTTACTATGTATATTTAATGCTGTACTTGAGGTTTCAGCCAGTGCAAAAATTTAAGGGGAAAAAAAAAAAAGGACATAAAGGTTGGAAAGGATGAGATAAAACTGTCATTTTCCACAATGACATAATTGTGTGCGTAGAAAATTCAAAGGATAAAATATTAGAATAAATAAATGATTTTAGCAAGGTCCCTGGATACAAGATCAACATTAAGAAAACTCAATTATATTTCTATATCTTAGCAAGACACAATTGGAAAATGAAAATTTTAAATTCTACAAGTGAAAATAGAATTAAAAGCTTCAAATATCTAGGAACAAATCAAATTTTAAAAATGTGTATGACAGCAGCAGAGAAAACTACAAAACACTACTGAAAGAAATAGAAGATCTAAGCAAATGGAAGGATATGTCAGTTTGGGATCAGACCATTGCATATACTAAGACTGTTAATTTCCCCTAAATTAATCTTTAGAGTCAATAAGATCCAAATAAAATCCCAGAAGACCATTTTGTAGAAACTGACATGTAGATTCTAAAAATTTAGAATGGAAACACAAAGGCCCAAGAAGAGCAAAAGATAAACTTAAAAATATCAAGTTGGGGGATTTAAGCTAGTAAATATCAAAGTATTACAAAGCTAATTATTTAAAAAACAAACAAGCAAAATATAAAAAACTATGTGATATTGATGCAAGGATAGAAAAATGCATGAAGGAACAGAGTGAAAAAATCCACTTATACACACTCAACAACCATTTTCACAATAAAAGTACACAGTACTGCAGTAGGGGGAGGGAGGGCTTTTTTCAATAAATGATACTTGGTCAATTGCTTATCCATACAGAAAGTGATGAGCCCTGACCTCTACCATACACCGTTCACAAAAATCAACTCTAGATGGATTTTAGATCTAAATGTGAAAAGTAAAATAATAAAGCTTTTAGAAGGTAACATGAGAAAATCTTCATGACCTTTGCGGTAGAAAACGGAAATACCTCCCCTACTTAAATATCTGGCTTGGATGTATAGGAAATCTCTGATCTGCTCTGTATAGTCTTCTCCATTTTTCTTGCTCACTCTGTGCTCTTTTCTTAACTTTTTATTTATCTGATGTTCCTTTGTTTCTCTTTCTTCTTATTTCTCACATAGTTTAGCACTCACATTGCAGAGTGTTCTCAGTTTTTCTCACGTGTGTTGGTTTTGCCAATTTTCTCACGACAGAGCTCATCATTTTTTACTCCTTATTCTCAGGAGTGCCAAAAACATAACAGGCCCTCATGAAACAACTGAGACCTTCAGGGGGTCCCAAATCTCTCTGAACCTCTGCCCTGCTCTACGCCTTTCCCACGATACTGTGTGTGAGTCCCCCTCTTCATCTCAGTGCTCAGAAATCTGACCTTAATGCCACCTAAAAGCAAAGCACTGTACTGGGCATCATTCAGGCTGCAAAAGTGCATAGGTCTCATCTTATGTTCTAAAAGAGTTTATGATCTCATAGTCGAGAGGAGTGACAAGATAATTATTTTATGTTTCAGGCAAGTATAGGATAAATGTCATGGCTCCGGCCATGCTCTAAGTTTAAAGATGAGCAATTCTTTCTGCTGAGGCTCACCAGGATGGGCATTTTGACTAAGTGGCATCTGAGATAGGTCTTGAAGAGTATAATAGGGCCCTCCAGGCAGAGTGAAAACCCAATGAGCATTTTTTGAACTGATGCACTAGGTTTACTGCTTAACTGTCTGAACAGAATTCTTCCAGACTGACTTTCCATAACCAGGGAAGAGAGCTCGGTGCTCCTGGAAGAACAGAATAGATGGAGTGGTTGCTTCTGTACGGATTCTACAGCTTTTAAATCTGAGCTGTCAAAGGATTATGTTAGCAGGAGCTCTTATCTTCCGTATACACAAGATGTCTTTTTTTCTGCTTGTCCCTTCCAGCTCAGGGGACGAAGCTCTTTTGCAACACGCCAGTTTGGGGGCCATTAATGAAATCTTTTACTGCCTTTGTGAAATGAAATAAAGAAATTGTATCATGCTTTTAAAGGAATTGAAAGAGGAGGTTAGAACAGTAAGAAGTCCAGATGAGCTTTAAGATTCATGTCAGAGATTAGTGGAAATTTAAGAACAGAAGAGAGGGCCCTGATGCCTTAGTGTTAGTGAAATAGAGTTCCGGAGATATAGACTCAAATGCCCCCGGGGAGCTCGGAGGTGAAAGAAGGTGGGTGGGCGGGTCTGTAAAAATAGCAACAGTACCAAAGGGATGAGAAATGGCAACCAGCACTTGGGTTGTAGTAACACGAATTCTCAGACCCTCCCCTCACCTACTGAATCAAACACACGGGTGGGGCCCAGCCATCTCCAGATGGTTCTGATGGATAGGAATGTCTGAGCAGTCCTGTCATAAGGAAGAGTTAGAGGCAGACAGATGAGCTCCCACTCCATGTGAAGGACAGACTTTTCCCAGCTGTATTTGATTTTGCCTTACATGTAGGACATGGAACCTCTGTTTCCACACCTTCCAATTTGGTAAAGAGGAGTCCTACATCTGAATTTTTAATGTGACGTCTCCTGATTTTTTAAGTATTGGCTATGAGTAAACAAGCAAACAAAAACCCCGTGGTGACCAAATATAACCACAGGCAACATTTCCCATGAGCTACCAGTTTGCAATCTCTAGCACAGTGATTGAAAGCATAAGCTTTAGATTCGAACAGCTGTACATTCAAACTCTAGCCCTTCTTGCCAGTTTCATAGGTTCTTGTGAAGATGCACCAGGGTAATATGTCGAAAGCACTTATTCAAAGGCTTGACACATAGCAAGTGCTCAATGAATGACACTTTTACAATTATTCTGTTCAAGCATGGGACAGGCTGGGGCTGCTGGGAAAAGGAAAGCACTGAACGGGGGGAGTAGGGAACGTGCCGGCTTCCCTAGGCCAAGTATCCAGAGTATGTGGCAGTCTCGTGCAGGGGCCACACTGTGCTAATGGTAGGAAGGTCATAGATAGTTTGATGGGTTTGACCCAGTAATAGAAGATTCCCATAAGCCCCTATGTCATTCTGGACAACCTGCTCACCCATGGCCAGAACGCAGCCTGGGCTGGGAGTAGAAAATCTGGCAAGTCCTGAATTCCTGGAAGCCTACATAAGCAGGCTATGTTGAAAGCAAAATGTTAAGAACAACCAGGTGACCTGTGGCAGAAGCTCAGAACCACCCTTGGACCAGTATGTCTGAGGGTGTGGGGAAAGGGGAAGTGGAAAAAAGATAAAAAGTGGTGTGACCTGGAGGCTAGGTTGGCACCCAGGGTTGATGTTAGGTGGGGTCGATACCAGGTTTGTGGGCAGCCACGATTAACTCCAGGCCCCATATCTGGAGGGGCTGAGGCAGCTGATATACTTCCTGTCTTAATCTAGACCAGCTCAGCTCCTAGGCATGAATGAGCCTGTAGGTGGATGGCATTTGAGACTCTTGTGAGTGACTGGAAAGCTTGACAGATGGCGTGGGCAATGGAATATCATTTCTTCAGAAAGTGAGATGCCATAGTGCCAATGAAACAAGTCAACTTGGGGTCAGGGTGTAGGAAGCAGTGAATGAAGAGACAGGGGACAAAGAAGACTATCGTACTCATCTTGGCCAGAGATGACAGAATCTCAGCACTTGGACTACAATTCCCCTCAACTATACTCAGTAGAGAGATCTTTAATTTATTAAAATACTGTATTCTCCTCCGCTGATCAAGAGACAAGACATCAACATCTTCTCAAAACTCTGCTCTATCTGGACAGTGACTCCAATGGATGGAAACTGGCATATAAAGTCCTTGGCTTGGGTGCCAATTGCTTCAGGGTGATGACAACAAGGGTGAAGTAGGAGGGGCGGTGGTTATTCAGAAAATATTGTAAAACATAATCAATAGGAGTCAGTGCCTGCAGTTTTGATTGGGGAGGGGGGGAGGCAGGCATGAAGAAAGCCAGGCCAAAGAGCCTAGGGAAGGGTTCAAGTCTTAAAAGTGGGAGAATGTTTGGTACCATGAAGAAAAGTACCTTCTCTCAAAACAAAGAATGTGTTAGCAACCACCCCTCAAGGAATTCAGAAAAATGAGCAGGCGGATGCAGAAAAGATGATGAATCGCCTTTGGAGATCTGGGCAGAACATGGCAGTGGAGGTGTCATTCACACATTTGGACATGTAAGGCTCTTCTCAAGCACATCAGGGCTCTTAAACTTGGTATCTTGGTGTGTGATGCCTTGGGAAGATGCAGACAGTGTGTTGGCTACTCTGTCCCTGAGCAGTTCAGGAGGTAATGAGGTGTAGGAACACCCACACATGACTACTAAGGACTGTATAACCCAGAGAAGTTAAACAGAAACCACACATGCATATTTGGGGAGGAGGCGGGTGATGGAATAATGAACCAAGTCAGGAAGCTGAAGGTGGAGCCCGAAGAGGTTCTGAGCAGGAACACAACGCTGAGGCCAGAATAGGATCTGAATTAATCTGTCTACATGGACAGGTGTCCAAAAAGGACACCCTCGTGGCCTGAGAATACAGAACAATCACCGATGTCATCATTATACTACATTTATTTATTAAGCATCACCAGGACTCTGGGCATTGTGCTAGCAGTCAAAAATCCTTCACTGGTAAGAAACCCACAAACTCACTGGGGAGAGAGCACAGTTTTTATTATAACAGAGCACAGGAAGTGCCCAGATACCCAGATGCTCAGAAAGACAAAGCCACCTGCAGCAGGGTCAAGTGTGCGTGAGCGGGGGAGCAGGGCAGGGGCCCTAGACAGGAGGAAGTTGGAGCTGCAATGAAAACAAACTAGAAAGATCCATTCATTTATCCATTATTGTCCACTCCCATGCCAAGTTTCCCAGGCCTCTGAGGTATCGCCCAGCAGGAGTAGAGAAGCGTGTAGGTGTGGAGAACGACTCAGGGTGGGCTCCTGAAAGCAGTTCCTCAAGCTTGATCCTGGAAACAGGCCAGAGTTTTGGATCACCTTTTATTTATTTAGACATTCATTCTTTTTTTTTTTTGAGGGAAGCATAACAGGGCATTTGTACCTAAACTATTATAATTCTTGTATCTGGCTGGCTTCCAGACATAAGCTGACTGAATAGACTCACGACCTTTCAGGGCAGGCACTGCAAGGAATCTCTGTGTACTGATCTCCACAAAAGTCTTCTGCACCAGGAAAATGAAAGGGAAGTGCATCTCAGAAAGTCGTTAAGACTGCGGGTTTTTTGCTTGTTGCTGTTTATCACTGCTAAGTTAAGTCATTTTATTTTCAATTGCAGTAAAAAACACAACATAAAGTTGACTATCTTGACCATTTTATTTTTTGAGAGAGAGAGCATGCATGCACAGTGGGGGAGAGGCAGAGGGAGAGGGAGAATATTAAGCCAGCTCCATGCTCAGCACAGAGCCTGAGGTGGGGCTCCATCTCACAATGCTGAGACCATGACCTGAGCTGATATCAAGAGTCGGATGCTTAACCAACTGAGCCACTCCTGACAAGGTTAAGGACTTATCCTCTGGCAGTCCTTTGTGGGCAAGGAGGCTGCTATCCTCATACTGACAGAGAAGAGAGAAGGAATCATCAATGGTGGGATAGCAATCCTGCCAAGGAACTGAATCAATGTGTAAGGCCCAAGCATAGGATGAGTTTACCCACCCGCCACCATCTCACCTGCCAAATTGCTAACTGACCTCTGCTTCTGCCAGAGAATAGTCCATCCATGTATCTGGGAACCCTGTACCATTAGAAAGCCCACTCTAGCTGATGTGATAACCTTAGCATCTGATGACACCCAGACCCTTGATTTTCAGTAGTATACCATTAAATTTCTTTTTTTCCCCTGACTCTCCAATCTTGATCCCTACCCATCTCTGCTCCTACTGCCACAGTCTTTGTGATGCTATCAGTGTCCTTAGAGGGAGGTTCCTCTTTGCCTTAGAGGTACTCATCTAGAAGCCTGTGAATTCTCCCCTCGAAAGGAGAAGTGACTTATGCCATCAGGATGAATAAGACCTACCTCTGGGATTGGGAGGTGAGAGAATTAGAACCTGGAGAAATATAAAAAACTCATCTTTACATGGAAAAAGGTTACATCCTCCAGAATAATGAGAATTTCATAATGACTAACATTCTTGAACGGGACAGAACATGAAATCAAATGCAAATGCTCAGACTTGACAACTCCATTTGTATATAAGAGGCTTTAGAGAACTAGTCAAGGTTTGGGACCCTTGGAAAAACTACGCACTCGTCCACATAATAATTTGTCTGATAAAGGCAAAAAGGAGGTGTTCTTGATGTTGTGCTAAATCACCAGAGAATTTTGGACCTGGTGTGCTCAGAGAAAGATGTCCTTCCCACTTTGGTTTACCTTCCAGAGAAGTCATACCTAACAGTTCTCAAGAAATCTAGTTCTTCACTTAAGGCCCCAAAGACCGGATAAGAAATCGGTTCCATCTGCACAATGTTTGAGAACTCACAGCAGCAAATATGAAAGAGGCAAACTGTTCCATTTTCCCTGACCCCAAGGGTTGTGTACACTATAACTTACAGTAACTTCCAGAACGTGGCCTTCCGCTCAGGGAAGGTGGAAACCCTAACATAGGTGTGAGGTAGGGATGCACTTCTACTAGTCCTGCTTCAGTGTTCATTCCCAAGTGCCTCTGACAGAGTGGGCATCTTCCTAAGTGAAATGTGCTTTTCACCTTTAAAGACATATTTTTCATTTCAGCTGGCTCCTGAAATGCACCGACAAAAGGGTCATCTCTTGCAGTACTGGATGAAAAGCTGCTTGTGCTAGATTTTTCAAGAGACCACACACATCAATCTCCAGCCTGGAGCTCTCCTAAGGGGACGTTGGTCTAATTTTCATGTGACGTCCGCGGCTTATTGGACTTCAGAACCTATGCCCAATGTTTCATACATTTCTACTGGAATCATCTGTGGACTGTGTTATTTCATCTTCCTGCTGCTCAGTTTTCTCTTCTGTGTACAGAGAGGTAGACCAGAAGGTCTCAAATATCCCTTCAATATCCAGTGATTCCACTTGAGCAGGAGGGGCTGTAGGCAACACCTGTCAGCAGGGAACTACTAAAGAGCTCCTGGCCTTTTTTGCTTTTATTCCTTCCTTGCGTGTGTCTTTTAGAGAAGCAAGTGGCGGGAGTCCTCAATGAGAAAGCACACTAAAAAGCTTAACATGGTGGTGTCAAGGGGTCTTCCGGCATCAGCTCGACAGTTCCCAAGGCAAAGAGTCTCACTGTGGGGTAGCTTATTGTTCTTCCTGTTAGAAAAAGTCTTCTTGACATTAATCTTGACTTGTCTCCCTATACCTTTCCCCCAGTAATTCAAATCCTCTCCATTAGGATTATATGGAACAAGTCTACTTGTTTAAATTTGCATCTTGGTGTGGTATAAGCATGTACATACATTAACACCTTCATACTGGATCCCTATAAGTGTGTGTGGTCTATTGTAGGGTGGGTCTCAATGCATTGGTGTGTTTTATGATACCAGTAAGACCAGTATTATGAATGAGGCTGATGTAATTTGGTGAACTATGATTTATGGAAACTCTTTACAGGTTAAATGGGGGAATAAAGGAGGTAGTTAACAAAAGCAAATTGTCCACTCACATGTTCCTCTTGTTAAGTTGACTTACAACCAACACTGCATTTTTTTTACAAAAGTCAATTTCCTCTATAGTAGAAAAGTTTCCTCTCAACTTTCTTTCCCTCTTTCTTTGTTTCTCTTCCTGTTCCCAGTTCAGGCTTGGGGCTGCTACCAACAGGCTGTGTGACCCAACATAAATGTCTTAACCCCTCTGATCCTCACTTTTTCTATGTGTGGAGCTCCCCAAAGTTGGCCAATTCCTAAGCCCTGGAAACTGTGACCATGGGAGTTTATGCAGTAAAGCGAAATTAAGGTTGCAGATGGACTTAAGTTGCCAGCCAACTGACCCTGATATGGGGAGATTATCCAAGATTATCCATATGGTCCCGCAGTACTCACAAAGGAAAAGGAAGGCAGAGAAGCTCAGAGTGACATGATGTGATTAAAATAAAATAAAATAAAATAAAAATCTCAGCTAGTCTTTGCTGGCTTTGAAGATGGAGAAAGGGCACCATGTGCCAAGGAATGTGAGTGGCCTCTAGAAGCTAGAAAAGTCGAGAAAATGATTCTTCCCTACAGCCTCCAAAAAGGACTATGGCCCTTCTGACATACCTCGATTTTAGCTCAGTGAAACTTGCATCTGACTTCTACCCAGTCATGAGATAATAAATGTGAGTTGTTTTAGCCACTACATCTGGCGTACTTTGTTATAGCAGCAGTAGAAAATTAATGCACTGTCTATAAAATCCAGTTAATAATGGTATCCATCTTAAAATGACTGCCTAGACAGTTCAAGTAACATATACTGCCTGACACTTACCGAGGACTCAGTATACAGATGCTGTTATTTTTAAGACTCCTCCTAACTTTCCTCAAAGCCAAGGGTGATGGTACATTGGAGGCTCCCCTGCAAATCCAACTATGAATGGGCCTGCCAGCAGCGACTCTCCCAGAGCTAGCTGACAGCGGGAGAAATCACAATCCTTTCAAACCCATTTGGCCAGGGCTGACTGTCTGCCAATTTTCTAAAGGGATTTTCATTTTTAAATTAAAGTGATAGATCTACCTGTCTGTATCCTTATGACTGTGGGAGCAAGCTTCACGCCCAAGAGCCAACTTGGCTTTTCCTACGTACTCATTCCTGTTTTAATTTGTATATTTTAAAAAGAAGCCATGGATATCTCAGCTTTAAAACAGCACCCTGTCTCTAAGCTTTTAAAACCTTACTTGGGGAGAACAACAGCTCATATCACAGACAAGTTCAAAGAAGAGAGATGGTATTTCCGGCAGGATAGAGAATAGATCCAACACTTTCTGGGAAACTTCTCTCTTGGCCCTTTGCCTGACCACCACACTCTCTACAGTCACCACCACTACTTCCCCCTCCACCTCATTTTGCAGTTACCCCAATTTTATTCCAAGAAATTACCCAATTCTAAGGACTTTCAAAACCTTAAGTCAACGTCTGGTTCCATTTGCCTTAGGTAGAAACAACAAAAGGGCAAGGTTCTTACAGGAGGGCTTTTCTCCCGTTGGTTATACAAAATAAAGTCAATGTAACATTTCTGGTGGAGACTTTACATGCTAAGTCAGAAAAGTTTTATTTATGGCCTGCGTAGCCGGTGTAAGGTACCTGCCTCTCTCTGGTTGTTGGGGGATTATCCCATAGGCCTCACCTTAATGCTGTGCTTGCCCTTATTTGGACTCCTTTAATCCCAATTCCACCTCACCATTTGCATTTGTTGTCTTTGGCATAGAAAATTTAAAAAGAAAAGGAGCCATTGTTGATTGCACATTCAAATAAACATCGCATTCACATGGACTGGGGTGTGGTGGCAGGTGTGAATCAAGAAGTCTGGTTTGGTAATGGGGTAGGGGTAACAAGGGGAGGGCTACTGGCTGGTCTGTGTGGGGTTTTTCTTTTTTGTTTTTGGATGGGTCAAACATCTCGATTCCTTTCGTGTTGTTGGTACATGTATGTGCAAGTTCATGGAAGATCAACATTTCAGAGAATGGTAGGATTTTCACATGTATTTCTATTTTTTCCAAGAAGAAGAAGCAATGAAAAAGTCTCTCGAGATCATTCAGTTCCCCTCCGACTCCCACCAGCAGCCTACTTAGAGGGCTGCAAGAGTCCCAAGGGACTTCTCATCTCTCCCCAGTCAGGGGAACCTTTATTTGCTTACTGCACTTCATATCTGGGCCCCACAGAGACAGTGGGCCGGAGCCAACCAGGGTGAGCCAGGGAAATAGATAGCAAAAGTGAGGAAAGATTTTGGAAGTGAGCCATACCTGGAAGGAATATGGGAATGGGATGTAATTGTATAGAAAAGAGAAGGGCTTTTGTGAAGAGAGCCTAATTAAAGAGTGAGGGAAGAAAAGTGTTCAGTGTATATCGTCTGAATGTCAGAGCACAGTCGCTGCCTCCTTCAGAGGACCCGGCTCTGAGGAAAGGACCTGAGTGGCAAGAGGGTGCATGGAGTTGAGACATGACGAATCTTCTGACCATAAGGAGAGGGAGGGATGGTTTCATTTATTTTTTTCCAAATAATCCATATATATTTCAGATGGGTGGATTTCTTTCTGTTATAATGTAATTCAAACCAGATATGGGGGAATGAATCTCTCATGAACTCCTCTAAACTTCTCAGCCAGAAGCCTGAATTCCAGAAGGAATTTAACCTTAAAAAATATTTATGTGAAAACATTTTTTTTTTAGCTAAAGGAAAACAAGACATTTTACTAACACAACATGCTGGGATAGTTTATTACCTTCACTTTGAGAAGAGGGAAACTCAAACCTAAAAAGCACTAGTATTCTTGTTTTCCTCCACATATAAGCTGAATAAAACCATGCTTTTGTGTTGTTGTTGTTGTGTGTGTTGTGTTTGGACTTGTTTTTTTGCTAGTTCTCCAACACTGACTCTGTATTTGATCTTTGGTAGTGCAGGAAAACCTAAAATACATTTAACAATTGCCACCCCCTGAATCTTCTTTGGTTATAGTCGTCTCAGTGTTGAATAACTTGCTTTTCCTAAGAATGACTAATATTCAAGGCAATCTTATGAATAACTCTTTCTTCTTTACCAAGGCAAACCACAATGCCTGAATGACAAAATCATTGGTGTTCATTTCTATTATGTTACTAACTCTGAGGGGATGGAGGATGGAAGGGTGGGTTCTGAAATTGTGCAAAGGCTGCTAAAAATGGCAAAAATTGGGGTGGTCAGAAAAATGCTGTCAATTGTAAGATAAATTTGAAGGGTCTGTTTTAAAAAGTGGCCACACTTATAATCAAAGTTGCAAAATCAAGTCCACATCGACTTATTAAGTTCCCATTGTGTGTCTTCAAAAGGAAACCAATATATCTGCTGCTATCAGAGAGCTCACTCCTGTGGAACAACCGAAGGCCAACTCAGGACAGGATTCGATCCCCCTTCTTTCCCTGCACTCTAACTACAGTGTTACAACATGATATAGATTTGCCTCCCTGCCATGAAATTGGAACGCAGCGGTCCTTTGCTTCCAAAATAAATAAGAGTTAGGTTTCCCAGCATTTCCCATCTTTTCCAGGTTCATTCCAGGAGCTGGGTTTTAAACAAGATTAAACATGCACACAGTTGAAATCAAACTGGGTACTCTGGAAATGCTGAAAGAGTGGACTTAAATCTTAGCTCCTCAAGACAGTATAGATTCTTCCCACAGCAAATGTTACTCACAGCTGCTGCTCTTCTGGTAAACAGAAGAGAAAAGAAGAAGTAAGTTATCATCTGCTTATTAAAACTATCCCAAATTGAGTAGCCAAGAGGTAGTATGGTAACCACGCAGCATGATTCTTTTTCTCTCTTTCTTTCTCTCTCCCTCCCTCCCTTCCTTCCTCCCTCCCTTCTTTCCTACCTTCCTTCCTCCCCTCCCTCTCTCCCTCTCTCTCTCTCCCTCTCTCTCTCTCTCTTTCTTTCTTTCTTTCTTTCTTTCTTTCTTTCTTTCTTTCTTTCTTTCTTTCTTTCTTTCTTTCTTTTCTTCCTTCCTTCCTTCCTTCCTTCCTTCCTTCCTTCCTTCCTTCCTTCCTTTCTTTCATTTTACTTGACTGGAAAGACTGCCTATGAGGGTCTCTAAGTTCTAAATGAAGAGAAAAACAACTTCATTTATTAAACACTTGGTTTTGTTCTACCTTGGACATCTCTATAGCAGAATAAGACTGGAATCAGAGTCTGACTCTCCAACCTAAATTCACCAGTCATTAAGTTCCCTTGTATTATTGGCAACTGTGATGCAGAACACTTACTATGCTTCACAAGACCTTTGTCATCTTTAAGGATGAAACTGATTTAAGAAACCAGAGAACCAGGCAATGTGCATTTGGACAACTATCAATACCTTCAAAGGTTGGCTTGTCTAAGCCCATGAAAGGTAAGCAATGCTCTGATCTCAACTTAAAATACACGCATTGGGAGGAAGACACCTCAGAGACTGGCTGACTCCAGCCTTTTCATTCACTACAAATGAGGAAGCTGAGTACTAGACAGGGCATTGTAACCTTCTAGCATTTCCCTGGAGGAGTTTACTTTTCCTTCCCTCCGCATGACTTAAATAGCTCAAGAAGTCCTGCAAACAGACATTCCTGGGTAGGAATTCCACAAATATCATGGCTACTAG